>BLBF01000059.1:12185459-12199756 GCA_015471245.1 Laticauda colubrina | reverse complement strand
AGAGAGAGAGAGAGAGAGAGAGAGAGAGAGAGAGAGAGAGAGAGAGATGCTATCAGTTTGGATTTGTGAAAACAAGGAATCGGCCAAAGAACAGAGCAGAAGATTATTCAATTGCATCATTGCTCATTGTTTCCCCCACACTACAAAAGCAGCATCTTCTGGTGTGATTATTCTGGGATCAAGAATGAATTGCACAATTCTATGCACAATGGGATGCCAAGATCAACTGTTACTCAGCCAAACATTGTCATTTTCATCATAGTCTCTCAACCCCTTCTACCCCACATTTTTTGGCAGGAACTTCAGAAAAGTCAGCCAGAATAATATTGTGCACCACTAAGGATGGGAACCTGTAAAAACGGAGAAGCCCCTCTGGCTAGTTCTGGAGGCCCAGGAACTGATGTTCATGGTTACAAGAGAAAGTTTTGGCAACCAGCTACACTAATTCAAATTGCCTGAGCCATTGAGACTAAATAATCAGCAACTGGTGTTTCCCATAAACAAATGTTTTCATTTAGAAATAACAGAAACAATTTATAAAATGAAGGGATGAGGGGAAGATTCCACAGGATTTCAGGGTGGTTTTGTTTTGTTTTTTGTTTACAAACAATTACACCAAAGTGACACCAACCGCTTTCACAGAAGAATGAGCAACTGGAAAATGTTGTCCTCAATTAGTTCTATTCATTTAGCTGGACACAAAATGGCTCACAGCAAAATAACCTGAGTTGGCTTGGTTTTCATGTTAGGGCCAGCTGAACTTGTCTTCTTCAGCTGGCAGATGTTAGATTCCGGGGCAGGATTTTGTTAGGGCAGGATTTTGCTGCTGATATCCAAAACTTTCTCATCATGCAAAGCAGGAGGGCTCACAACCCCACTTTTAGACCCTTGGCTAAGAAGAGACTGCATAGCATGCAACACAACCTAGTGTGACTAATTCCTGTCTTTTTAACTTCTCTTCTTCCAGACAGTGCAAATCCCCTGACTCCGTCTTCCAATCTCATTCATCTCCTTATCAAACCATATTCCCAGGAGTATGGCATGGTGAAGGGGAATCTTTGATCAGAGGCATGATTGATGTAGAGTGATTGATATTGTCTCACTCATCCTGAAGGGCAGAAAGCCCTGTACTGACAGTTCTTTTCATGCCCTGAAGATTTTGCATGACCTCATTAGTTTTCCAAGATGATCCAAGGTCCTGGAAGACAGTGTGATTCACTTTGATCCCAACTATGATTGCTGGCTGAAGAAACTCATTCTGAGAACATATAAGGGATGTTGGATATGGTTAATCTGCAAGATGGTGCCCAGATCAGAGCTGGCAACCCGTATCCTTGCATTTGGGTAGAATGGCCAAATCAGTGTCATCTTTTCTTTTTGTTCTCTCTCCAGCCTGTAATATGGGGGCTACTGTGTCACACTGACAAACCAAGAGGAAGGAAGGAAGGAAGGAACAAAGGACCCAGTGTGTCATCCTGGCCATGTTGCATTCACCTACCTTCTCTTTCAAAGCCCAGTCTTATTTTTGCGTCTTTCTTTGCATGATAGGATGGCAGCTAAATTGCCCAGGGATGAGTGATGTCAAGCTGAGAAGACGTTTTCCTGATCACAAGTGCTGACATATCACTGCCAGAGAAAGTTCAGACCTCTCCTCTCAGCCTGGCATAGTTGGAGAAATTGTTGTGATTCCACCCCTTGTGACTAGCTGACACTGAACAGGTCAGAGATACTTTTGACCTTTGCTGAAATGCTTTGGAAAATTACAGGATCTTTAATGCTCTTAGACATAGACTTGAGTTTATAACAGATAACATATGAAGGCACAATGCAGACTTTTCTATATTGTATACCAAAAAGAGTGCCATTGTATATGAAATCACACCCTGTATGAGCATGCCTTTCATTTTATAGTCTGTTTTACAAAGAAAATTTCTGCTACTGCATGGGGCAAATGTTTTTTTTTTTTTGGGGGGGGGGTTAGAGGGAGAAAACCACTGAGGCTCTTTATGTATTAAAAAAAGTAGACAGATATAACATAAAACAGTGGTTCAGGCCAGGCCAAAATCTAATTTAATCAACATTTAACTGAATTAATCTCATTTCTCCCCATGAATGGAATCATTTCCCTTTTCTGTCCATCAAAAGTGACAATTCCCTGGCAACTTCTAAAGAGGCCCCAGTGGTTGCATGATCTAAGACTTTCCAAATTGTGCTTCTTTAAGCCACAAACCTTCTCAATGAATTGGTCACTGGCAGATGCTGCTGCAGGTTTCTGCAGGTAAGAGCCTAGAGCAGCTCAAATGGGTGGCCTGAGCACGCAATCTCCCATTCCCCGCTTGGAGTTGTCAGTTATACGGCAGTCCACCTGCAAGCTCCAGCAACGTCTTCGGAATGTGACCTCTGTGCTCTCTTTTGCCTCTTGCAAAGGATCAGGCTTCATGCCACCCCATTATATTATAGCCCATGGCAGGAATCTAAGGGGGGAGGGTTGGCTCACCTAGGAAAGTAGATTGTGTCTTGGCTGCAACTAAACAAGCCCACCAGGAAGGAAACTTATTAACAGTTGCGGACAGACAGCTGGTCTTGTAAGGTAAACTCATCCCTTCTTGTTGCCCCAGAATGCTGGTCTCATGGCAACCCTTTGATTTGACTTCCTTTTAATTACTCTTGTATGTAAAGAGCATGAAGCAAAGCAAGTCCTCTCTCCCTAGAATCACCCTTTCCTACAAGAAAAACAAGGTGCCCAATAGAGGCCCCGCTGACGTTCTTGGAAAATGTAAAGTGTGGCTGGCCACAACTGAGCCTTTGTTTAAATTGGCCCACCTGTTCAGGTTAAGAAAAAGACATAATTTGAGGGCAGTAGAAGGCATTCTTGGCAGAAGAGGAGCATCAGAGCATCGATTCAGCCACTCCTGGTTCAGTGGAGCTCTCTCATGTCCTGATGTAGTGGTAGATGTGGTGTTAAGTGCCACAAACAATAATGCTAAGGTACCACCAAAACACTGTAAATTAACTCACTCCCCTCTGCACAAATACCAGAAATGTTGTCCAGTGGTGGGATTAAAAAAAGATTTACTATCAGTTCTGTGGGTGTGACTTGGTGGGTGTGGCTTGGTGGGCATGGCAGGGGAAGGATACTATAAAATCTCTATTCCCTCCCCACCCCTCTAACCTGCTTTCCAGCTCCCTTCTCCTGTGCAGGGCAACCAAAGAAGACCCAGCCGATCAGCTGGGACCCAGCAAGCAGAGAATAGATGCAGGCAGGGCCAGTCAGTAGTGGTATTTTGCTGGTTCTCCAAACTACTCAAAATTTCTGCTACCAGTTCTCCAGAACTGGTCAGAACCTGTTGAATACCAACTCTGATGTTGTCTCAAACAGATTCAGCCTCTGGGCTGAGCCTGCACAAAGAACAACGGTGGGGAATGGAGACCAAGTGACATCAAATGCATATGGCATCTTCAAACAAATTAAACGCATAGGTAACTTCCTTTGTGTCATCACGACTATGCATTGTCCCCAAGGATGGTGTCAGGCATCTTGGAAAGTGGAATAAAATGGCAAATGCAAAGTCAATGCAAATTCTAAGAGAAGAATTGAAGAATTATAGCAATTCTCAGAACATATGTTCTGATCGAAGATAATGTTGACCCAGAGTTCTATTCCATGTACTCCACGTGCTTTGGTGGTTAACAAGGTGCAGTGTTATGGAAAGTGTGCTTCTGCAGGTTGAAGTCCCAGGCATTTAAAAGAAAACAGAGTTGGAAGGGACCTTGGAGGTCTTCTAGTCTAACCTCCTGGTCAAGCAGAAAATTCTATACCATTTCAGACAAATCGTTGTCCAATTTCTTCTTAAAAATCTCCAATGTTGGAGCACACACAACTTCTGGAGGCAGGTTGTTTCACTGGTTAATTGTTCCCCTTGTCAGGAAATTTCTCCTTAGTTTTAGGTTAGTTTGGAGTATTTCCCCAAGCATGCCTTGGGATGGAGAGAGAGAGAGAGGGAGGGAGGGAGAGAGATTGCAAGCATTTGTTTTCTCAGAAATAGTTAAGCTCAGAGAGATAGAGAAGGAAAAAAACAAGCCCTGAAGACTTTCTGGAAAATTCTGTATCTGCAGACAAGAAACAGACCAGGCTGGTAATGTTGCTGTGACTTGGCATCCATTCAAGACAGCACATTCAGAAGGGCCTCCGGTGCGCTGTGTTCCTTGGAAGAGAAAAATTCAGCCAGGTCTGTTGCAAATCAGGACAGACACCTTTGCAATTATTTTCAGTCGGATTTTTGGGAAGGTGGGGTCTCCTTCACCCTTCCCTCCCTTTTCCACACTATCACAGATAAATAATCTGATAAATGTATTAAATAACGTGACAAAATTGCATCAAGTTCCCTCGCCCAAAGCAAAGCGGGACAATCCATTCGTTGATCTAGAAGGTTACTTTATTTGTTATTGCTCTGGATATTTGAACAGTCAGCTATTTATTAAGGAGAGTTCCATGCTAATTTTATTTTTACTTAAAGTATACAAACACCAAACTGTATTCATTATCTTTCTTTGTTTATTTCCTTCCTACCTCCCTACCTCCCACCCTTCCTTCCCCTCCCCTCCCCTCCCCTCCTCATTGGAAATGACAATAGCTATTAGTGTGTTGATTCAGAAGTGATGGTCATCTGGAGAAGAGAAGATAGTGTAATTGCTAGAAACTTTTGAAGAAATAAATCAGGAACTGCCTGCTTTTGGTCACATCTTTATTTCAAGACCCATATTTGGACTTTCACAAAGAGAGGAGAAAAGTTTATTCCCTGACCCCATTATTTTAAAGAGTATGAATCCATCTCTCCACAGCAAATAGAAAGTTGGAGAATTTTTGGGGGGCAGCTACTCACAGCTGGGGTTAGCTTGTGTTTCTGAGAATTTATTGTGTTTCCCTTAGAGATGAAATACTGTTTTTCATTTATAATACTTGGTGCCCCTGAATCATTTCAAAAATAAGATCTCAAATGTCTTCCACATTCATCGGAAGGCAGGACAATAAACTTCAGCCATCTACATGAACATTGATCCAAATGGGTCCACATTATATTGGTGTGAATGCAGACACTGCTTCCTTGCTGTTTGATATCTTTTTAAATATGATGCATATCAAAAACCATCCTGTTTAACTCCTACACTATCACCTAGGTTGCCTGTTTGCTGCTCCCAGTGACTCACCCGGGGTAGATTTCTGGATTTCCTCTGAGTGAAGAATTTTAGGGATGAATCCGTCATTTGACAAAAAGTCTCAGTTTGGGAGTTTTGACAGTTTGGCTGGATGAACATTCTTCTGTACTGTTCAGCATCTGAATTCTGACAAAATGTGGTTTTAATTCTCCCCACTCCCTCCATACTTTCAATCTGGAATGTGTGCTAGATGGCAATAATCAATTTTTTCTCCTGTCAAACAAGTCTATTCTTCAAGTTATGAACTGAATTTTCTGGCCCAAGTCCCTCAGGGTTTTTCTTCTCAAGATTCATCTCAAAAGATTATCCTGCCTTCGAGTTTTCTGGTGAGAGTTTTCTTCCACCAGCATGCTTGTGATACTCTATTAACTCCAGAGAGGATTCATGAAATTTTGATTGTATAAAAACATTTAACGGCAGCCTTTCTCCCTCAACATATGTTCCAGATGTTCTATGACAGTGACTGTCAGAGTTCTGGAAGTCATAGGACTCACCACATCTGGCAAATGGCAGGTTCAGAAGACTGGAACTAACTCACTGAAGTCAATAGGTATAATATTACTCAGTATTATATGCTTCATTTCAATGTAACTGTCTGAGCATGTGTGAGTCTGGAACCAAAGTTATAAAAGAAAATGTGGTTTCTCTTAAAACAAGAAGCTGCCAGATTATTTTCTCTGCCAGAGAACTCCAGTTGACCATCTCAAATGGGACAAGTTCCATTTTCTTTTATTTATTCATTTATTCTCTTTGTATCATTAGCATTTAAAAGTTTTGGCTGAAGAGAAGTTATCCTAACCCAGGACCACCATTCTTTTCTTTTCTGAATCCCAACCACTTCAGCTCATCAAAGGGTAACATGCCCTGTTTTTTGGAGTCCATAGCTGTGTCGAAAGTCTCAAAACAAAATAAAAACAAGGGAGGAAAGCAAGCACCCAACTCATTCTTGTTTCCATTTCGTAAAACCATCTCATTCCCAGGCGTAGATTTTTCTGGGTGTTAAATCATTCATCTGTCACAAAATGCCTTTGTTTGCCAAAGGAAAATGAGAAGAAGAAAAAATACCCATAGTATGAAAAATCAGAGGGAGTGCACCACCTGAAAACAGCAGTATAGCAAGAATGGAGAAAGTTTGCTGCTACACCAGGGCTCTCCAAGCTTGGCAACTTTAAGACTTGTGGGCTTCAACTCTCAGATAAAATAGGGCCAAAAACTATTAACAATTCAGTCCAGTTTTTTTAAGATTAACACTGATAACAGTTAGCAGTTCAACAGTGGTGAGTATATAATGCTTTTTTCTGACCTTTATGTACAGGTATGAAGCAGTACTGATCTGAAGACTGTCCTTTTGAGTCTATAATTCAGAAGTTAAGTACACACAACAAACGTAAACAAGCTAAAATGGGGCTAGGTCATTTAGTTTTAGGCAACTCAGCAATTGCCTTAGCTTGCTATGCAAACTAGGCCATCATCCTAAAACATCACAAGTTGGGGCCAAACATGTATATGGATGCAGCAATTGTATTTTGTTAACCTGAGTTTAGCATATTGTGTTGAACTTCACCTGAATGTGTCCCATAAGGTCGTTTTCACTGCCCCTTCCAAATCTAACAACTGTTTAACACTTGTGGGAGAGACAGAGCCCATATTTTTTTAAAAAAATCATCACCTTATATAGCGTAAATACTCTTAGTCTGCTAAATTGCAGAAGTACAGAATATGTGCTTGCCATCAAAGAATATAACATGCAGCAGCATAAAGCAACAGTGGACTCTAAAAATAAATTTCTATATTAGATAATTTGAGATGGAAAAGAGATAATAAACATCATGCCCAAAATTGGAAGACCAGCTTCTACATATGAAGGGGAGGCATAATTCCTGGTACACTGTTAAATTTGGCTCAGAAATCATCAAAATCATCACATCTTTGCTTTAGAAGTTCTCCAGTTTAACTTGGGTGGGCTACAGGGCCTAAAAACATTTGTCTTGATACTTTCAAAATGTTTTGAGTGCCAGAAAAGTATCCTTGAATTTACTTAGACTGCACCACCCTACCTGGACGGAGTGCTATGCTGTATATCAAGAATTTGGATATCTTTAAAAAGAAATGTACTAATAAAATGGAAGTTTTCAGACAGGTTCTCACAAACACAAAGAATGCTTTATGAGCTGGCTCAGAAAAATGAACTGATTTATTAATTTTCTAGGAAGTTTTCCCTTGGCTAATGTCCACCAGAGGTACTGGAAGGTGCTACATATTCATGCAATTGTAATTCCTGGGAGTTTTAGTCCAATCTCATTAAGGTGTCCCAGAATGTGAAAGATTATGGGAATATTGCATCTAGTTTGGGTCACCACAACACAAGCAGATGTTGAGATTCTAGAAAGAGTGCAAAGAAGAGCAACAAGGATTGTTAGGTGCTGGAGACTGATGTACATGATGAATGATTGTGAGAACAAGGTATGCCTAGTCAAAGAAAAATAAGGATTGGGGTGATATGATAGCAGTCTTCCATTATCCGAGAGGCTGTCACAGAGGAGTGAGCTCAATATATTTTCCAAAGCACCTGAGAGCAGGACAAGAAGTAACAGGTGGAAGCTTATCAAAGAGAGATCCAACAGTAGAAGAAGAATGCTGAGCTCATTGGCTGCTTGTGAAATCTTCAATGATATCTGGTTAACCATTGCTGGAGAAAAAAATCAGAGGTTCTGCTTTGTAGCCTTTTGATCTAATCCAGCAACTTCTTCCCATTGTCCTTTGTGGAGTTGAACTACAGATCTCGTATTGGGCCAGGGATCACGGGTATTGTAGCATTTCTGTTTATAGCATAAAGCCTCTTCCTGGAGGAAATGGGATCTCTTCACTTTAATTCTGCAGTTGGTAATGCAACCTTGCTGGAGCTTGAAAACATTGTCATCTAGAAGACAGCATAGAGGCATAGGAGAATTCACACGTTTCCTGTTAAAACCTGGTTTAGTGAATAAATCACAATGGATGGGGTTATCATAACACACTAAGCTATAAACCAAGGTTTGAAATGCATGATGGTTGGGTTTACCCAACATGAAGAACTGAAATCAAACTAATCATTGTGGCTTAAGACAATATACAGACCAATGAATGTTTATATTTATTTTCCTATAATAATATTAGGCTGAGTTGCAAAACCATACTTTATTCCTTAGGCCTAAGTTGATTTATGCTCCATCTGTTGATATCATTTGCCAATCTAGGACAGATTAGATGCCTAGAAACCTGCTATCCTTAGCTAAGATGTTAATCAATTCATCCCTCATGTGATATCACTAGGGCTTTCATCTTAGCTTAGGTTCATGAAGATCATGTGAGAGACATCTGTCTCAAGAACAAAACATTTTGAAATCTAAGCATACCTGCATCAACCAGGCACACTCCCACATCACTGATATTTTGACTTGGGCCACACTCGGAAGACTATTCCATTTTGGCAATTATTTTGTTAACTCTCAGATTCTTCCTTTGAATCATACTCAGGTAAGCATCCTCTATCAAGTTTGTCCTTGCTAGTCTTATTGTAGGGAGGTGCAGTGGCTTGGTGCTCAAGACACTGGACTTGTTGGCTGGAAAGCCAGCAGCCCAGGTTGAGGCCCTGAGCACCACGTGATAGGGTGAGCTCCCATTCTCACCCAGCTAGCAGTTTGAAAGCATGCAAATGCAAGTAGATTAATAGGTACTGCTTCAGTGGGAAGGTAACAATGAACTGTGACATCCTGCTGGCCACATGACTGTGGAATGTCTTCAGACAGCACTGGCTCAATGACCTTGAAACGAAGATGAGTACCACCCCCTAAATTCAGCTACAGCTAGCAGAGTAAAATCCATAGGGACTCCTTTACCTTTATTCTTATTCTACTTCCTCAGCTCACCTTTAATAACTGTCTGAGAAAAGCAGATACTTGTGTAGCCTCCTGTTAATCTTTCATAGAAACAACTATTGTCCATTTTATCTCTGGTTTTGCGGAAATTAGGATTATATGGCATTCATTCACTTGATGTGGCATTTGATAGATCTATTGATACACAAATATAATTATTTGAGATAGAGGAGATTTTGTGGAGTTGGGTTAGAGAAACAAAGAAATACCTAAACAAGTGCCAAAGCTAAATGCAAGCAACAAGTGGATGAAGTGGGTGGATGAAGACTTCCCACACTGGATCACAAGAAATTCAGATAGTGCCCTGAGTATCATTGGAAATTGATATAAGTTATACAATCAAATAACCAGTTTCAACAAATCAAACCTGTTAGGCATTGGCAGGTCTATTATGTACTTAGAAAAAAATAGTGTAGGTATTTCAGTGTTTGCTCTGTCCTTTGATGGTAGAAGAAACAAAGCAATCCATCCAATAATTACTTTATTCTTTCTGAGATTTTAATCAAGAACAATGTTTTCTGTTTTTCCTGTGCCAGTATGAAGCAGAAGTGAATGAACACCACATAATCCTAATTTCCGCAGAACTGTTCTGAATGAAATCAGGACTAAATCTTACAGACAGCTTAAAATTCAAAGTATTTTCCTGAAATGAGTTAGCCCTTAATCTTTATTGGGTTGTTTACTGAGCTTGAGTTAAGTTTTCCACTCCCATATATTAAAATTTTGTCCCAGTTACCTCTCAAAACCATAATAATAATTCAAGAGTGCCCTCTTCTGGTTAGCAGGCCACAAACTCAGGTTAAATGAAATGATTACTGTAACAACCAAAGTCCTATCAAAAGCTGAAAGATTTTTATAAAGGGCTCTTTTTGCACAAGAACCCAAACAATATTGTGTTCATCGTTGGAGGTTTCAAAAAATAAACTGGACAACTATTTGACTAGGGTACTCTAAGGCTGTTTGCCTTGACACAGGTTTCAGTTAGAAGACTTCCAGCCTTGTGATTCTATGTGATTTTTTTACTACAGTTTGGCTTAGGCAACTTCTTGTACTTGGAAATTTGGGCCAAAGTAAGTTGAAGCAGAGAGGAGATATTAAGGGGATGGAGATTCCCGAGGAATTCTTGGGAAGTCAAGTAAAACATCCTGGGGAAAATAATAGCAAACTATTTTCAAAATATAGCTTCAGGGACAACTACTGTGTGGAGTGAAGTTCAGTTAAAAGTTGCCTTCTTTGCAACAAGTGGCAATATTTAACATATTGAATTGTGTTATTAAGTGCTGACTATTTTTAAGCATATTGAACACTCATATGAACCTTGGTGGGTATTTTCTCCCCTTATTTTTCTCCTCTCCAGCTTTTCTTCATTCAACCCACTTACTAACACCCTACACTTTAATTTCTCCCAAACAGTTGAGACTCCTGTTGCTGAGATTCCTAAAAACTTCTTGATTCCTCATGTCTTTCATTCTGCCCAGAGGGTTGTTCTCAATGTACAGGGCAGGATTTTGTTTTAGTTTTTAATATTAAACCCTTTCAAGGATGTTGACTATCATCAGATGGAACTGTTGCTTTAATTAATAGGAAAGTTAAAAGGAATGCTCTAGTTAAAAATACTGAGATACTGGTTGGGTGACCTGAAAGGATAGAATCAATAAGAAAATCATGCCTGGGTTTACATATTGTAGGCAGCCATCGTATATGTAATTATAATGTATAATATAACCTGCATCTGACGGTTGGTTTCTTCTTATTTCCATGAGGAAAATTCAAGAGCCATCCAACCACTTTCTCTGCCTGAAGTTTGATGGAAGATTTTAAAGGCTATTATTGTCTGTAGAGTTGTAATTGCAGGAATGTTCCAATCTCAGATGGCAAACCTCAGATAAAGAATGTTTCCAAGCAAATACAACTCAGGCAAACAAAGTCACTAATCGTTGGATAAAGGAGAATTAGAGAGGGGAAGTAGACATATGTTAGACTTTAACTGGAGATAATTAATTGTATGGATTACTGTGCTGAACAGTAACAAAAGTTAAGCAGTAACCAAAGTTAAGGCCCTGTCACACTGCCCAACGGATGCAAAACGTTTGTAAAAAGGACACAGCGGACGAGAAAAATGTTCCATCCGTTGTTATCCGCTCTCAAAAGGGGCAAAAATTTGCATAAACAGAGCGGATAATACGGAAAGGAATGGACGGGGGGAAGACGCAGAGCGGATGGAAAGCGGATGCGGAACGGAAGCCTAGCGGATGGAAGTGGATGGGAGTGGATGGCACATCCGCTGGGCTTCCGGGGGACCTCAGCAAAGCGGAGCAGAACAGAAAGAGTGGATGCAGAGCGGATGAAGCGGATCCACAGCAGATGCACAGTGGATGAAGAGGATGCAGAGTGGAAGCCTAGCGGATGCCTAGCAGATGCCTAGCGGATGCCTAGCGGATGGCTAGCGGATGCCTAGCATTCTCTGCGCATGCAGGGAGGATGTATTGCATCAGCCCCGCAGATATAAAGGGAAGCAGCTCCCAAGCAGGTCACCATTCAGAGGAAAGACCTGCATCCAGACACATCGAGTGCTTTGCCAGCCTGCCCTGCCTGCATGCCTGACTGCCAGCCTTGCTGCCTGCCTTGCTGCCTGCCATCCTGCCAGCCTCCCTGCCAGCCTTGCTGTCTGCCTGCCTGCCAGCCTTCCTGCCAGCCTTGCTGTCTGCCAGCCTTGGTGCCTGCCTGCCTGCCAGCCTTGGTGCCTGCCTGCCTGCAAGCCTTGGTGCCTGCCTTCCTGCCAGCCTTCCTGTCAGCCTGCCTGCCAGCCTTGGTGACAGCCTTCCTGCCAGCCTGCCTGCCAGCCTCCCTGCCAGCCAGCAACCCCACAACCATGGGGAAGAAGAGAAAGCCTCAGCCATCTGCTGCCAGCCCTGGCAAGAGGGACAGCGCCACCCTCCCACCCCCTGGCTCTCACTCTGCTCCTGCTGGGGCTTCTGTAGCACGGGCTCACTCTTCTGCGGCTGGGGCTTCTGCTGCTTCTGCTTCTGGAGGAGCTGATGATGATGCTTATGGCGGTGGTGCTTCTGCTCGTGCTTACTCTGCTGATGCTGCTTCTGGTGGTGGTGCTTCTGGTGGTGCTTACTCTGCTGAAGCTGCTCCTCGTCCTGCTGGTCCTGCTGGTCCTGCTCGTGCTCCTGGTCTTGCTCATCCTGCTTGTCCTGCTCGTGCTCCTGGTCTTGCTCGTCCTGCTGGTCCTGCTCGTGGTCCTGGTCCTGCTCATGCTCCTGGTGCTGCTGGCACTCCTGGTGCTTACTCTGCTGATGATGATCCTGGTCCTGCTGGTCCTGCTGCTGCTGCTGCTGCTGATGATGATGATGATGATGATCCTGCTGGTGCTGCTGCTGCTGCTGCTGCTGCTGATGATGATGATCCTGCTGGTGCTGCTGCTGCTGGTGGTGGTGTGGAGGGGCAGCCCCTACAACCTGGAAGCCCCTCTGATGAGGGCCCATCTGGTCCTGCCAAAGGGAGGAAGAGGCATATGTGGGAACGGGAGAGGAGGCAATACTCCATTGAGGTGGAACACAAGGATGAGGTGCTGGAGTGGCTGAGAGAGAATGACTATCTATGGCGGAAGGGACACCGGCTGTACAGGGACACCAAAAGGAAGCAGGCTGCTTGGAGAGAGAAGGCAGAGAGTCTGGGCTACACATCGGATGTGCTCCTCGGCTGGTGGAAACATGCAGACCAGGTACGGGAAGCTGCACCTCAAGAAATCTGGCCAGGCCACGGTTAAGCTGATGGACAGAGAGACCTACATCATGGCCAGGTGCAGCTTCCTGGAGGGTGAGATCCACCACCGAGGAGCAGCAGCAGCCCCTCTCACAACCCTCTCTCTCCGGCAGCCTGCTGAGAGCCAGTCCTCTTCCGGCCGAGAGTCAGCTCCTGTCTCCAGGCAGGTTTCTGTGGAGCGTCCCACAGCGGAGAACCCGTAGACAGCTGTTTTAACAGTGGTAGAGTGCGTGGAGGACTCCCTGGTGCAGTGGAAGAAAGGAGATGGCACGTCCACCACAGCCCTACCTGCATCCACCCCCAGCTCCACCTCCACAGAAAGGCAGAGAGCCAGACAGGAGGGGCAGAGCCACACTGTCCTGCTGGAGATCAGGAACACCATCCGGAGCAGCATAGATCTCCTCTCTCAGCTGGTCCACATTGACTCCTCATCCTCCAACCGCAAGCCCTTCCTCACCTATGTCAACCAGACCCTCACGGACATGGAGGAACCCCAGTACCAGGTGGTGAAGGACCGGATCACCGAGCTGCTTCACAACCCTCCAGACCCAGATGAACCTGCTCCCACCCAGTCCAGGTCTGCTCCTCCACCCCAGGTGATGTCACTCCCATTCCAAGGCTTTCCACAGGCCCTCACCTACCAGGGCTACGGCTAAAAGGAGGTCCAGCAGCACAAGCAGCAGCCCTTCCCAGTCCAGGCACAGAGTCATCAGACGACACCGTTGCCACCGGTTCCACTGATGCCACCAATGCCACCCACGACACTGATGCCACCGACGCCACCGATGCCACCCATGCCACAGATGCCACCCACGCCAGTCCTCACCCAGCTGCAGACCAGACAGCCCCACTACACTGTTCCTTCCTCCACCCCACAGCCAAGCCTGGCCTCAGTACATCTGTCCTCGGTACTGGGGCTGACACCCCATGGCATGGAGGAAGGAGCTCTCAACATCATGGGACTGAGCCAGCTGCCTGAGAGCTTCCTCAACACACCGTCACCTGTTGTACTCTCGGGGCCAGGCACCCCAATGACGATACAGACCAGCACTCCAGCACCACCCACCTCCACAGCACCTGGACCCTTCACCCCTGAGACTGGGCACACTTCCAAGTGACCGATAAGAGTGCCAGAGACTGGGTGGCTACCTGTAGACTTTATTTGGACACTTGACTTGGGTCATTTTTCTTTTACAGCTTGTTATTAATAAAGTTTATCTTTGCTTCACACACTTGCTTCATTTATTTTTTTTAATAAAGTCTTGGTGGAAACTTTTAGAAATGGTTTAAGCCTTTGCATGCTTGTGGGATGGGTTAAGATATCAGTGGGATGGGCAGGGATACATTTGGGATGGGTAAGGATAGCAGTGGGATGGGCAGGGATACCTTTGG
>BLBF01000059.1:12173523-12185449 GCA_015471245.1 Laticauda colubrina | reverse complement strand
TTTGGGATGGGTAAGGATAGCAGTGGGATGGGCAGGGATACCTTTGGGATGGGTTAAGATAGTTGTGGGATGGGTTAAGATAGCTGTGGGATAGATAAACCTCCAGTGCAAGCATAGTGGGACTGTATGGTCCACCCTCCCAGGTGCCACACCTATGGCCCTTCATTATCAGTACTAATGTAATCATTGATCCACACATGTCAATGTAAACACAACTCTTTATTAAATGCCCTGTTCATTGTAGGCCCACCCAACATACATGGCCCAATCTCATCCGTGTGATGAGACAGGCTGAAGGAAGCATCCATTAATCATCTACCATCCTGTCTTGCTACTCCACTGCTCCAGCTGGGGAGTTGCACCAGTGTTTCAGGAGGTTACGCTGCTTCTTCCCTTCACGTGAGGCTCTGTTGAGGCCTTGCACATCCTCAGTGTCTCTCAGGTTTTGCCCTTGCCTCCATTCCCCAGGTTCCATGTCCCCATTGCCTTGTTGGAGGTCCACGAGCTTGTTCTGCAAGACTGGGTAGCGGGTGCGCATGAGATTGTGCAGGATGCAGCAAGCTTCCACGATCCTCCTCATGGTCTCTGGGCGATGCTGCATGGTGGTTAGAAGTACCTGGAACCTGTTGGCCAGGATGCCAAAAGCCACCCGCCTTGCCCTGGACAGCCTGTAGTTGAAGATCCTCTCTTCACGGATGAGGCATCTGGAGGTGTAGGGCTTCATGAGGTAGGTTCTGAGGGAGAAGGCGTCATCCCCCACGATGAAGTAGGGCATATCTTGCGTGTCGTTGGGCAGGGGGTCTGGATCTGGGAAGCCCATGATGAGGTTGTGTTCCAGCCCCTCCTTTAGATGACTGGCGTTGTATACCTGGGCATCTGAACATGAGCCGTTGCCTGAAGCATCGATGTACATGAACTTGTAGTCAGCATCGACCATGGTGAAGAGGACGATGCTGAAGAAGCCCTTGTAGTTGAAATAAGTGGACCCCGACTTGGCTGGTGCTTTGCAGGCCACGTGCTTGCCATCTATGGCTCCAACGGTGTGGGGGAAGTTCCACCTTTGATACCACTGCTCTGCAACTTTCTTCCATCCTTCTTCAGTGGAGGGGCACTGGAGGAGCTCCTCCTTGTATTCTTCAATGATGGCCGACACCACTTCTCTGACCACAATGCTGATGGTCTTGTGTGGCACCCTCCAGCCGTACTGCATGCTCCTGTAGGTGGTCCCTGAGGCCAGGTGGCGCAGAGTCAGTGCCACCTTGAGCCCAGGGTCCAGGCTGGGGCAGAATTTGGTGCTCTGCTTGGTCAACCTGGGTGTCAGCCGCTGCACAACTTCATCAAACATGGCTGGAGGCATCCTCATGAAGTTCTGGAATGCACGAGGGTCTTCGTTCCTGAGCTCCACCATCAGCTTGTTGTATAGTCCATACTCTGCTCTTCTCCCGATCCATCTTTGGACCCAGACGCTTCTTGGCCACCTCCTTTTCTTCCCGTAGTAGAGTTCACAGAGCCTGTAGATGGCTTTGCACTGTTGCAGAACGATGGTGGCTACCAAAAGGAGTTTGTTACGATCCATGGTGGACATGACTGGATCCTGTGGAAGAGCAAGAGGCAGATGAAGGCTGCAGAGGTCTGCACAGCTGGTCTGCTGGTCTGAAAGTGAGATCCAGGTGAGTTGCTCCCCCTTTTTATCGGCAATATAGGTTTTCCACTATGTGTCCCTTTGCATCCTCTAGGCATCCTCTAGGCATCCTTAATATCTGAGATAGGTCCCCTCTGCAAACGTTTTTTCCGTTTGAAATGCTTTCTTTGCAAGCTGCATCCACTTTCATCCTTTCTCCGTCCGTGCTACTAACGCTGCGCGTCCGTTCCGCTTCCTCCCTGCATCCGTTTACCACTGGAACGGATGCGAGTTGCGCGGATGCGCAGCGGATGTCTAGCGGATATAGAGGATGCGTAATTGATGCAGAACAGATGTCCCCCGTATGCGTAGCGGATGCAGAATGGACGCATTGGATACATTTTCCACTCAAAAGTTTTGAGCAGCTCAAAACCTTTTGAGCAGATGAAATATCAATAGACGGATGCTGGACGGATAGAGAGGATGAAAATCAGAGGCAGTGAGTACAGAATGGAAGCATCGCGTTAACCAACGGATGTGTTGGTTAAGTGTTTTTCTCCATTTTACATCCTCTTTCCATCCGTTGGTGCAGTGTGACAGGGGCTTTAACCAATGATGGAGGATAACTAAAAATGCAAGACTATACTCCAATAAAGATCATCATGATTCAGTTGTTCATGATCAAACAACTCGATTGCCTCATCATTTCAACAATTTTCTAGCAGTAAATCTCAATTTAGCTAGCATGGTTGGGGTGGTTTTGGGAGGAACTTTATGGTCCAGGGCTTCTTCTGATTTTGGAAATCATGATAGATTAGTTTAGATCTATCTTTCTAAAGGGATGATTGTACATTCCAAGCACTTTTCTCTTTGAAGAATTATAAATCATTCACATCCAAGTTTCAGAACATGAAGCCTCTTGTGTTCCTAGGACAAATTGTACAGTGTTAGTTTAACAGGTAAGCCAATAAATCTCAATATATAAGTCCACATTTGTTGATTCCCACATAAACAAGAAGCAATGGATGAGAAATAATCAAGGAGAGAACCACTCTAGAACTAAGAAAAAATTTCCCAACAGTGAGAACAATTAATCAGTGAAATCGCTTGCCTTCGGAAGTTGTGGTTGCTCCATCAGTGTGGTTTTTAAGAAGTGATGGGACAACCAGTAGTCTGGAGTGGTATAGGGTCTCCTGCTTGAGCAGACTGTTGGACTAGATGACCTCCAAAGTCCTTTCCAACTTATTCTGTTAAATTACCCTGTTTGCATTGGCTGGCATTTGGTATATTGCATGTTCCTTTTGCATTCTGAAAGAAAGGAAAAGAAAACATGGGATTGGGCACATTTGTACATAATTCAGTTGCATACAGTGGCAGGGATGGGGAACTTCTGGCCTTTTATATTAGCCCATCTGTTACATAGGATCTTAAGAAAGATTTTTCCTCTCCTCCAGTGGTGGGATTCAAAATTTTTTACTACTGATTCTTTGGGCGTGGCTTGGTGGGCGTGGCATGGTAGGTGTGGCAGGGGAAAGATACTATAAAATCTCCATTCCCTCCCCACTCCTGGGGGAAGGTTACCACAAAATCCCATTCCCTCCCTACCCCACTAACCTGCTTTTTAGCTCCGTTCTCCTGTGGAGAGCAACCAAAGAAGACCCAGCTAATCAGCTGGGACTCAAGAGTCAGAGAATAGATGGGGGCGGGGCCAGTCAAGGGTGGTATTTGCTGGTTCTCTGAACTACTCAAAATTCCTGCTACTGGTTTTCCAGAACTGGTTAGAATCTGCTGAATATACCACCTCTGTCGTCCTCCTCCCATAAGGCTGGGATTCTCCACTCCCTTTATTTCTCACACTTTCTCTACCCTTCAAGAAGGAAGAAAGGCATGACATGGACATAAGCAGCAAAGAATGAGACCATCAGCAGAAAACTGGCACAATCAGCAATTTCACCTGCCCCTTATAAGCATATTCCCCTCTGCCCCTAAAGAAGAAAAACAAAGTGTGAGTGTGGTTTTCAATCTCTCCAGGAACTAGCATTGTCTTTTCCACTTAAGGGAGATATGCAATGACTCTGCTAGTTCATACAGCAAATGCCTTCTCTAGCAGAAAAAAAATGTATGTGAGGAGATAGTAGAGAATTGGTTTAATGTAGGGTTTTTCAACCTTGGCAACTCTAAGATGTGAAGACTTCAATCCCAGAATTCCCCCAACCAGCAAGTGTCTCAGCAATACTGGCAGGTTGAAGATTTGGGAGAGTGGATGCAATAATTCTTCCAATTTTCTTCAAGTACATGGTGAGCATGATAAAATCGCATGAGCAAGCTCACTGATAATATGTTAACAATAAACTCAAGTCCTACACACTAAAATGCACAGGTTGTTCTTCCCTTTCTCCAAAATAAGACAACTATATTTTTTCTCTGGTTACTTTTTCTATGAGTTTGAAGATTTGTGTTGGCTTTTTGTGTTTTTGCTCATGATCAAAGCTCTGACAGTAGGTTTATTAGCTTTGATCTACTTTGGAAAAGGTAGGTTCAAGAGATCTCTTTTGACGGAAATCATTGCATCTGGCCTCACTCTATTCCCTAGTGTTCTATAGATGGTTGACCAGCTGGATGGTGAAAAGAAGAGTGGGCTCTTCCACAGTCCCTGAACTTTAGGGAGATTGGCTTAGAATCTGAGGGAAGATAATCTATTTTTGATTTAGCAGCCATATGCTGTCCTGATTTGTGCTTACAGATGCTATTTTTGAAATGGGTTCTGTAATTTTTATTTTTGACCCTCACTTTTATTCCTTATCTATTATTAGCATACTGTTTTCTCTTTATAGTAGAATCTTTCAAGTGCCTTCATTGCCAAAATGTTGCCCGAAATAATGTTTGCACACATGAGGAAAACACCTGTGATTCAGGATTGTGGAAATTCTGCTACACTCAACTGATTAGCAAAAGTGAGTCCAAGAGACAACCGTATTCAGTTTTTATGGCAGAAAATCCAGATTTATGCATTAATTGGATTTGAAGTTTCTGGGTTTTAATTAGCTCTGTGAGTAGAAAAATAAAATCTTTCTTTCCTTCTCTCTCTCCCTCCCTCCCTCCCTCTCTCTCTCTCTCTCTCTCTTTCTCTCTCTCCTCCAATTTGTTTTCCAGACTCTGTGATGATACATGTGAAACGTGGTTGTTCTCTGGTGTGCCGTAACTTGAAAAGGGGAGACATCAACTATGAAGAACGGATGTTGTGCTGTGTGAGAGACCTCTGCAACAGTCATAACTTCTGGACAAATGAGTAAATGAATAAAGGAAGAAAACCAGGGATGTCCAAGCTTGACAACTTAAAGACTTGCAGACATAAACACTCAGAATTTCCCAGCCACCATGAATTTGGTGAGTTGATGGGTCCATGGGTCTTAAAGCTGCTAAGGTTGGATACCCCTGATGTAGACTCTGGGGTGATTTATGGGAATAATGAATTTGACTGGTTATTTATGGGTTGCAAGCATGGAAAGACTGAATGCATAACTCAATATTGTGCTAATTTAATGATACCAGTTTGAAGCCCAGGACTAGTTTTTCATAATGCAGTAATCAATCATTAGAAACCAGATTTTTTGGGAGGGGGGGGGGGGTTGCAAGATTTGTCCAGATGCACCTGTCTACCTTTCTGCCTAAATCAAAAATTGAGAACCTTTCTTCTCTTTGCTTAGAATTACCATAAGGCAAGCAATGTAAGAGTCTCCTTCCCCTGTATATTTTTCAAGTTTCAGTTAAAGGATTGCAGCATTAAGCTTTTGGGATGAGATGGCACAGTTATTTTAGGAATAAAATGCAATGGTAAATAAAATTAATCGATGGATTGGATCGCCTTCTGCTCCAACACTGAAAGTTTTTAAGAAGAGATTGGACAGCCATTTGCCTGAAATGCTGTAGGGTTTCCTGCCTGGGCAGGGGGGTTGTCTGGAAAATCTCCAAGGCCCCTTGTTATTCTATTCTATTCTGTTCTGTTCTACTCTATATTCAACTGTACTCTATTCTATTCCTCCTTTTCCTCCTCTTCCTGTTCCTCCTCCCCCTCCTCCCCCCTCCCTCTCCCTCTCCTTCTCTGAAATATGAAAATCTTTCCCAGACTGATGCTAATTCATAATGATATAGCTCACTAATGTTCAGCTATTGTCATGGAATTTGAGATCTCTTGTCACCTTCTTCTGTCAGGGTCACTTTAGAGGGAACGGTGAGTATTCAGGAAGATTGAAAAGATTGGACCCTTCATAGGAAATATTCGTCCCTTTGTCCCATCCATACATGAAGGGTCTGGAAGAGCTCAATTCAAGCAATGTCATTTTGAGCAACTAGATGGTGATAGACTTCCATATGGTTCATTCTTAAATCTTTCCCTAGCCCTTTTTTTCCTTTATTGAATTCAGTGTTTAAAAAGGATTTCCCATTTATTGTTAATGTTTGAGCTTCATTATTAGTTGAAAAACTTAAATTCTCTTTCATTGATAATTTTTAAATCTACCATGTAAATTTGAGAAAATTCTTCATTTCCTGTAAAACTTAAGAACCTGCTATTCTTGTTCTGTGGCTAATTAAAATTTAATTTTATATCCAGCATCACTTCTTTTTTTCTGTTCTATTTTGTTCCTATGTCTTATTCTGAAATGAAATTTGTATTTTCTCGTCAGCATTTTTACTAATATATGATGTCTATTTTCCCATGCCTTGTGGGTTTCTTAATTCGTTGTCACAGTGCATTGTGAAAATGTATTTTGATTTGCATGCACACTGTTGAAATTGTCATGCTTCTTCCCCATCTACTCTGATGGTAATTCTCTTCTGCACCTTCTCTTTAATTTGGCAACCTTGTCAATCATAGCATTGCTGAAGGAATTCTGTAATATTGAATAGATTCGGCCCACTATTTAAAGTTCTCTTCATATAGTATCAATATCCAATGCCTTTTGTTATTCTTGGAGATAGTTAATTAGAGGTTTCTGTTTCTAATCTCAGATATGGCTCCAAGGCAAATCAAAGAACATCTGCATCAACACAGATTCTAAACCCTTTAGAGGTCACCTTTAGAGGTTCTTCAAAAATCTCTGCCAAGAAAATGAAAGAACTGATGTTTCAGTAACTGTGAGACATTAAATAGGCCAATTATCTGGATTGAAATGCCCTCTTCCTTGTACATCTCAGAAGATGCTTTTTTTTAGTACAAAATTGGGAAAACTCTTAGGATGCCATCTTGGTCTCTCATATGGGAGGAGAGATGTAATACTGTAGCTAGAAAGCTGCATGGACATTATTTGTTTTGGAATTTTCTTCTTACAGTGACCTCCTTCAAGCATTCATTGGTCTACTTTGAACTGGTAGATGCTAGACTCAGATTTTAGTTTGTTCAGGCCAGGTTTTAGTAGTTATTTCAATTTATTGTTCCAAATTTTGAGCAGTTGAGTCTAGTTGTAAATGTATCTCTGCTGTAATAATAGTAACAAAAGGGCTCGACACCTAGACGAGTATGTCAGTATGCTTTATCTGAAACTCATAGGCTGATTCCTACACAATACAGAAAGATGAAAAGGGGCTTTCGCAGGATTTAAGGATGGCAATCCTTGGAATCAGACAACACTTCTTCAAGTTACAAATGTATTCATGTCTGCCTCTTTATACATGCAAAAGTCTTCATAGTCACAGCACATTGTTGCTGTAATTAAAGCTCCCTTTTTCTCCAAAACATTGCATTTATCCCCTGGGACAGTGCATCCTCTTTCACCAGTGTGGGGTGTTTCTTCTGTGGAAAAAATTAAAAAAAAAACCAAATCAGTGCACACAGAATGAAGCAAATACTGATGAAGCTAATCTAAAACATCCCCCCCCAAAGCCAAATACAAGACCTTCTCCTGCATGTTTTCCACCTGTTTTGATTCATTTTGTGATGAGAGAATTTGCTTTACAGATTCTCTCCCCTATTTTTTTTTTTTTTAGAGAATTGCCCATAGTTCATGTTTGTGATTGTTGTGATTGTAGTAATTATATCATGGCTCAGAAGTACAGTGTAGGAATCCGGACCTCGCCTTTTATTGTGCAATCATTTCCTATGCTTTGCAACCTCCCTGGCTTCCCAATGCTTAATCTCAAAAAAAAAAAAAAAACACCTCATAATGAAACCTCTTCCAAGCAAAGAAACAATTGGAACTACTAAATCAGGGGTCTTCAAACTTGACAGCTTTAAGACTTGTGGATTTCAACTCCCAGAATTCCTCCTCCAGTCATGCTAACTCAGGAGTTCGTTCTGGGAGTTGAAGTCCACAAGTCTTAAACTTGCCAAGTTTGAAGACCCTTCTACTAAAGAGAAAGCCACACTTCCACCCACACTGTTAGGGAAAATAGCCGTATACAAACAACCCTCCCACAACTAGCACTGATATCATTAATTAATCAGTTGATGAAATGTCTACAAGCAAACAACAAAGCTCAGAAAGCACCAAGAACTCCACAGTTTGGCCCTGAGCTACATGTTGTCTCTTCTATTGGAATTCATAATATATCATCAGTGACCAGCTATCTCATCTTATACTATTCTACCTACATGAAGCCATGACCCACAATTTCAGTCTCCATAAAAGAAATGATGGAGGCCAAATTTAGAAGGATTACATGGATCATATTAAATTTCTCCTTGGTAATAAAAAAAACACCAGCCTCTTTCTTTCAAAAAAACCCACAATGGGACAGAGGAATATGTAGTTTAAAGTTATCATTAATCCAGGAGCACTGAAAGCAGTTCCAAACATGAATAGAATTTATTTACAGCATTTTTTTCTCTGAGCATCTTTGGGAAAGGTAATCGGTATGCTCAGTTACCTGTAATTAACAAAGTACCTAATTTGAGATTGTTAAGCAATCACATTTATGCTTTAGCTGATATCAAAGAGATGTATGTTGACAAACTAAATCATGGGACATAAGCAGGCCAATGAACTTAACCAATAAGCAAGTGTGGTATAAATTAATGCTCATATGTATCTATTGGGGGGAGGAACTTACTTGCATAATATTTAACAAATTTGCAGAATTGTCCAGGCTTAGCCACACAGACCCCTGTTCCTTTGATACAACCAATTGTAGTATGGTAGCGTTTGCACACCTGGCATTTGAGGGCATCAACTACAGGATCAGGAAGAAAAACATTCCTTTATTAAACTAAAATGAAATATGAACTATTTCAGTGTCATATTCTCAGAGTTATATAACTAGTATAACCTCAGTGCAGTGCTATGAGTTTATGCATGGTAGTTGAATGTCAGCCCTAATTCAGAAACCAACTTAATCCATTTACTTAACCAGATAAGCCTAAATTAATATTGTGCAACTAAAATCTGGTATGAGTGGGAGTTCCTGCTGTGTTTGGGGAAATGGCTTCCATAACTACTACCACTCTGAATGACTTGGCCAACTATATAGATCCATCTTTCCTGCCATAGCAGAACAAAGAAGGAACACAAACTTTGTCATTGTTTGCACAGTGAGTTATTGTTACTCACCAAGAATACAGCAAAGCAAAACTAAAAAGCTAGGTAGCAGAATTTTGGCCATCATCTAGGTTCCCTGCAGAAGAGAAGTGGACCAAAGAACAAATGTCTTTCAAATGGAAGTGAGACCATAGGAGAAGAGAAGAAGGAAGAGAAACATTCTTTGATACATGTCCATCCATGTAAGCAACAAGCAGCCCTGATAGTCCAACAAGATGGAATTCTAGCTGCAATTTGAAAGGAACCCCACCTTCCAAGGGAGGGGTTAAAATTCCAGGACAGTTAAGCAAGAAGGCTGAAGTTCCACACAGTTGTGAGATGCACTGTAACAAAGACATGATTTTTAACTGACTGTAAGCTGTCAATGCATTTGGGTGTGAAATTCACCCACGATGGTGTCCCCTTTTCTCCATCAGATTATATTGTGATATTGATTGACTGGTACAAAATGCTACTGCCTGTGGATTAACCAACGAACATACCAGAAAATACCCTGTTTTACAGAATTGCATTTGTTGCCAGTAGGCTTTGAAGTCAAATTCCAGGTACTTGGAATTATTTATTAAGCTATATGTAAAAGGTTCTCCTTATCTTTGGGACTCATATTGTTGCTGTCTGCTTCTCTGGCCAAGAAGCAATCTGGCTCTGAATTCTTGCACAAGAAATCAAGGGAAGGGGACTCCAGAAATAGATTTCCTTGATCATGGTACATCCCTTTGGAACAACCTGTCTGTGATGACCCGGGGTGTGGCACAAAGATAACCCAGCCAGATAATAAGTAGGGGTCCCTTTATTAGCTCCAACTTTGTCCTTAATGTCTTCTTTACCTTTCAGTTTTGGAGAAAAACTCTCCCAGAAACCTGCAACAGCCTTTGACTGCAGATATTCCAGTCCAAAATGTTGTAAACAGAAAACTTGAAACTCTTGATCCAAGAAAGCAAGAAGAAATGAAGTAACATGGCAAACCAGTTGGGAGAATGCCAGGAACACAGATAGCAGCAGCCAACATTTGACAAAATCAATATTTGTTCCCAGAAAATGTAGCTTGCAATTGCCTCTCCTTTAAACTCCTTCCCCAGGTGTGCCTTGTGAAGGGAATCAGGGCTCTTTCCTCCCTCATAAGCCACACAACCCATGTCACTCTCTTCTCCATTCTTCCCTGCGTGCCTAGGATGAAGAGGGGGTGGGCCTTGGTCTTCCTTTGAACTCCCTCTCCCTTGTTGTACCGCTTCCCTGCTTCTCCCAGCCTGGCTTTGCCCTTCCCAGTTTCCTCCACAGCCAACAGAGCCACTCTCCCGCTCCCTGTCACCAGTTTGTCTTCCTTCTCGGATTCAGACTCCAAAGGGGGCATGACACTGTCTCCTGAGATCAGAGTGACTCCTTTCCCAATTGGCCTTTAGGCCAAAGGGCGTAAAATTATTTGAAATAATCATGCTAGAAAGGTTTTTTCTTTGGTTCAGAGACCAAATGATGCGTTGTTTTGCTGAATATGTTTTAGCAATAGCAATAGCACTTAGATATATATACCACTTTACAGCATTCTCTGGGTAGTGTATAGAATCAGCATATTGTCCCCAACAGTCTGGGTCCTCACTTTACCAATCTTGAAGGGATGAAAGGCTGAGTCAACCTTGAACTGGTCAGGATTGAACTCCAGGCTGTGGACAGAGTTTGCCTGCAATATTACATTCTAATTTTAATCTTGGATATGTTTTGATGTTTCATTGGGAGCTAGTTGAAAGATGGGGGTTCAGCTAGTTCTTGTTTAGCGATCACAGTTGACCCCAAAACTCAGTCATTCAGTAGAGCAGTCAGTAAATGAAATCACTGCACAATCTCACTTCAGCTTCCTTTTGCTTTACAGACCTGTACAAATCAGAAATGTGAAATCTGGATGTAAGTTAATGTCAGGCCCAGCCCAAGAATGACAGAACAATCCAGGCAAACTTCAGTTCTTTATTTGTTTATACCATATAGACAGAATCTTGCCAGACTAAACCTATGCTACTTTTAATTGAATAGATATGTCCTGGGAGATTCTAGGAGTGGTTATTTTAAATCTCTTCCTCTTTCTCTGAGGCAACTCTGGCTGCTGTTGTCTTGTCTCTTTAGAATGTGCTACTTCATTATAGTTCATCACACCATCTCCCCCTTCATAGACACATTCCATCACGGTTATGTTTTCATTGTCACCATAACTGCCAATACTCACTAAATGAAGCTTTTACTAATATTTTATTCCAGCTCTAAGGAAAGCTTATCTTTTGATAAATGTTTTTTTTTCAAGCAAGACAAAGATTTTCAGAATAAGGATATGAACTGTACAGTAAATATACCAAAAGCAATTAAACCAAGCTTTGTCTCCAGCCTTGTTCCCAGTCTATTGGCTGTTGCAGAAATCAGCATGGTTGCAACATTTGTTGATATGGCGGATGTACGTTCCTCCATCCACATTCCTGCAATAAGGGGTACAACCAGTCCTAATATAAAGGAAAGTACGTTCTGGAAAAGAAGAAGTACAAGTGAACAACCAGTGTTTTTGGAACAAATATTTTCCTTTTCACTTTTATAACAGTGGATGATAATGTTATTAACAATGGATAATAATATTTGTCTGTCTGTCTATTTATCTATCTGTTTATCTATCTATCTATCTATCTATCTATCTATCTATCTATCTATCTATCTATCTATGCTAAACATATGTACTTTTCCTGGATCGTTTTTGTTAGGGATAACATTGTTCACCCTAACTGTTTTAGGTGAAATACTA
>BLBF01000059.1:12132225-12173513 GCA_015471245.1 Laticauda colubrina | reverse complement strand
TTTAGCTTGTCTACCTAACCCTGGTTGGGGAACCCAGGCTTAACACTTTTCCAAGTTCTTCTGGAAAACCCAGTCACTGCCTTTGAAGTCTTTTATCACCAATGCTCTAAAGAGGACATGTGGATTGACCAAGTACACAGTTATGACACAATCCACTGTCCAAACCAATCAAATTAGAAGATGGTTTAGCAAGATGCAATTGGCTATGCGCATATGAGCAGCAATTTTGAGAACCAAAGGATGACCCCTGTTGTATTCAAGAAGTGGACCTGATTTAGCAGACATTGTGGAACAAATTCATGTCTCCTAATTGCCCAGGAGAGCAAAGTCTGATCTGATGTGGAGTAGTGTAGCATCCTTTGCTTATTGTCATCTCAATCTCTTTCATTTTGGCAATACCAGTGTCCTATGCTTACCTGCAATGACTACCTGCCGGAAACAACTGTGTGGGATGGTTATTTGGCAGGGTGGTTTTTTTATTCGACATGTACCATTCGAATACTCACGGTAACAGTTATTGCACTTGAGGCCACCAACTGGACAAATAGAAAAAAATTGCATTATAAATAAACTCAAGAAGAAGTCTGAAAATTAAGATATAGCACAGCCCGAATCAGTCACAGAGCCTAAAGCAAAGGATGAATCATCGCAGAAACTGGGAGTGCCTACTCGCTATCCTCCACATTCCATCCTATGATATAGGGACAAATTTGGAGGCAGGGATAGGATTGAGAACAAGCATCAACGTTAATTTGGAATTCCTGGATCACTTCCATTTATTAAATGCAGTGTACATTAAGCTGCTTGATAGCTAACGATCTTATCAATTAAATTTCAGGTTCATATATCATGCCTCTTTTCATGCTTGAGCATGGTCTGTGGTATTGTCTGCGATGCTACACAATGACAGGTCTTCCTTGTTACTTTTTGGGAAGAGACTTTGTGATCCCTGAAGCAGAACATCTAGAGTCAGTCACAGTTTTGTTCCATATAGTATTAAGCTTGTGAACTCTCAAGTTTCAGTGTGTGTTATATAAGTATATCGCTGGATATATACTTTCTATCAGATCTCATAGATGCTTATCAGGATGTTGCCATTCTGCTGGATAAGGAGCCTGGATGCATTCCATAGTTTATATACTTTTTCCTGATGCCTATGCATCCTGTACTTTGATTTATCTTCTTGGGAAAGTAAGGGGGAAGGCCATCTGTTTTATGTCAGTTCTGAAGCCTCTAGCAAGAGACACCTGAGAACAACATCTTATCACCACCTCAGCCTGCGCTTCTCAAAACAACTTTGCACCTGTGGATTGGCTTATTCAACATCAGATTGAGGGGAGGGGTTTCTAACTGCTTTATCCTAACGGAATTGCCAGGAAAGTTTAGATCCTGCTTCCTTTGTCCTGCAATCCTTTCCTTCAATAAAAGGTTCATTTTGAAATGTTAATTGCTTGAAGAGTTTTTCTTTCTTGAGTGGAGAGGAGAGGCAGACCCTTACATAAAGCAGGATCTGCAAAAGTGATTAATCTGGAGAAGCACTCGCTCTACCGAGGGGATCCTGAAAGCCATATCCAAGCAAAGTGGCTAGCACAGAGAGGGAGAATGCTGGGTGAAACCTCCATCATCCCCCAACCAGACGCAATCTCCTTGTAGCCCATTGAAGACATTCAGGCTGTTTTGGAGGACCTCATGAAACCAAGATGATCAGTCAGAGTAGGGGAGAAAGACAGCTGGGATGGAAGAATCAAAGGCATCACCCTTACTCAAGGCAGCCAGCAACCAGGCTGGAAATGCAAGCTGGAAGCCCTGTGGGACCAAGAGGAACTGGGTGAAGAACTGACCAGAGATGATCAACTGAAAAAACATGTCATGTGTTTTGTGATAGAGGCTTTTGAGAATCTAAGAGCCCAGAGGGCCTGGGCCATCATGAGAGAGGAGGCAAGGCAGCAGCAGCAGCTGACAGAGCCAGAGCTGCCACTCTGGATCCAGCTGCCACAGATCAGGCAGACAGGGCTGGGGGAACAGCAGCCATCCTGGCAAACCCACCCCATGCAGTGCCATCTTCTGCAAATGTCCCAGGCCAGCCAAGAGCACCGCAGCTGGAAAGGAAACCCCACCTCCCTCCTGGGAGTCAAGTGATGGTGACCCACAGCATTTGAGGTTCTTCCTGGTGCATGTTCTCCTGTACATGCAGGAATACAGACAGGATTTCCACACCCAGGGTGCCTGAGTCCAAGTCATCACCTTGTCTCTGCAAGAGGCAGTAGCCTGGTGAATGGTAACCCTCCACAATGCCAATGCCCTGGAACTGTGGAACTTCGATCATTCCATGATGGTTCTCTGCCACCATTTCAAGGACCCCCTGGAAGATTGAAAAGCCCATGACCATATCAGAACCATGAAGCAAGGGTGCCTGCCGGTGACTGAATACACTGAGGAATTTCAATACTTTGCCTGCCAAGTAGACTGACCAGAAGATATCCTGGTGAGCTAGTTCAAGGACAGGCTGAATGATGACCTCTGTCACACCTGCCTAGAGGGTCCCAAACTACCTCCATGACTGGTACATCCTGGCTGAAGAGGTGGAGATTGACCTGGCCAGAAACCAGGGAGCAGGGAGAACCTGGAAGAGATCCTCACCCCAGGGAAAGCAAGAGCCATTCAAGCCATGAACCACCCTCTCACCATGACCATCTGCCTGTTTCAAGTGCAGGAAAGAAGGGCATCGTACAGCTGAGTGCTGCTTAAAAACCCACACTCGAAAGCCTGGCCACCTATCAAGTGGAAAGTTCATGAAAGCCACTTCATATAGGTAAGATACTGCACTGAGAAGCAGAGAGGCCATGGAGTTTTGCCTCCTCACAAAACCAGGGGAGGGAACTCCAGCTCACCAGGAGAAGACTCGGGGCTATTTGAAAGCAACCCTGAAGATGACCCACTGGTAAGTGAACCAATTGAACTTGTCACACCGCCCCTAAGACTATTCATCCCCAGCCAGAAAAGAAAGTAAAGCTCTCAGCGCTCCTGGATACAGGATGTACCCGATGCCTAATAAATCCAACCTTGGTGGGGAAATTGGGCATCCACCTATGGAAGCTAAAGACCCACCCATCACATTCTGCCAATTAGACAGGTCAGTTGTGGGGGGGAAGGTGGGGAGGAACCAGCCAATTTTTTTTGCCACAGAACCCTTGGAAATAACCATGGGGACCCATATGAGAGACTCATATTCATTGTGGCACCCAGAATGGAGTGGCCATTAATCCTGGGACTCATCTGGCTTAAGAGATAGAACCTCAGAGTAACTAGAAAGAGGGGACCCTAAGATATCAGTGGGGAGTGACAGGAGCAGATGAGCGAAGGGAGGAAATTGGGGAAAATCCAAAGAAGCAGCTGTGGCTGGGAGGGCCAAGCCAGCTCAGGGTATCTCCTAGGAATACAAGGACTTGGCTGAGGTGTTCAATGAAGAGGGTTTCAATTAACTCCCCTCTCACTGCCCCATAGACTATACCATTGAGGTCTTCCCAGGGGCCAAGCTACCGAAACAAAAAATATACAGCATGTCCCCAAGGGAACTTGAGGAACTGTGAGTTTTCATTGATAAAAATCTGGCCAATGGTTTCATCCAATTAGCACAACCCAAAACAGCAGCACCATTACTGTTCCAAGAGAAGGATGGGTCTTTGCTCTTATGCATGGACTATAGAAATTTGAATACAGTAAGTGTGGAAAATGTGTATCCTCTTCCCCTCATGAAAGACATGTTAACCCACCTCTCCAAGCAGAATTTTTTTTCAAAACTGGACTTGAGGGAAGCCTACTATAGAGTCAGAATTAGGAAAGGGGACAAATGGAAAACATTTTAAACACACTCTTAAGATGTTTCTTGTTCAAAGTGCTCCTATTTAGACTAAAGGGCATCCCCACTGTTTTCATGCAACCAATAAAGGAAGTGCTCCATGAGCACATATACAAAGGAATTTTGGTGTACTTAGATGATATTTTAATATACACCAAAACAAAAGCGGAGCACATAAATCTTGTCTGGCTTACTGCAAACTGTAGCCAAGACATCAGCATCTTGGAGAGTGATCTCTATAGATTTCATTGGAGAACTGCCAGAAAGTGGGGAAAACACCATTATTTGGGTTGTAACAGACTTGTTTTCTAAACAGGCCCACTTTATTCCCTGCCAAAAGATCCCCATGGTCAAAGCATTTGCCAAAATATTTCTAAATCACATATACTGTCTCCATGGTGCCCCCCAAAGGATAATATATGATCAGGGGATCCAATTCACATCAAAGTTCTGGACAGCATTCTTAAGCCTTCCAGGTACCAGTCAGGGCCTAAGTTCTAGTCATCCTCCTCCTATGAATGGGATGACAGAGAGAACTAATGGGGTTCTAGAGCAGTATTTGAGAAGTTTTATCAATGACCAACAGGGTAATTGGACTGACCTCCTACCTTTTGTAGAGGTTGCATACAACAACTCTGTGCATTCCAGCACTGGATTCATCATCTTGAGAGTTGCCATAGGCCAACATTTTAACCCAATGCCAGAAATACCAGTGGAGGAACCAACCATACCCTCCCTTAAGGAGTAAATACAACAATTACAAAACACCCTAAAACCCTCAGGCAGATCCACCTAGTATTTCATTGCAGCCTATTGAAACCTGAAATTACCTCTCCACTGAGATCACCAACAGATATCCTACCTACCCCTATCATAGTGTCATGATAATATCAGGGTGAGCAGCACTTTGAGATGAAGGAAATCCTGGATTCTCTCATGTATCATGGCACAGTACCTATTGAATGGAAACAGTTGCCCCCTTCTCAGAATGAGTGGGTGGCTAAAAAATATGTTAGAGCCCCCAACTTGCTGAAAAGATTCCACTCACAGTGTTCTAGATATTCTAGATAACTCACTGCTCTGATTTCTCTTTGCGCTTATTTTTCAGGTAGATTTCTCCTATTCCTAGGGAGGCAGCATGCCAGATCACATAGATCTCTTCAGGACACTACTATTCAGCTGGAGAGGGGGCCTGAGTGCATTCCTTAGTTTATAGTCTTTTTCTTGATGCCTATGTATCCTGTACTTTAATTTACCTTCCTGGAAATGTCAGAGGAGAGAGTCATCTGTTTTATCTCAGTTCTGACGCCTGGGAACAGTATCTAAAGGCCCGGTCCCACTGCACTTACGGATGCAAAGAGGATGTAAAATGTAAAAAACAGCTTGCCAGCCATTGGAAAACGCTATGCATCCGTTGTGTACTCACTGCATATGTGTTTCATACACTCTATCCATTGAGCATCCGTCCACTGCGATTTCATCTGCGCAAGAAGTTTTGAGCTGCACAAAACTTTGTGAACGGATGAACTTTCCGCTGTGTACGATGTACATCCGCGACATATACGGACAACAAACGTTCTATATCTGTTATCATCCCTTAAACGTCCGCTGTATCCTCTCTGCAACCTCTGGGCATCCCCTCAACTCACATCCACTGCAGCTGAAAATGGAAAGAGGGAGGAAACAAAAGGTACACGAAACATCTACACAGCATTAGTAGCACGGAAATAGAAAGGATGTAAGCATATGCATCTCGTATATAAAGTATTCAAAACAGACAAAATGTTTGTATCTGGAAGGTATCTCATATATTTAGGATGTCTGCAGTATGTCTAGAGTATGTAGAAGGCCCCATAGTGGACAACCGATATTTTCTATAAAAAGGGGGAAAAAATCATCTGGATCGCTGGGATGGTGGACCATACAGTCCCACTATGGTTGCACTGGAGGTTTATCTATCCCACAACTATCCTTATCTATTCCACAAGCATTTTTTCAAAGTTCACCAACACTTTATTGAGTAAACAAAATGAACCAAGTAAACTAAGTGTCTTAAGCAAAGATAACCTTTATTAACTTTCTTAGGTAAACTTTATGACTTTATTAAATAAGCAAAATGAACCAAGTAAACTGTATTAAGTGTCTTAAGGAAAGATAAACTTTCTTAGGTAAATTTTATTACTGTATTAAATAAGCAAAATGAACCAAGTAAACTGTATTAAGTGTCTTAAGCAAAGATAAACTTTCTTAGGTAAACTTTATGACTTTATTAAATAAGCAAAATGAACCAAGTAAACTATATTAAGTGTCTTAAGCAAAGATAAACTTTCTTAGGTAAACTTTATGACTGTATTAAATTAGCAAAATGAACCAAGTAAAATGTCTTAAGCAAAGATAAACTTAACAAGTAAACAACTCATTCTCTGACACTATTCTCAGTCACTCTGAGTCATGTCCATGGTCTCAGCTGTTAAGCGGGCAGGGACTGTGGAGGTGGCTATGGCTTGAGTGCTGGGCTGTGGCTTGAGTGCTGGTCTGAGGCACCATTGGGATGCTTGGCCCCGAGGGTACAACAGGTGGTGGTGTGTTCAGGAAGCTATCTGAGAGCTGACTCAGTCCTGTGAGGTTGAGAGGTCCTTCATCAAGAACTTGAGATGTCAGGCCCAATACTAATGACAGATTGTCCATTGACGGGCTTGGCTGTGGGGTGGAGGAAGGGTTGGGAGGAGTGTAGTGTGGCTGTCTGGTCTGCAGCTGGGTGAGGACTGGCATCTGTGGTATCCGATGAACCTGGGCCTGGACTGGGAAGTTCTGCTTCTGCTGTGGGAAGTCCTGGTAGTGGTAGCCTTGGTAGATGAGGACCTGTTGAAAGCCATGGAAGGGCTGTGACATCACCTGGGGTGGAGGAGCAGACCTGGACTGGGTAGGAGCAGCTTCAGCTGGGCCTTGAGGGTTGTGCAGAAGTGCTGTGATCTTCTGCTTCATCACCTTGTACTGGGCCTCGGGCAGGTCCCTCAGGGTCTGGCTCACGTAGGTGATGAAGGGCTTCTGGTCCAAGGATGGTATGTTGCAGTGGACCAGCTGAGAGAGAAGTTCTGTGCTGGTCTTCATTGTGTCCCTGATCTCCAACAGCACACTGTGGTCCTGGCCCTCCACTCTGCCTCTCTGCCTGCGTCCTCTGGAGCTGGGGGTGGGGGTGGGTTGGCCTCTGGTGGCTGCTGCTTCTTCCTCCATTTGTGACAGCATGACGTCATCCTCCACAGGATCCTACAAGTCCGCCAGCATGGGGAGTGCAGCTGATGGGGAGGTCTCTGCTGTGGGGCCCTCTGAAGACACCTGCCTGGACAGGGTAGCTGGCTCCTGGCTGGAAGAGGACTGGCTGTCTGTGGGCTGTCTGAGGGAGAGGGGTCTCAGAGGGGCTGCTCCTCGGTGGCGGATCTCACCCTCCAGGAAGCTGCACTTGGCCATGACGTACATCTCCCGGTCAGTGAGGTTGACAGCGGCCTGCCCGAATTTCTTGAGGTGTAGCTTGCCATACCAGGTGTGCATGTGCTTCCTCCATCCAAGGAGTACTTCTGCAGTGTACCCCAGGCTCTCTGCCATGTCTCTCCAAGCTGCCTGCTTCTTCTTGGTGTCGCGATAGAGTCTGTGGCCCTTTCTCCAGAGGTACTCGTTCTCCCTCAGCCATTCCAGCACCTCATCCTCATGCTCCTCGGAAATGGTGTACTGTTTCCTCTCTCCCTTCTCCTTCCCTTGCCTCTTCCTCCCTCTAGCAGGGGCTTCAGCAGGGCCTTCAGGGGTTTGAGCAGCAGAGCCTTCAGGGGCTTGAGCAGCTGGGCTTTGAGGGCCTTGGGGCTGGTCCACTACAGCAGCAACTTCAGAGTCAGTGCCAGGGGGTGGGATGCTGGTTCTGGCCTTCTTCATCTTGCCAGGGCTTGAACAAGTAGGCACAGGCTTCCTCCTCTTGCCTGACTGACGAACCATGATGTTCCTGCAAGATGTATGGGGCAGCATGTCTTTCCCCTGTATGCTGACTGTGTGCGTGCTGCATCCTTTCATATCCGCGGAGCTGATGCAATTCATACTCCCCGCATGCGCAGTGAACGCTTTGCATCTGATATATATCCGTGCAGCATCCCCTTTGTTTCCTATGGGCATCCATGATGCATCCACTTCATCCGCTATGCATCTGCCCCTTCCGCTATGCGTCCGCTTCGAAATTCTCCTCCAGAACCCCTTCAGAAGTGTCATCCGCTTCCATCCGCTTTCATCCACTAGGCTTCAGATGAACATCCGTTTAATATCCACGCTACATACTACCCACGTCCGTTCTTTTCCGTTCTTTTCCGTTCTGTTTATGCAAATTTTTGCCACTTTTTGGAGCGGATGACAACGGATGGAGCCACCCCTGAAATTTTGTTCATCCGCTGTGTCCTTTATGCATATGTTTTGCATCCATCAGCCAGTGGGACCGGGTCTTTATCACCTTCTCAGCCTGCACTTCTCAAAACAAGTTCACACCTGTGGATTGGCTTATTTAACATCAGACTGAGGGGAGGGGTTTCTAATTGCTTTATCTTAATTGAATGACCGGGGAAAGTTTAGATCTGCTTCCTTTGTCCTGCAATCCCTTTCCTTCAATAAAAGGCTCCTTTTAAAATGTTAATTGTTTCAAGAGTTTTACTTTCTTAAACTGAGAGGAGAGCAGCCAATGTACTCACAGGAAAAAGGTTACCTTAATCTTAGCATATTGTTCAAGTATTTGTGAATGGTTCAATATTTCATGTGTAAGAAAAATGCAGAGTCAGTTTGGTGTAGTGGATAAGCCATCAGGTTAAAAATGGGGAAGCTATAAATTCTAATCACACCTTCAACATGAAACCAGCTGGATAACCTTGAGCCAGTCTCTATCTCTTAGCCCTAGGAAGAAGAGCCACTTCTGAAATCATGTCAAGAAAACTGCTTGTTATTTCCCAGACAGTCATCAGGAGCCAAAGTTTAGCATAAGGATGACCACAAAGTTTACATAAATCTTTTAGCTCTTTGTTTTACAGCTCTTGGTAGTCCTTCCAATAGCATCCCCAAATATCAGTTCTCTGGCATTCTGAGATGAGAAGCATGCATTTTCTATAAGTTATAATGGTTTAAAAACATATTTAAAAATGCCAGCTCCCTCGTGATAATATGATATGAGTCCATTCACTTTATATCACTATGTTGCCCAATTCAGGTATCCAAATATATCTCTAACACGTGTGGTCCTTGACCACCACAAATTTGCCCAGCATTCTTTAGTGAAACATTTTTAATGCTGCCATAAACTGTAATTATGCCTTTCAATCAAATTAACAGTTCTAATGGTGATGGCCAGCTAATAATTTGGCACAGGGATTTCCAGTTTCTGGTCAAACCTAGTTAAAAGCTTACCCATTGTGATGGAAAGCAGAATCCAGAACCCAAGTGCTACAGACTTGTTCATGATGTGAGTTTCTGCCCTCACACCAAATATTTTCTTGGTATTTAACTATTATATTGCAGTGGCATGTAGGAGGCTTCAGGTAGGAGGTTCATTAATTTAAGAACTTTCAGCAAGTTCAGGAAAAAGTAAACTTAAGTCCCAATTTGGGGATGGGTTCTTCAATCTTCAATCAAACTCTGTATTCAGCATATTATCTGACAGATATTTGCAGGCACACAAAACAAATTAACAGACTTGGAAGGGATCTTGCAGGCATCTAGTCCAATCCCCCCATCCAAGCAGGAGGCCCTACACCATTTCTGACAAATGGCAGTCCAGTCTCTTCTTGAAAGCCTCCATTGATGAAGCTTCCACAACTTCCAAAGGCAACTTCTATGAAATTGGTTGATTGTACTCACTGTCCGAAAGTTTCTTCTTATTTCCAGGTTGAATCTCTCCTTGTTCAGTTTCCATCCATTGTTCCTTGTTTGTCCTTCAGATCTTTTGGAAAATAGCTTGACCCCTGCCTCTCTGTGGCAGCCCCCCAAATATTGGAACATTGCTATCATGTCTCCCCTGGTCCTTCTCTTCACTAGACTAGCCATGCAACCGTTCCTGCAACCGTTCTTCATATATTTTAGCCTCCAGTCCCCTAAACATCCTGGTTGCACTTCTCTGTACTTTTTCTAGAGTCTCAACATCTTTTTTATAGTGTGGTGATCAACACTGGATGAAGTACTCTAGGTGTGGTCTTACTACAATATACAAAACTATAGCAGTCCTTAATTTAGCCTAGTTGGGTGGAGTAACTGGTCACAGAGACTTTCCTACAGATCAACTTGAACTGCTCATTGTTGATCTCTCTTCTGCATTTCTTGCTTATTCACAGTTGTTTTAATCACCTGTCTTTCCACAAAGAGAATGGGTTGCAAAGTCTATATCCTTAAAGGTATAACATTGCTAAATGATGTCAGAATAAATGGGAAAGGTTCTATCACACTAAAAAATACGTACTGCAAGTACAAATCTATGTTTCTTATTTGTAAAATGTTGCTTTAGTGCTGTCTACTGCTAATTAGTGAATTATTCACTAGTCCTGAAAGATTATGGACCAACACTTTTACAGGCACCTGTATCAGATTAAATTTCATTTGCACAGTACATATCCAAACTTCAGATCATGTTCCTAATTATTTAGGTGCATGGAAGAACCATATGATAACCTTATTGAATCACCTACTCTAAATAAACAAAAGGATAATAAAATACCCTTGAAATTCAAACCTCAGTTTTTCAGATCAAAGCAATTTGACTTGACTCAATCATTGGAGTCAAATTCCTTTTGCAGAACAGAGTGAATTCTTCCATCCCTAATTTTATTTTTATGTGTTTGCATGGACTGCATCCAAAAACAGGGGGTGATTGTACATTTTCAGCTTATATTTGTAGAATGTTTTCAATGCAAGAGAGCTGTATAGATATCAAGCTAATTGTGTAGAGCTGAAGAAGAAAAAAACAACCAGAATTAGTAGTACAGAGAATCCTGTCTGAGCAGGGAATTGGATTAGAAGATCCAATTCCCAAGATCCCTTCCAACTCTGTTATTCTGTTATAGAGTTCAACTGAAGATATCAGTATTTATCCCTGCTTCCTTTATAAGGTAAAAGATCTGATAAAAAGATTAATGCAAAGAATGACTATATCAACTTGATTTTATTTTTTGTTTTTTCTAGTTGGTAGCAAAGACAGATAAACAGAATGCCTTGAATATCCTCTGCTTAGGAAGAAAAATTGAATTGTCTCAGCCTTTCCTTGATGAAAGCTTTCTAGATGCATTTCAATAACTATTTGAGGACCCAGAAGGCTGGACTAGATAGACTTTTGATCTGATTTGGTAGGCATCCCATAATAAGGCAATATTGGCCAAGCTGTGTGAGCTGATCATAGCCTTATGTTCACATTCATCCAAACAAGATGAAAAGGCATGCCCTTCAGAAACCAATCATAAACTCCTCACCCATTGGGGTGGAATATAAATGGAGAGCACAGATAACTTACTGTGCATTGCTGGCATTAAGATAGAAAAGGTGATATGAAGAAACATCTGCCTCTTGCATTTTTGGTGCTGTTATTACTAAGACTTAACTTTTACGTTACATGTAAGTCTCTGAAGCTAGTGAGCAGCAATTATTTTGGAATCCAGCATCAACACTTTTTGAAAACAAATCTAGTCTTTTTTTATGGACAAATGATTGATTAATAATGATATTAATGTATTAAATGCTTGATTGAAAATACAAGAATATATACAATGTAATTGTAATTGAAGACTATGAAATGGAAGCACAAAACAATTTGCAAACCAACCAGCACACTGTATGTATATATATGGAAGATGGCTTGATGTTTTTTTGTTTTGTTTGTTTATGTTTGTTTTAAAAACCAATAAAAATCTAATTAAAAAAAAAAAGAATACAAATCTAGTCTTATACTAGAGAAGAAGAAACTGAAACAAGGAGTCATGATTTGTGAGTGCAATGGATTTGGAGCCAATATTTACTAATCACACCATGCTTTAGAGGCAAAGAAGAAAATAATGGGTTAATTTAAATACTTTTATTGATTTTAATATTTGAATCTTTGTTAACCAATGGTGGTTTTTTTAAGCCATGTTTTTTTAACCAGAAATAGAAGGTATTGATATTTCACAGAAAGTCCAATAATTGGGAAACAGCCTAAGTGAATATATGCCCAAAAAAGGAGGAGGGATATAAATCAAACTTTTCTCTCTATGTGATCTTTTTGTATCAAAGCACTTGCCCTCGTAAAGTATAAGCAGGACCTGGTGTAGAAGTAGGAACTTAAAAAGTATTTTGCCACGGATTTCCTAGGAATGAATTTTTGTTCTCAGTTGGGTCAAGGGTGGGGTGAAAATTGATCGAGAAGTTCCAATACTATTATTGGTGATGGTTGTCACACAGACAGCGAGATATTTAGACTGGATTTGAAACATTTATCCATCTAGCGAGTCCTTCCAAAGAACCTGGGATAGACAGATGTTGTGTGATGATTTTAGGATATTGTCACAGGACATAAACTGTTCTAAGTAAAGTTGCCTTTTGCAATTGATCGATGATTTTGTCAGTGCCATTGGTGTTCAAGTGGGGGTCCAGATGTTTTGGGATTGATGCCTATTACTTTTGGTACTATCTTTGATTTCTTATTATTTTCCTTTCCCTGCCCCTCCCCCCAAAAAGCATGCTGGATAAAATCATCCTATGTACTCACCATTAAGTGGACTTTCTTTGATTATTTCTTCTTGGCTATACTTTGTAGAATGACCAACTTATCTATGCAAATTCATAGAGATAGTGATCTTATGAATACTGGTGTTAAGCCCTGTTATGCTCTGATATTCATCAAGCAAGAAAATGACATTGTAAGATCTGATCTTGGGTCACGTGGAAGGCATAGATCTGAAGAGTTTGCCTGCAGGATGTCAACCTCTATTAAAGGATGGTAATGTTTTAGGAGCAGAAAATGCAGTTATAAGGTGGTTGTACTTCTATTTCTGCATCACTTTGATACAGAGATGGTAATTCAGCAGGTTCTGACCAGTTCTGGAGAATCGGTTTTGAATAGTTTGGAGAACTGGCAAATCCCACCTCTGACTGGAGATTTTACAGTATTCTTCCCCTGCCATGTCCACAGAACCAGTAGTAAAAAAAATTGAATCCCACTTCTACTTTGATAGGTGATGTGATCGTGTGGCTTTTAGACTGTTGCTATGAAAGAAAAAGAAGTGTAGCCAGACATTTTGAAAAGTATTTACATAACCTGTTTTGGTGGATCAGAACAATGTTTCAGGGATGATCCTAAGTGAACTTGGCTGACTTGGACAATTTTCCTGCAAAATATAAATTAAAATCTACTGGATTTATTAATCTACCAAGATAAATAGAAAACATTCTTTTTATCTTGAATCTCACTTTTAAAAACTCTCTTTTTTCAGCTCTAAAATGCTCGCATTGTTTACTTCGACCTCCAGGCCATGCATGCTCCGATACCCAATCAATAAGATCTTGTCGTTTATATCAAGGAGAGTCCTGCTTCAGACAGACAGTGTATTTTGGTAAGTGTTTAATGGCCATTCTGGAGCAAACCCTAATTTTCTTTGAGCAGCTTGACACAGCAATATAGATACATATACTTGTAAGCAACAGACATTGTGGCTAACCATAGTCAGCATCAATGCATCTTTAGAAACTTTCTCATGAATGTTAATTCTCACAGGCAGAAACTCATTTCCTCCTTCTCGAAGTATCAATGAAAGGTTGTTGAGTAAACCTAGGACTTTAAAAAAATGACCAGAGATTCTCAAACTTTTTTGTTATCCTGACAGACGGGGGTGGGTTTCAAAAATTTTAGCAAAGTGTTCTTTGCCTGGTTTCTGGGTAGATGTGGCTATGGTGGGCGTGACCTAGTCAGCCTTCTGCACCACAATGGGGGGGGGGGGGTTTCCCCCCCCCGGCCCCCAGGGGCTCTCGGGAATCTGGAAAAAGGCCCTTTTCGGCCTTCCCTGAACTTCCAGGGGGCCCATTTTTCACCGCCCCCAAGTCTCCACGTGCACCCTGCACTTACCTGAACCAAAAGGGGGCTGACTTGGGGGGGGGAGGGGGGGGGGGGGGGGGGTGGGCCCCACCAGGAATGGGACCTTCCCTGACACCTGGTGCCTTTTTTGGTGGCAAAAAAATATAAGACTGTGTCTTATTTTTGGGGAAACATGGTATCCTAATTATCCAGCCTATATAAGTCTAATAATAAACACCTATGTATTCATGGAAGATCTTTTATTCTTTTTTATCTTTTTATCCATCATCTCTTGTTCACATCAGAACTTTTATTCTTTTTTTTACTTGCCTCCCATATTCTTCTGTTAGATCTTTTACTTCATCTACTTCTAGTAAATATCCTGATTCTGATATCTAACTTTTCCTCCCTTATCTACCCTTTCCCACTAATTTTAAGGTTATCTGTTCTATCTCCAATCTCTTTCCCCCAGGTATCTTCCTGTTTCTCCCATTTACTTTTAGATCTTTTAGAACATTTCCCTCCTGTTTTAATTCCTTAATCATTATTAATTTTGGTAACAACTACTCTTTGTTGTCTTCTTTTTGCTGTTTTCTCAGTTCTGCTTTCCTCTCTTTTACTTCTGAGGGCTTCTTTCTTGCTCATTGTGCTGGTGTTTGCTCATTGTCCCTTGTATAATATTGTCCCGTTTTTGCTCTATATGATGAAATATTTTCACCATCTCTTTGTGTTGTTCCTGTATAAGGTTTGAAATATCAGCTCCATTCCATTTAAAACTCTGCTCCTTTCCACCTTACATTATGGCTTATTTGGTTTCATTTTTAGCCAGTTGTCCAGGATTGGTTGATTCAAAACAGAGCTTGCCAAATCACGATTTTTAATATTTCATCAGTCAAATCAATTTTAAGCACACCAGGGTATTTTCCACACCCCTTCAAGTCACTTTTCTACTATTCAGGCATTTTTTAACTGAAATTCTTGTTTATTCTTCAAATTTCAGTGATCTTGGAATAGATACATGTAATTCAGTATTTTCAGTCCTTCAGGTAATTATTCCCAAGCTTACACAATTGCCCTCTCATCAGCAGATGGTGCTCTTGCTTCAGCCTGTTTCAGCTTCTCTGCTATGTAGCTGGCAAGTTCAATTTTAATTTTCTTAAAATTATAAATCCAATAAGTAGGCAGTATTTGTAAAAAGGATCTTAAGTGTATGATTCCAGCATTTTAAAAATGCCTTCTCAACACCACATCTTTTACCTTTGAGAGTTCAATTTTCTGTAAAAATTCTCTTCTTAAATTCTCCAGTATTTTTCCAAAGTGCCTATATGCTGCTTTAACAAATTGTTCTGGATATATTTCCTTTTAGATTCCTTGGGGTCAGATTTCAACAAAAATTTTCTCTCACTCACTTCACATACTACTCACCTTCTCTTTGGTCCTGCACTGTCTTAGGTATTCAGACTGGTCCCGGTTTTATGGCAACCATTTTGCTGATGCTGCACCTCATCTTCAGAGGGGGACTTTCTGAGTCAGGGAGGAGATATGCGGCTCTCCTCGACCTGTACGGCAACCCCCTTTAAATCACCACCCCTTCAGGGTGGCTATAGCTCCTTTTGGAACCCTCCAATGGGGAGAGCTTGGAGCGGGGCTGCAGAGCTTGTGGTCCTTGCTTCTGATAGCACCAGAAATACAGCCAGAAGATGTTTATTTCTCTTCATAGCAATAACACTTAGCAATAGCACTTAGACTTATGTACCACTTCACATTGTTTTACAGCTCTGTGTAAGCAGTTTACAGAATCAGCATATTGACTCCAATAATCTGGGTCCTCATTTTACCAACCACAGAAGTATGGAAGGTTGAGTCAACCTTAAGCCAGTCAGGATCAAACTTGTGGCAATGGGCAGAACTAGTCTACAATACTGCATTCTGCCCATTGTGCCACCACAATTCTTTCATTCATGAGACATGAAATTTTTACACCACAAAGGTGGGCTAAGCTAGACACTTTCCAAAGGTTCTGTCCTGCACATCCTGTGGCCTTTGCTTGTTTAATTGGCAATAAATTTTCACCCGCTACAACTGCCCAGTCAAATGGAGCTGTTTGACTCAAGAAGCCCAAGAAAGAAAGAAGCGTGCAACCTCTTATGCTGTCTACAAGTTATGAGAGGCTGCTTAGCATCAAGGCATTGGATAGAATAATAAGGAAAATCTGTTCCTGAAGGTACAGTTAAGATATAAGCTAAGATCTCTTTTCTTCTACAGGTCGGATCCCATTATACTCCAAGTTGGGTTGCACTTATAAATGTATAACTGTCACGGAAAAGAAGGAGAAACTGAAGATAACTGAAACATTTTTTTGTTGTGCTTATCAAGATCATTGCAACGCATAAGAGAGCCTCCAACTTGAAGCTCCCTGCATGTGTTTGGTTTACAGTTACCAAAATTCAGACATCAGGAATGGCAGCAACTTGGAAAAGTCTTCTCTGAAGTGTGGGGCATTACCACTGTATCAACTTTCTTACTCAGAGGTCTCCAAACTTGGCAATTTTAAGGCTTGTGGACTTCAACTCCCAGAATTGAAGAAGAATTCTGGGAGTTGAAGTCCACAAGTCTTAAAGTTGCCAAGTTTGGGGGAACCATGCTCTTACTGAATAATCAATGCTTCTAAGCTGAAAGATAGCTTTTTAGCATAATGTATCAAATAGTTTGGTGAATAAAAGTCTGCTTCCCCAGCTTTTTAAACCAGTTTCCTCTGTGCAAAGTCATCCAAAAGGATGATTTTACATGCATCAAGTCTGAATTATGGCACTTGAAATCTTTGAGGGATTCTCTACCCTGATGAATGCTTGATCAAAGCCCTCTCCTCAAGCTGGTTTACAAAGCCACAAACCCACTTGCTCCAGAGGCCGAGGTCAAGCAAATGGGAAGAGGTTTCTAGGCATATTGCATACACCAAAGCCTTTTCCACAGTGATGGGATTCAAAAAAATTTACTACAGGTTCAGTGGCCATGCTTTGGTGGGTCATGAGACTGGGTGGGCATGGCTAGGTGGTCACATGACTGGATGGGCATGGCCAAGTTGACATCATTCCTTTGCCCTAATGACCTACAAAAAGAACAACATCAACAGCCTGACACTGTTGATGTTACTCAGTTTCATTAGCCTGAGACTGAGCTAAAAGTAGATTTAAGAATAACAGCCGGTAAGAATGAGATATAAAGAATGACTGATATCTATACAATTAATTAATAACTGAAGAATAAACACTTAAAATGGAATAACAATTACCAAACCAAGGGAGTTTATTATTTTGTGCTAGTATTGCCACAAAAATCTTTCCTAGCTAATACTACCTTACATTAGCCTAGGTCTTACCAAGGCTAATAGTCCCTAATGGAATGAGAGCCAGGGGATTGAGGGGAATCCATGTTTAATCACCTAAGCTTTTTAGATTTTTCATCTTAAAAATGTACTGAAGCTTTTTTCAGCATTCCAGCCAGAGAGCACTGTTCTGTGGGAACTTGGAAGGACAGTGCCAGAAACCTCACTGCACCAAAAACCTCAGAAGAGTGCCAAGAAACTCAAGCCAGCCCTTTCCCCTTTAGGAAAACCAAGAATTACCAGCTGAAAGAGAAAACTCAGAGCAGGCAGAGCTGACAATAGAAACAGTTAAGTGGAGCCATTAAGGTAAGGAGAATCAGGCTAAAAATAACTCACCAAGGGATTAATTAACCTATTAAGGCAGGAAGATAGGACCAGGGCAATCACTTTAACTAGAGGCACACAAATAAACCCATCAAGCTGCAGTAGCTTCAAAGGGAGCCTAAAAGGCTCAGGTTCACACTTCCAATCTGCTTGCAACCTAGGAACGCTTGTGCAACCTAGCTGTCTCACACCAGCCTTTTGCCTTCCTCCTCCATTGAAGAATTCCACTAGTGTGGTAAATTTTTAAAAGAGTGGGGAATTGGGATCCAGGTCCAACAAAATGGGGACAAACAGAAAATATATAGCACAAAATCATCTTTGAAGTTAGATCAAGAAAAATGAATTTCATAGGTGCATCACAGAGCAATACTGAATTCTTTTTCTGAAATTTATTCCTCAGTTAAAAAGAACAGGCATATATGAATTAGGTTCCGTATTGGGCTCAGCTTGTACTCAAGTCAAGTAGCTATTCCAGAGTTAGTGGTGTCATGGTTAGAAATAGAAGCAATGGTAAAGCAAGCTAGATTTAAAAGCAGAAATATTTTGTTGGGTAATTTAAAGGGAATACAATGCATATTTACACATGTTAACAGTTGTTAAAATTGTGTTTGCACAATTTAAAAACAAAGAGATTCCAGATGAAAATGTAATTAAAAAATTAGAATGTGCAGAAATGAATAGTTAATTTAAAAATTAAGGATAACTTTCCTCTTCCTCCTCTCAGACAAGAACACAACACCACACCATCAAGGTATGAAAACAACACAAAATCTCACAGGCACAAGTTTCAAAATATATATTATAATATATATATTATATGATGTCACATAAAATTTACTTGCAAACAAACTCACAAAATTAACTCACAACATACCATGTATGTAAATATTGATTTCTTTATTTTAAAAAAGAGCAACTTACCCAAAATCAGGTGAAACAGGCAGTTGAGTTACTCGCAGACTCATAGAGTCACAGCTCTACCTTTCTCCAATCTGCTACCTGAGTCTGCACTGAAAAATAGAAGCTTCAGTCTTCAGAGTCTAGGAAGGAAGGCAACACCCCAGCCATTCAGCTCCACTGTCAAACCATTTCTTCTCCTTGTAGCACTGAGCTGAGCTCCTTGGCTTTTGAAATCCAGCATTCTTGGATTTCAAGAAGCATTCTTGAATTTCAAAAGTGCTTGGGTTTGGCAGCTGGAGAGAAGCCACCATTTCAAAGCCAAGCAACTCAATGCTACAAAGAGAAGAAAGAAATGCCACCCAGGAAGCCATTGGCAAGAGGTCTTTCCATTCAGCCAGTATTCCAGATGCTGCGGGAAGCTCTGGAGGAAGCAAAGAGCCACACAGCGTGCTGCTATGCTGGGGAGGTGAAATAATGCAGGGTGGGGAGGAGCGGAGCAGGTGGGTGTGGCAAGTGGTGAACTGGCGGGCAGGTGGGCAGAGGTGGGGCCAGATGGAGATTGTATTTGCCAGTTCTACAAACCACTTAACTTTTTCCCTAGAGGTTCACCCAAACCTCTCAGAATCTCCTGAATACCATTCCTGCTTTTCCAGCTCAAGAGTATGTACAAGAAGAATGAAAAAAAATCAAGATGGTACTGCAGCTGTGCAATCAAACTGCTATTACTTTTTGGATTAACAGAGTTGGAAGGGTCCTTGTAGGTCATCGAGTCCAGTTGTCGCCAACCAGTGGGACGGGAACCATTGGTGATCCACAAGAAACTTTTGGCGGTCTACAGAGAAATGTCACCCCCAAAGCACCCCCAAAACAATTAATCCAGACTGCGCTGCCCCATGGCCCTTGGGAACACAAGGTTTGTGTCACTTGCATTGTGAACAACACGAGGTAGTGAGGGGAGGGGAGAAAGGGTGGAAGGGGTGAACTTGCACCACTTGTCCCACGCACCTGGCCTGGCCACCAGGCTGCTTCTTTCCACTTCTTTCTTCTGCTTTTGGCTGCACGCAAGGAAAGCAGCAAAAGTATTTCTTTCTCTGCCCCAAACTCTGCCAGAAATAAGTCTTTGGGACCCTGCAAGGCATCCTGCTCCAAGAGACTGTGCTAGCATGACAAGTTTCACAAATAATTTCTGATGGAGTTTGGGGGAGAGAAAGAAAGGCTTCTGCTGCTTCTGCTGATTTCCTTGCATGATGCCAAAAGTCTCTCTCTCTCTCTCTCTCTCTCTCTCTCTCCCCCCCCCCCCCCCCCCCCCCCCCCCCCCCCTGCCCTCTCTCTCTCTCTCTCTCTCTCCCCTGAGAATGGAGCTGGAGACAGTATCCTGTGATCCCAAATAAAGAATAATTCATTGGTAGGAAAACAGGGTGGGGAATTTTCCTGCAGACTTTTTTGGGGATTTTCCCAGGGTCTCTGGTCTGCGGGATTTAAAATTATGAGTTTGGTGGTCCCTGAGGTCCAAAAGGTTGACAACCCCGATCTAGGCCAACTCCACACCCAAGCAGGAGACTCTACTCCATCATTTCTGACAAATGGCAGTCCAATCTATTCCTGAAAGTTTCCCATGATGAAGCTCCTGCAACTTCCAAAGGCAAGCTTTGGTTGATTGAGCTGTTCCTTTGTTATGTATTGTATGCACAATGCCTATAAAGGACCTGTGGGATAGAGAGATCCATGAACTATCTTGACATTGATTTAACTTTCCCAGGTAATATCCCACTATATTACAGCAATACTGTACCATAAGAACACGTCCAGAGGAGATCCATATGAGAACGCTGATAGTTAAACAGTGGCCATGAACACAGTACAAGTATACTTAACAATGCACTAATACATTTGTTTACTTCCATCTTTTGAAAGCCCCCTAAATTACCAATACTGTTTACAGAGTTGTCTGGCATCTGAGCCAAATTGGAAAAAAGAAATATTATCAGAAAAGGTAGGGAGAAGATTTTCTCAAAAATCAAGGAAAAGGGCTAACTCTTACATATACAAATATGTATATACATATTTGTATATGTATATACAAATAGTCAAACTGAAGTCTGTTTAACCATTCAGCAGCAGAATATTCTGTGCTGATATATTAAAATCCTAAACCATTTATTCAATCAAGACCACTTTCATACTCTCATATTTCATAATTATAGAAGATGATGGTTGCATAGTAGTTAGAATGCAGTACTGCAGGCTACTTCTGCTGACTGATCACTGCCAGCAATTCGGCAGTTCCAGGCTCACCAACTCAAAGTTGACTTAGCCTTCATCTTTCCGAGACTGGTAAAATGAGAACATAAATTGTTGGGGGCAACATCCTGACTCTTTAAACCGCTTAGATAGGGCTGTAAAGCACTGTGAAGCTGTATATAAGTATGAGTGCCATTGCTATTTGCTATCAGGCCAAGCTTGAGAGAGGAATCAAGCACATCATCAGTCTTGAGTGTCTTTGCCCACAAGAGATCTAAATCCAGCACATTTTGAATTCCATTGATTCTCATCTAAAGACAATTTGCTTTGGTCAGATTACTAGTTCAGATTCTAATAGAGAGTGATAGGATGTAATAAACATGCTGTCATTTGAACCATCTGGCTTCCTGATTTCTTTAGCAGATACTGTTCAACTTACAACAGTTCATTCAGTGATCATTCAAAGTTACAATGATAACTTATAATCATTTTTTGCACTTATGAACTTTGCAGCATCCCCATCATGATATGATCAAAATTCAGATGCTTGGCAACTGGTTCATGCTTGTGACTGTAGCTGTGTCCCAGGCTCATGTGATCATCTTTTGCGACCTTTTGACAAGCAAAGTCAGCCACATTCATTTATCAACTGTGTTGCTAACTTATCAACTGCAGGATTCACTTAATGATGGCAAGAAAGGTTGTAAAATGGGGCAAAACTCATTTAACTGACTCACTTAACAACAGAAATTTTGGGCTCAATTGTGGTTGTAAGTTGAGGCCTACTTATAATTGTGCAAAAGTTTTAAATTACAGTCAGATATGTAGTTCTTTCTTTATTTATTTCACCATACTTCAAACACAGTAAAATTTATTAAAAACATGGAATAAAACACAAAACACATTTATACCAAGTAAGACCTTGAATACCAGAATTACACAGTTGTAGTCATCACCCAAATCTAGGCAGTGAAGGCAACTTCATGGCTTTGTGGGGTAGGATGTTCCATGTAGAAGTCTAAAGAGGCAACTAACCTCAAGTATTCCAGGAAGTGATGAGATTATGGGAAAGGGCTCTTCAGTACCCTCTACACTCAGTTCACATGCCAATTGCTCTGAGATTAACACTGGATCCATTGGATAAAACTCACACTTGAGATTACCCGTGTGTAATTGTATGTGGAAATGACCTTGGGAGAGAGGGCAAAAAGATGCAACCAAAGGAATGATTAGATAAAAAGTGGATGAGCCCACAGCAGCATTGTGGATGGGTCAAGAAGCTCAGAAGAAAGCCACCCTAGCTTCTTGGGTTGTAAAAGGGGTGATGGTGAGATGTGCTTTCAGACTTGCAAGGTTACATGAATGGAGCTTTACAATAAAGTAGAATTAGCTCATCTGATTGCATTTCTTGTTTGATCTATCTTGTAAGGCTGACATTGTGACAAGCTCACAGATGTCAAGGAGGTTGTGAACTGTGAATTAATTCATAAGATTTCTCCCAGCTCCACCTCACCATGGAACATGGCCTTAGCAAATGCTAAATAAACATGCTTTTATTGTTCCTGGTCTTTTGTTGCTTTTTTTATTATTATCACACCTCCTCTATTTGTTGAATCTTTCAACATTTATAGACTTGTTCTTGCTTTTTTCTCTTGCCAAATATATCTTAATATTATTTTATTGAGTTCCTCAAAATATTTTTTCCAGCTTTATTGGAATTGTTTGAAATAGATATAATAATCTTGACAATATATTCATTTTTATTGTAGCTATCCTACCTATCAGTGATAGTTGCAGATTTTTCCATTTCTCCAGATCTGTTTTAATTTGTTGCATCAGTTTATAATAATTATCTTCCTTAATAGACATACATCTTGCTGTCAAATTAATCCTATGTATTTTACTTTCTTAGTGGTCTGAATACCTGTTCTCTTCATTAGCTCTTTTTTTCTGCATATCTGTGGGATTTTTAACTAATAACTTAGTTTTCTCTTTATTTATTTTCAATCCTGCCATTTTGCCACATTCCTCTAATTTTTTTTAGTTTTGGCCCTGTTTTTTGCAAATCTTCAAAAATAAAAACTAAATCATCTGCAAAGGCCTATAGGAGGGGGGGCTGGTGTCACAGTGATATGATGCATCCCACAGGGCTCCGTGGGTTCGTACCAAAATTCAAACTGCAAGGAGGTTCTGATGGACCTAAATCACCTCAGAGGGTGAAATAAGAGAGCACACCCTGTTGATCTCAGGAAGCCTGCAAACTTCCTGATCAATCCTGAGAAAGCTCTCAAAGCAGCAGGAAGAAAATAACAGCCATTGTGTGCCTGATCAAAGCCGGGACAGCTGACTGATCAAGAAAGCGCGAAAGATTGAGGAAGAGTTTGAACAATCTGGGTGAGAGATTTCTAACTTCTAGCTGCTATTGAGGAATGAGCTCCCTGGAAACAAGCCTGAGAGAGGGTGGGACCCTGAAAAGAGGAGGTGGATTTGTTCTTCTTCCATTTCCCAAGAAAAGTGGCAAGCAAGCTAGGGAGCCATTTTTAAAACCAGAAAGAAGAAAAGAAAATTTTTTAAGCAAGTGAAAGAACCTTAAAATTAGGAAGCTGGATCTCAAATATAATATTGATCAATCTGGAAAGCTTTGGGGGGATTATAAAATTTGGACTTAAAGAACTTTCTTTCTTTTGGAAAACCTGGACTGGATAAACAAAATGGAAAGAAGCAGAGCAACGACACCTGCTGGCAGAAGTGGAAGGGTGCAAAGGTGCAAGGGAGAAAATAAAAGAAAATATAACCTTGAGAGATTGGAGAAGAAGAAGATAAGGGTTGGCTGTTAAAATAAGTAACATCTATACCAGTAAGAAAGTATACTTATGTTAGATAGTTGAGACAGAGTGTGAAACACTGAGACTAGTTTCATCTCTTTGTCTTTGTGGATTATAATCACATGTCTCTGGCATTACAATTAAATTACAAATATAATTAAAGCATCACAAAATGAAGAAAACTACATCTGCACTATACTGAGCATCACCATTCAGCCCAGCAGGTCAAAGATCATTAGACATGATGTTGCAACAAGAAATGAATATGATGCAGGCAGAGATGAAAGCTCTGCTCCAAGTCTTGCATGAAGACTTCAAGGAAAAATTAGGAAAAGTAGAGGATAAAGTAGAAAATTTTTCAACAATAATGTTGAAAAATGAACAACGCATTCAGAAAGTGGAAGAGAAAGCTGAACAAACAGAGAAAAGAGTGGAAGACGTCGATCACAGACTTATATTGGCAGTTAAAAGTCAGGAGAGAACAATAATATTACTAGAAATGGTTGAGGCCAATTACTACATACATTTTCAGAACATCAAAGAAGAAAAAAGAGAAAATGTGACAGGGATAATGGCAGAGCTACTAGTAAATGTCTTAGAGATATCCAAAGAAAAGGTGTTCACCAAAATGGATGAAATATTTAGAGTTCATACTGGTAAACAGAGAAACAGACTTCAAGAGAGATACATATGAAATTTACCAAAAAAGCAATAAAAACAGAGATACTACAAAGAGCAAGGTTTGAATTCATAAAATATAAAGAGAAAGAAATAATAGTTCTAAAACATATTCCCAGGAGAGTAAGAAGATAAGAGGGAATATTAATTTTTGACAAAACAGCTTATTAAGAATGGAGTAAACTTTAGATGGCTGATACTGGAGGGAATATTGGTGATTTGGATGGAGCAAAGACACAGATTAGATTCTATAGAAAAAGCGGAACAATTTTATGATAACTAATTTGGAACACAAGAGGGAATTGTAATAATAGAGGAAAAGAGGATAGACAACAAGAGGAAGCCACAGGAGAGAGAGATATACAACAACAAAAATGATGAAAGAGAACCAGAGGAAATAGCAAAGAGACAAAGGGCAGAGGCAAAAGAACAGAGAGAAAGACGAGAGTGACCAGAATAAAAAAACCTATTTACAAGTAAAACGATGGAAGAAGAAATAAAATTATTGTCAATTAATGTAAATGGACTGAATTCGGCTATGAAAAGGAAAAGCATCTATAGTGAATTAGAAAAATTAAAGTTGGATATAATTTGTTCACAAGAAGTTCATATTAAAAAAACCAACACAATAAATTATTGGAATACCCCAAAATTGGGAAACTATACACCTCTCTATCACAACATAAGGAGAGGAGTAGCTCTTCATATGAAAGAAACAATAAATGCTAAGCAAATATTTATGGATAAAGAATGGAGAATTTTGATGGTGAAGATAACAATGCGTTACAAACAGATACTCCTGGTAGCAATTTATGCATCAAATAGTAAACAAGAGGATTTTTATAGTAAGTCCTCTTGTTTACTACACAATTGTAGTATGAAAATATTTGTGTAGTGTGAGACTTCAATGCAATTATAGATGTGGAACTAGATTATAAAACTAGAAAAGTGGACAAAAAAACAAAGAAAATGCTTCCAAAGAATTGCTTTAAAATGGCTGAAGAACTAGTCATCCAAGATGTATGGTGAGAGATACATCCTGAGGAAAATCAATACTCATTCTATTCAAATAGTCATATGTCTTGGTCAAGAATAGATATGACATGGATGTCAGCCAAACTAAAATCTAATGTACAAGAACTGAATATAGAAACAAGTGATTGGACAGACCATAATCCAATAAAAGTCACATGGAAAGGACAAAAAAGAAAATTAAGATGGACGTTTAACCAATCAATATTAAAAGACAAGGAATTTATTCAATTCATGGAAAAAGAATTAGATTTTTTTCTTTAAAAGGAATAGAAAAGAAGAGATCTCAAGATCTACTGTCTTTTTTGCCCGTATCTGCAAGTTCATCTGATTTCTCAGGACAGAAGAGTCTAAGCAGAGACTCCACATGCAAAGGTTCTCCAACTGTGCCAGGAAAAGGGTACAGGTTGCTTGAACTCAACCTACACATGTACCAGTTACATAGGTATGCATGCTGTACAGATCATCAGATGAAAATGCCAAGGCTGGGAGCAGGAACACCAGAACTAGCCCAAGGTCCATTTGTCGCTTCCCTTCTTGCATGATTTGATTGGCTCAAAGAAACTAGGAATGACGAACTTCTTAGAGAGAGGTGGAGTTTATCACATTGATGCATTTGGGTGCATTCATACAAGCAAAATGATAAGGAGGTAACTGCTTTCCACATCTGATTTGCAGAGGGGATAAAAATTCAGAAAGTGGTATCATTGCCTGCTCTTGACTTGGGATACAGAGCAGGGGACATGAAAACACTTCTTCATATTGGGTTATGGATGGTCCTCACCATTGAACTAGGTAAGCCTCTAAGGCTCTGGGAACTGGGGAGATTTGAGGAGATACAACTACATCTGCTTAAGACAGGAAGAAAAGAAGTTGAATGCGTTTGCCTGGATGTCACTATATTTTTTGTCTCTTGTAGCTGCTGTCTCTCGAGCTGCCAAACTCTTAGAATTAAAAAGGTGAAATGAATGGCTACGATGAGGGAATGTTACTATTATTTTGTTATTATTTCCTTTTTAAAGTTAGTATTTAAACAAAAAAATACAAGTACTAAGGGAGTTAGGGAGAGATGTAGAAGCCTGATATTATTTGCAGATGTTTAAAAGAATGAGTGAGATGGATTTTTTTCTTTTTTTTTGCTGTGAACTGTATCCAGGTTAGGAGAGCTACCTTTTTTTTCCCCCCCACAATTCATGATTTTCTCTCTCTCTTTTTAATCTCATTTCCCATTCTCTCCCTCCCAAGTTATTGGAATTAAATGCCATAACTGCCTATTCAAGAAACCTGGTGGCAATTGCATCACTCATCAAATTCCTTGCAGACTATACATTGGGCATGCTTGCTACAAGAAGACAGTCTATTTTGGTATGTGCCATAGTTATTTAGATCACGGTACTTATTTTTTTTTTCCTTTTCCTTTTAATCTTCTACCAACCCCTCTATCTGGATCCCAGATGAAACAAAATCTCCTTTTCTGAGAAGGACATTGATATGTTCATAGGTCTTCTATCATAGCATGAGTAAAATAAACAGTAAAGATTTCACATTTCAATTACCAACACTGAACACCTCCTAAATTACTTCTGATTCCATATGTGGCATGTGTATCAATCAGTATCAATGAGTGAGAACTAATGACTTATAGCAGGGGTCCCCAATACCCAGGCTGTGGCCTATTTGCAACTGGGCCACACAAGCGGCAGGCCAGCCAGCAGTTCAACTAGTTAAACTCAACTCAAGGTAAACCGCACCAAATTTGATTGCAAGAAATACAACTTCAGCAACAGAGTGTTCAATGTTTGGAATACTCTACCTGACTGTGGTTTCTTCCCCAACCCCCAACTTTAACCTTAGACTGTCTACTAATGACCTCACCCCTTTCCTAAGAGGTCTGTAGGGGGCATGCATAAGCGCACCAACGTGCCTACCATCCCTGTCCTATTGTTTTTTTTATTTTTCTTATAGGTATCCATTTTATGTATTCATAACTATGTTTATACTTATACCTGTTATCTTATAATCACTTGAACAAAATAAAATAAATACATAAATGAATAAATAGTTGGCCTGGTTGCCCTCTCCTTTCCCCACCACAGCTGGGCCACCAAGCCACAAAGGATGGGTACAGTTGACTTAGAGCAAAATCCACAAATTTTCATCTGGATATATCCAGAGGTGGCATTCAGCAGATTCTGATCAGTTCTGGAGAACCAGTAGCATAAATTTTGAGTAGTTCAGAGAACCAGCAAATACCACTTCTAACTGGCCTTGCCCCGCTCTATTCTCTGCCTCTCGAGGAGAACAGAGCTGGAAAGTAGGTTAGTGGGGTGGGGAGGGAATGGGGATTTTGCAGTATCCTTCCCCTGCCACGCCCACCAAGCCATGCCCACAGAACTGGAAGTAAAAAAATTTAAATCCCACCACTTATATGAAGCAATAATAGAAGGACAGATGCCTTTCAACATAGCTGTCCTTTGAACATCACTGTCCTTTTCATGTAACTTCTTCCAAGTGGCTCAGAAGAGAGCAAATTTCATTTCCTGGGTCCAGGGACATGGCTACCATACATACAGGTCAGAGGTAGCATTCAGCAGGTTCTGACCAGTTCTGGAGAACCGGAAGCAGAAATTTTGAGTAGTTCAGATACTGCCTCTGACTGGAGATTTTACAGTACTCTTCCCCTGCCACGCCCACCAAGCCATGCCCACAGAACTGATAGTAAAAAAAATTGAATCCTACCACTGATACTGGCAGTTCTTGATTGACCACTATTGGGATCACAATTTATATCGCGAAATAAGGCTGGTGTTAAATGAATCACACCCAATTTTATCACCTTTCATCCCAAAATTGTTAAACAAATTAAGTGTACCATGCAAGTTTTAACTGAACCGGGTTTCCTCCTCAGCTTTCTTCATTGGAAGCCACCTGGGAAGGTCTCAAATGAGGATCACATGAAGTTACGATGCTGCAACCACCAAAAGACATGATGGTTGCCAAATACCAGAAATTTGATCATGTGACCAATGGGAATGATGCAACGGTTGTATAAGTCATTGTTTTCAATGCCATTATAACTCTGAATGATCACTAAAGGAATGGTTGTAAGTCAAGGACTGCAATGTAATCACTGTATATTCAGAGGTTATGGTTTAAATTATAACACTTAGGTAAGGCTTACAATTGCCATAAAATGAGCCTTACCCCACATCTGTTTCCCCTCAAATAATGATACAAAAATAGCAGTGATGATTCCTCATCTTGTCTAGATTGTTTTCTGAAAAGGAGGGTTTCCTTAAGTACATCACCTTAATAAATTACTTCTTTTGCTTCACAGGCAAAACTCTTCTGTTTCATTTCCTGGGCTGTACCCCCAACTGTACTGAAGTCTATGAAAAAACTGAAGATCAAATGATCACTCAGATTGTTACCTGTTGTTCTAACCGAGATTTCTGCAATGCTTAAGTAAGAAGTGAATGTTGGAAAGATGGGGTGGGAAAGAAAGAGCTGACCCCATGTCTTTGGTTTAGGATTACTGTTGCTATTGCTGAGCAATTACCACAAAATTGTTTGTGGCATATTATGGCACCTCGATCCTGAGAAGCTTGCAGATCCTTAACCTAGGATTTAAGCAATAGTTCAGTGGTAGTGGAATTCTCCACAAGTCCTAGTTGGATCTGCTCAATGGGACAATTGTACAATTTCTCCCAGCATATAATTGGCTGTCAAAAGTTGCCAAATTCTTGGTAAAGCCCATGTCACACTGCCCAACGGATGCAAAAAGGACACAGCGGACGAACAAAATGTTCCATCCGTTGTTATCCATTCTCAAAAGGGGCAAAAATTTGCATAACCAGAGTGGATAACATGGATGCGGGGAGGACGCAGGGCAGATGCAAAGCGGATGCGGAATGGAAGCCCAGCGGATGGAAGCGGATGAGAGCGGATGGCGCATCCGCTAGGCTTCCGGGGGGCCTCAGCAAAGCGGACACGGAACAGATACAGCGGATGCAGAGCGGATGCACAGCGGATGAAGCGGATGCAAAACGGAAGCCTAGCGGATGCACAGCAGAAGCCTAGCGGATGCCTGGCATTAATTGCGCATGTGGGGAGGATACATTGCATCAGCCCCGCAGATATAATGGAAGCAGCTCGGAAGCAGGTCGCCATTCAGAGGAAAGACATGCTGCCGGAAGGATTGGCTGCCTTGCCTGCCCTGCCTGCCAGCCTTGCTGCCAGCCTTGCTGCCAACCTCCCTGCCAGCCTCCCTGCCATCCAGCAACCCCACAACCATGCTGAAGCACAGCAAGCCTCAGCCATCTGCTGCCAGCCCTTGCAAGAGGGACAGGGCTACCATCCCGCCCCCTGGCCCTCACTCTGGTTCTGCTGGGGCTTCTGCAGCACGGCCTCGCTCTTCTGGGGCTGGGGCTTCCGCTGCTTCTGCTTTTGGAGGAGCTGATGACAAGCACTCCAGCACCAGCCACCTCCACAGCACCTGCACCCTTCACCCCTGAGACTGAGCGACCAAGAGGAGTGCCAGAGACTCAATTTTGTCTAATAGCTTGTTGTTAATAAAGTCTATTTTTGATTCACACACTTGCTTCATTTCTTTTTTTTAATAAAGTCTTGCTGGAAACTTTTAGAAATGGTTTAAGCCTTTGCATGCTTGTGGGATGGGTTAAGATAGCAGTGTGATGGGCAGGGATACCTGTGGGATGGGCAGGGATACCTTTGGGATGGGTAATAGCTGTGGGATAGATAAACCTCCAGTGCAAGCATAGTGGGACTGTATGGTCCACCCTCCCTGGTGCCACACCTATGGCCCTTTATTATCAATAACGATATAATCAATCATCCACACATGTCAGCATAAACACAACTCTTTACTAAACGCCCTGTTCATTGTAGCCCAACCAAACATACATGGTACAATCTCATCTGTGTGATGAGACAGGCTGAAGGAAGCATCCATTAAGCATCAATCATCCTGTCTTGCCACTCCACTGCTCCAGCTGGGGAGTTGTACCAGTGTCTGAGGAGGTTGCGCTGCTTCTTCGCCTCATGTGAGGCTCTGTTGGGGCCTTGCACATCCTCAGTGTCGATCAGGTTTTGCCCTTGCCTCCATTCCCCAGGCTCCATGTCCCCATTGCCTTGTTGACGGTCCACAAGCCTGTTCTGCAAGACTGGGTAGCGGGTGCGCATGAGATTGTGCAGGATGCAGCAAGCTTCCACGATCCTCCTAATGGTCTCTGGGCTATGCTGTATGTTGCTGAGAAGTACCTGGAACCTGTTGGCCAGGATGCCAAAGGCGTTCTCCACCACCCGTCTTGCCCTGAACAGCCTGTAGTTGAAGATCCTCTCTTCACGGGTGAGGTATTTGGAGGTGTAGGGCTTCACGAGGTAGGTTGTGAGGGAGAAGGCATCACCCCCCACATTGTGCGTGTCGTTGGGCAGCGGGTCTGGATCTGGGAAGCCCACAATGAGGTTGCTTTCCAGCCCCTCCTTGAGGTGACTGGCATTGTATACCTGGGCATCTGAAGATGAGCCGTTGCCTGAAGCATCGGTGTACATGAACTTGTAGTCAGCATCGACCATGGCGAAGAGGATGATGCTGAAGAAGCCCTTGTAGTTGTGATAAGTGGACCCCGACTTGGCTGGCACTTTGCAGGCCACGTGCTTGCCATCTATGGCTCCAACGGTGTGGGGGAAGTTCCACTTCTGATACCACTGCTCTGCAACTTTCTTCCATCCTTCTTCAGTGGAGGGGCACTGGAGGAGCTCCTCCTTGTATTCTTCGATGATGGCCTGTACCACTTCTCTGACCACAATGCTGATGGTGCTGGGTGGCACCCTTCAGCCATACTGTATGCTCCTGTAGGTGGTCCCTGAGGCCAGGTGGCGCAGAGTGAGTGCCACCTTGAGCCCAGGTTCCAGGCTGGGTGGGGAGTTGGTGTTTGTCTTGGTCAACCTGGGTGTCAGCCGCTGCACAACTTCGTCAAACATGGCTGGAGGCATCCTCATGAAGTTCTGGAATGCCCGAGTGTCTTCGCTCCTGAGTTCCACCATCAGCTTGTTGTACAGTCCGTCCTCTGCTCTTCTGGTGAACCATCTTTGGACCCAGACTTTTTTTGGGTGGCTCCTTTTCTTCCCGTAGTAGAGTTCACAGAGCCTGTAGATGGTTTCGCACTGTTGCAGAAGGATGATGGCTGCCGAAAGAACTTTGTCACAATCCACGGTGGACATGACTGGATACTGTGGAAGAGTCAGATGAAGGCTGCAGAGGTCTGCACTGCTAGGCTGCTGGTCTGAAAGTGAGATGCAGACGGGTTGCTCCTCCTTTTTATGGGCAGTATAGATGTCCCTTTGCATCCTCTAGGCATCCTCTAGGCATCCTCTAGACATCCTTTATATCTGAGATAGGTCCCCTCTGCGAACGTTTTTTCCGCTTTAAATGCTTTGTTTCTGCTAGGCATCCGTTCTGCATCTGTTCTGCGTCCGTTCCACTTTCTCCCTGCGTCCGTTTACCCCTGGAGCAGATGGAGTTGCGCGGATGCGGAACGGATGCCTAGCGGATATAGCGGATGCATAACGGATGCAGAACGGATGCGTAGCTGATGCAGAACGGACGAACTGGATACATTTTCCATGCAAAAGTTTTAGGCAGCCCAAAACTTTTGGAGCGGATGAAACGTCAATAAATGGATGCTGGACGGATAGAGAGGAAGCAAAACGGAGGCAGTGATTACATCGCATTTTCAAACGGATGGCAAGGTTTTTTGTCCGTTTTACATCCTCTTTGCACCCGTTGGTTCAGTGTGACATGGGCTTAATGAGATGATCAACAAAGTCCCAAATTCCTTATTGGAGGTAGAAGGATAATATGAACGGTCTGTGTTTCAGTATCTGGCAGTAAGTGGCAAATCCACTTAAAATTTGTAGTGAAAAGGAGAGGATTTGAAGTGAAAGAAATGTCTGCTTTCCTATGAAATTCTGACACTGAAATACTGGAGGGGATGGGCACACAACCAAGTCAAACTAGCTCAACAGATGGTTTTTGTCCATCACAAAACCATGAATGCAGATAGAAATGCAAAGTTAGGAGAAGCTCACCAGGATGGACAAAGGAAGCCAACAGCTGGACTTGTGTATCAAACCCTGCCCAGCTCTTATGGACTAATCCACAAAGTCAAGGTTCTAATAGTGAGGTCATAAGACTTCTCATGTGAACAGCAGATTTTCACTAAGAAGTTATACACCAGACTGGTCACCAACCTTATGCTGCTGTGGAGAAAGGACGAACTTGAAGATTGAACCTCAAGCTTTGCATGCTTTGCTTTGCTTGATGCTTTATTAATGTTTACTGTTTTTCTTAGCTATATAAAGCCCCTGTCACACTGCACCAACGGAAGCAAAGAGGATGTAAAATGGACAAAAAAGCTTGCCATCCGTTGGTTAACGCGATGTACTCACTGCCTCCATTTTGCTTCTTCTCTATCCGTCCAGCATCCGTTTATTGACGTTTCATCCGCTCAGAAAGTTTTGAGCTGCTCAAAACTTTTGCACGGAAAATGTATCCAATTCATCCATTCTGCATCCGCTACGCATCCACTACGCATCCGTTACGCATCCGCTATATCCGCTAGGCATCCGCTACGCATCCGCGCAACTCGCATCCGCTCAGACTCAGGGAGGAAGCGGAACGGACGCAGAACGGATGCAGAACGGATTCAGCATGGAAACAAAGCGTTTAAAACGGAAAAAACGTTCGCAGAGGGGACCTACCTCGGATATTAAGGATGTCTAGAGGATGCCTAGAGGATGCAAAGGGACATCTATACTGCCTATAAAAAGGGGGAGCAACTCACCTGCATCTCACTTTCAGACCAGCAGACCAGCTGTGCAGATCTCTGCAGCCTTCATCTGACTCTTGCTCTTCCACAACATCCAGTCATGTCCACCATGGATCGTAACACAGTCCTTTTGGCAGCCACCATCCTTCTGCAACAGTGCAAAGCCATCTACAGGCTCTGTGAACTCTACTACAGGAAGAAAAGGAGGTGGCCAAGAAGCGTCTGGGTCCGAAGATGGATTGGGAGAAGAGCAGAGTACGGACTGTACAACAAGCTGATGGTGGAGCTCAGGAACGAAGACACTCGGGCATTCCAGAACTTCATGAGGATGCCACCAGCCATGTTTGATGAAGTTGTGCAGCGGCTGACACCCAGGTTGACCAAGGCAAACACCAACTTCCGGCCCAGCCTGGAACCTGGGCTGAAGGTGGCACTCATTCTGCACCACCTGGCCTCAGGGACCACCTACAGGAGCATGCAGTACGGCTGGAGGGTGCCACACAACACCATCAGCATTGTGGTCAGAAAAGTGGTGCAGGCCATCATCGAAGAATACCTGCAGGAGCTCCTCCAGTGTCCCTCCACTGATTAAGGATGGAAGAAAGTTGCAGAGCAGTGGTATCAGAGGTGGAACTTCCCAGCAGCAGCAGAGTAAGCACCAGGAGCCCTAGCAGCACCAGCAGCAGCAGCACCAGCAGGACCAGGAGCACGAGCAGGACCAGGAGCATGAGCAGGACCAGCAGTACAAGCAAGTCCAGGAGCACGAGCAGTACAAGCAGTACAAGCAAGTCCAGGAGCACGAGCAGGACCAGCAGGACCAGCAGGACCAGGAGCAGCTTCAGCAGAGTACACAGTAGCAGAAGCACCACCGCCAGGAGCAGCTTCAGCAGAGTATGCAGCAGCAGAAGCACCACCGCCAGGAGCAGCTTCAGCAGAAGCTCCAGCACCAGAAGAGCGAGCCCGAGCAGCAGAAGCCCCAGCAGAAGCAGAGTCAGGGACAGGGGACGGGAGGGTGGCCCTGTCCCTCTTGCCAGGGATGGTGGCAGGTTGCTGAGACTTTCACTTCTTCCCCATGGTTGTGGGGTTGCTGGTTTGCAGGGAGGCTGGCAGGGAGGCTGGCAGGCACCAAGGCTGGCAGGAAGGCTGGCACTAAGTCTGGCAGGAAGGCTGGCAGGAAGGCTGACAGGAAGGCTGGCAGGAAGGCTGGTGGGAAGGCAGGCAGGCAGGCACCAAGGCTGGCAGGCAGACTGGCTGGCAGGGAGGCTAGAAGGCAGGCTGGCAGCAAGGCTGGCAGGCAGGCAGAGAGCAAGGCTGGCAGGGAGGCTGGCAGGAAGGCTGGTAGCAAGGCTTGAAGGCAGGCATGCAGGCAGGGCAGGCAAGGACTCGATATATCCTGCAGCAGGTCTTTTCTCTGAATGCTGGCCACGTGCGAGCTGCTTCCCTTTATATCCACGTGGCTTATGCAATGAATCCCCCCCCGCATGCGCAATTAACGCCAGGCATCCGTTAGGCTTCCGCTGTGCATCCACTAGGCTTCCGCTCTGCATCCACTTCATCCGCTGTGCATCCACTTCATCTGCTCGGTGTCCGCTCTGCATCCGCTCTTTCCGTTCCACGTCCGCTTTGCTGAGGCCCCCCGGAAGCCCAGTGGATGTGCCATCCACTCTCATCCGCTTCCATCCGCTGGGCTTCCGTTCCGCATCCGCTTTCTATCCGCCCTGCATCCTCCCCCCGTCCATTTTATCCGCTCCGGTTATGCAAATTTTTGCCCTTTTTGAGAGTGGATAACAATGGATGGAACATTTTGCTCGTCCATTGTGTCCGTTTTGTCTCCGTTGGGCAGTGTGACAGGGCCTTAACTAACTGTTTATCTTAGTTATATAGTTATCTGCTATTCATGGTATAATTGTTTACTGATTATCTTAGTTTATAGTGAATTGTTTTTTCTCTTCCTTTAATCATGGAATTTACAATTCCAGGTGGGGAGTGTGCTCTCCCAGCCAGTCTATGGGAATTGAATAGTTACTTAGGAATTATGAGCTGTCCCCTTAAGGGAATGCATCATGGTAAATGTAGTTGAAGGTATCCTGGGAAATGTAGTTCATGTCATGTGGCCACATCTGTAATCCTCATAACGTGAGTTATGAGGATCGTTGATACAGTGAAGAGAAGTTTGTTTTGTTGAACCTCAAAGAGATCGAGTAATGCGGGTCTGGCCTGGGTGCAGGTGCTTTGAGTGTCTATCCACACGTACATTTTCATGGCATTTTCAGGGCGTCCTTCAGGGTACACTTTGGTTCAGCAGATGGGAAGACACGAAGGAGAGCATGGTGAGTCGGCGCACAGTACTGTGCAATTGACACTCGTGCTTGGTTTCGGTTGCGGTTTGTCAGACTGCCAAGAAGCCCTACATCCATTTATGTTATGTTGAGTTTCCTTGTCCAAAGGAGGGTTACAAAATATGTGCAGTGATGGCTCAGAGTCTGGATGCAGCGCGGTCAGGTGCTTGTCACTATTGCATAAGTCGCATTGCACCTTGGCTGTGTAGTACTTGGACGGGTGTACTTTTCTGCCTTCTGCACAGAGGTGGATTTATAAACTATACAGATGCAGATAGATAACTCAACAAGATGTCCATAACAAAAAACATTTATTGGTTCATCAGGTATCCTCATAACTCACATTTGTGGCAAAGTTCTTCTTTGATGACCAATCCTTTGTATATCTGCCTTGTAGTAAAAGTTGGTTATTTCCTAACCCATCTCGTAGTGATAGAAAGAAGCTGCCATGAGTTCATGAATTCAGGCAAGAATGAGGAAAACTCCCCCAAGCCCTCGAGGGTCAATTTAGTGGCCAATCAGGAATACAGATGTGGCCACGTGACATGATAATACAGATGTGTCCATGTGAATACAGATGTGACCATGCGACATACATTTCCCAGGATAACTTTAACTACATTTACCATGATGCACTCCCTTAAGGGGATGGCTCATAATTCCTAAGTAATTATCCAATTCCCATTGACTGGGACAGCACAGTCTACTTTGAAGTGTGCTATCTTTCAGGGGAGGAAATACATAAGTAAGGTATGCAAATTCCATAGGAAGATTTAGAAATATTAAAATAAACTAAAGAAGTTGGACATTTCAGAACAAGGCAGACAAGAAGCAATGGATGGAAAGTAATCAAGGAGAGAAGCAACCTAGAACGAAGGAGTAATTTTCTGACAGTGAGAAAAATTAATCAGTGGAACAATTTGCCTCCAGAAATTGCAAATGTTCCAACACTGGAAGTTTTTAAGAAGGGATTGGACATCCCTTTATCTGAAATAGAACAGGGTTTCTTGCCTGAGCAGGGGGTTGAACTAGAAGACCTCCAAGGTCCCTTCCAACTGTGTTGATATGCTAAATATTCGCTCATCTCATTTGAATGTTGTAAGCAAGTTTTGATTTACAGAAACAAACTGACGGTAAGACCTACACCATTTCAGAGGGAGAGAATGGATTCCATACACAGTATGTCATTCTTACAATGTAGCTCAACCACAGGGTTGCCATTCCTCATAAACCTGATTGCATCTGAAATTTGGCTTCTCGTCCTTGGGAATGTCAAACCCTTTATTCACCCTCAAAATTATAAAGATATTGTCAGCCAGATCTCCAGGCTGGGTTTTCCCTTTGATGCTTATTCCAAGGGAATAAGTGACAGTGGTTTTCAACAGTAGAATTTATTTCACTGCCTGCTCATTCGGACTTGTTCACTTGTGGTTTCCAAATGCTTCTCACCCAAATACAGTACATTTTCCAACTCCACACACACTTGTGCATCTCCACTCCCAAGGAGCTGCTGATACAGTTCTACAGAGGAATTATTGAGTCTGTCATCTGCACTTCTACAACTGTCTAGTTTGGTTCTGCAACCCATAGGACAGACGAAGTCTTCAGAGGATAATTAGGATTGCAGAAAAAAAAATTACTACCAACCTGCCTTCCATCAAGGCTTTGTGTACTACACAAGTCAAACAGAGGGCTGTGAAAATATTTACAGACCCCTCACATCCCAGACATAAACTGTTTCAACTCTTACCCTCAAAACGACGCTATAGCACACGGCACACCAGAACAACCAGACACAAGGACAGTTTTTCCCCAAATGCCATCACTTTGCTAAAAAAATAATTCCCTCAACACTGTCCAACTATTTACAAAGTCCACACTATTATTACTGTTAATCTTCTCATCACACCTTATTGCCCATCTGCTCCCACTTGCAACTGTATGACTGTAATTTTGTTGCTTGTATCCTTACAATTTATATTGACTGTTTCCTAGTATGATTTGTTTGCTTATTGTACCTAATGACAATTATTACATGTTGTACCTTAAGATTGTTGACTCTTGATGAATGAATCTTTGCTTTTATGGATGCTGAGAGCATTTGCACCAAGACAAATTCCTTGTGTGTCCAGTCACACTTGGCCAATAAAGAATTATATTCTATTTTAACAATGTGGACTCCCTCCACACCTAAGAATGTTGATATTAAATTGAATAGACAGTGGAAAGCTCCTCCTTCATCAATCAGAAGATTGAGATAACTGTTCCTTGAGATAACTGTTCCTTGAGATAGATGACCAGGGATACATAAAATAGCACTTCCTTTTTTCTTTATTACCAGTCACCTCCTAGTTTTGGGATAAGCATGATAAATATGGAGAATACTCGGAAAACTGTTCCATTTTTCTGAAAGATAAATGAGCAAAAAGAATACCTTTTGGATTAGAACAATGAAAGAGACCGAATAAAAGGTAACATGTCTGCTCCTTCCACAGTAGGAAAGCAAGATCTGACCAAGATCAAGAGATTCTCAAGGGAGGGGAAGGTGTCACATAAGCGGGAGGAGATCGTTTATGATCCTGAGCATTTACCAGGAGGAGAAGGGAAACAACACACATACTTTTTAGAAGAGTTCTCAGCCCAGAATCACCTAGCTGAGATGCACTGCTATTGAAATTAAATAACAAAACACAAACTAATAATAAGCAAATAAATAAATAAATAATTCCCACGGGCCACCTCTTTTCCCTGAGAATTTGGGTGTGTGAGGGTGATATAACAGTATATATGAATGAAATTGGGAAATGAGGAGAAATGCTTCCTAACTAAGGTTCAGATAAAAGCAAATTGTTGTCCAGACACCAGAGTCAAAGTCGCAAGGCTTCAAGTCAGGAGGCAGGGTACACGGAGTCTGGGGAAACAATCGGTTGCTGCCAATGGAGAGGCCTGAACCCACTGCTCTTCTTAAATAGAAACAGCCCCAGGGTTGCTTCTTTGGAAGGACGAGGATCTCCTGGTTGCTAGACAACACAAATTCCTCATCCTGCAGCAGCTCCATCTCCACATCACAGGCTGAGCTGGCAATGATATTTGATAAAAAGTGTACTAAAGATGGGACGATGAACGTTGACATGTTAACATATTGAAATGCTGGTAGAAAGATGGATGGTGGTTTGTGCTGGACGAAGGAAGGGAAAATGACTGTAATAAGAGGAGGCTTTTGTCTACTTTGTTTTATGGAACTGAAAGTCGGGAAGCTCAGCAGGAAGACCCCAGGAAGCAAAACACATGGAAAAGGGGTGTGTAAACTATGTTTGTGGTAGAGCAAGAAGGAACAGGGTCAAATCTTTGTGGGGTGTAATGAATACAAAAGTGAATGAAAGTGATTCAATCTAGAAGAGTAAATAAATAGGAATCAAATTGCAAAACAAGTAAATGGAGAAAAACCGAATAATGAACAAGGAAGGCAAAGATTTAGAGTCATAACTGTATTCGCGGTCTGGAAAGTGATTCAACACTTTTGTTTGGTAAATGCACAGCTGAGTATGGAGATGGTAAAAACAAGGATGGTTTGCAAGGATAGAAAAATAGAGTGAGGAGAGATGGTCATTCTAATTTTTCCCCTTTTGATCTCTTTCCTCATTGCTTCAATTTAATTAGCATACATTTTCTTATCTGTTTGTTATGTTCTATGAAGCCCTATTTATGAGTGACTGGTGGAACCATACTCAGGGTCCCTATGTATGACCATCTTGTTCCAACTACATGAAGAGGCAATTTACTTTAGAACTAAATAAACTGAATTTTACTGATTTTTAATAACTCTCACATTTCTCATTATTCCTGGTTGGTTTGGAGTAACCATTTGGTAATGTGAGCATTATTCAAATTTTGGGGAATGGGACCTTGATGTTCTAACTGCCCATGTCTACTTCCCTGTTGGATAAAGTATAAAATGACTCAACTCAGCATTGGATCCTTATTTCCAGCACCATGGTGCAATTCAGCTACATAATCCTCACTTTTGGAGTGCTTATTTTTGGCTTTCAGGATGCCTCCTCTCAAGGTAAGTAGATAAGACCTTATTTTTTCTGCACAACTACACACAATCTCCGTGTAATCGTTCCTTCCTCTTCTAAGACATGATTGCAGTAAGAACAGACTTGATGGTGGAATAGCCCCCAGAATATTATATTACTTTTAGGAAGTCCTAAACAGAACAAAAGTTCCATTTCTGCAGTTTTATCTGTCGGTCCATAGTTCTGGGGCAATCATTTTGGGATGTGAGTATTATTCTCAATCTTGAGGAAATGGAAATCCTGGTACAGAATAAAAAGACTAAATGACATGGGAGTAGTATGTTTATTTCATTTCCTTCTATCAAGCTTCCTATGAACAATATATTCTTCCTAAAACCTTCTGCTATTGTTTTTTGTTCATCAAAAAAGAACAATAAATGCAGTACAATGCCTTTGGGCACTGCAATATAAACAATATATGAATCTTCCCACAGTAAATGGACACTGCAATGATTTAAACCTGAGTGAAAAGGAAGTACATGTCTTGGTAACATCACACTTGGAAGTTTGCATCCAGTTTTGGTTGTCAGGGTGCAAAAATAATGTTGAGATTGTAGAAAGAATGCAGAGAAGATGACTAGGGAACTGGAGTCTAAATCATATGAAGAATGGCTGCTGGAATTTGGTATGTGTAGTTTCATGAAAAAAAAGGACTAGGGTTGATATGATAGCAGTATTCCAATATCTGGGGATGCCACAAAGAAGATGGCTGAAGTTATTCTTCAAAGCACCTGAAGGCAGGACAAGAAACAATGGGATTTCACCAATGGAAGTCTGCAAACCCCATGCCTCTTCTTAGGGATGGAGGAGCTTGCATTGTTCAGTTCCTTGGAGGGCATCAAATGGCAATGGCTCAAAAAGGAGTGTCTCAGGGTGGGAGGGGAGGCAGAGTATTTCAGTTTCTCTGAGGTTTAGGGAGGTTTTCTAAGGATCTGATTTTCCAATAATTGCTCCAATATTCATTTTGAACTGTACTCTGAAGTCAGAATGCAGTATATTTTCATGTGATGAACGTAAGAGGGACAGTCTATGTTATTTTCTTCTTTTTACTTTCACATGTATCTCCAGTGATATGTCAACTTCCCAAAGCTGAAGGATGGTGCAAAGCTTCATTTCCTCGTTTTTATTTCAACGCAGCAACAGGAAACTGCGAGAAATTCATTTATGGTGGATGTGGAGGAAATAAAAACAACTTCTTCACTTTGGAGCAATGCAGAGCTGCATGTCAACATTCTGGTAAGGAAGAAATTTTAATCTTTGCCCTGGCACACCATTAAAACAATTGGCATTTTAATCTTCTCCATCAATCAATGAACTGAAAACTTTTTAGTTTCTAAAGATAATGTCAGGCGGAGCTCCATTCAAAATCCAGGAAAGAAATACTTAGACTCTTTAGAGAAAAGACATCTTTTACTGAAAGTGAAGTGGTAGCAACCAAAGAATTCTGAATCTGAGAAATTAGGCGCGCAATTCACATATACAAAGTGATGGAAGTTCCCACCCCCAATAGTTCAGATGAATCTTCCAATTAGAAGTTGTGAATATGATTATGTGGGCATCTTCAGGTGATGATGAGGCCTCTGTCCATTGACCTTGGCATATTTTGATAACGGGTTGCAGTTGCGCAGAGAAATGAAAGCTAAGCGAGAAATAGAAACCTAACTCTATTGTATGCTCCCCCCCCTCATTTACACAACAGAAGAATGTAACACCTCCAGCTCACTTCCC
>BLBF01000059.1:12107143-12127556 GCA_015471245.1 Laticauda colubrina | reverse complement strand
CCAGCTCACTTCCCCAGCTATTCCTACCTCCCTTTTCCACCCCCCCACCCCCCCCCCCACCCCCGTTACTTATGGCAGTCGAAAAGATGCAAAGCAATAGCAGAAGATCTTGAAGACTGACAAGATGATAGACTCAATAATTCCTCTGTAAAACTGTTTCAGCATCTGCTTGGGCAGTTAGCGCTTTCTGAGTTGGCGCAGAAAGAACATTCTTTGTTGCCCTTTTTAATGATGTTTTAATGTTAGGTGTTCATTTTAGGTCATGTGATATCATAGAACCTAGAAATTTGAAGGCTACTGTTGATACTGGGTTGTCTGGTATTGTAAGAGGTAGTAATATGGAAGGGTTTCTTCTAAAGTCTACCACCATCTCTACGGTTTTGAGTGTGTTCAGTTCCAGATTGTTCTGGTTATGCCATGAGGCAAGTTGTATAACCTCCTGTCTGTATGTGGATTTGTCTTTATCTCAAATGAGACCAATCACTGTTGTTTCATCAGCAAACTTCAGTATTTTAACAGATGGATCATTTGAGATACAGTCATTGGTATATAGGGAGAAGAGAAGTGGAGAAAGCTAACAACCTTGGGGGACCCTGTGCTAATTGTACAGGTATCAGATGTGATTCTGCTTCACCTGCTTGATGGGCTCACGGTGAAGGTTTGGAGCCCAACACTTAAGTAGGTTGCCCCGACACTTGCCAGCTTCCTATCTCCTCGATCTGGTGTTGGAGTGACTACTCCTAGCACAGCAGCTGGGAGGTCTTGCTTGTTTTGCTCTGATGGTCACCTGCCACCCACCTACTCAATCTTATGTCGCCGTGACTGCTCCAGCTGGGAGAATGCCAAAGGAGGAAATGCTTGTCTCAGACTATGCTGCAGCTACTCAGAATCGCTAGAGAGGACTCTCAGCTGTTTGGCGGTTTCCATTTTGACAGCCATCAGCTGTGATGTGCACAGAGGGGATCAGTGGTATGCGACGAGGGTCTATGGCATCGGACTTGTCTGCCCATCTACAATGTTGGGGCAGTACCTTTCCTGATTGTTTTTTTTTGGTGGGGGGTATTGGGAGGTGTAGGTAATGGATTTGTTTAGGTTAGGCATAAGTAGGTGCAGGATGCAGGCACAGGTGAAGATGGGCAGGTTAGAAAGATGTAGGTTAGAAAGGTGGAGTTGACAGGCTGAGGCTAAGTGCTCTTAGGCTAAGTGCTGAGAGGTAGTAGCTCTCAGTGCTAGCTTTGTTTAGAATTGATCCAGTGTTGCCTTTTGGTACTGTTGTGTTGTTGACTGAGAAATAAACCCTTGTTATTGCAATCTACAAATGTGAGTAACGTGATTTTTCAGTGCAAACCATCAGATGGGCTGACACTGCTGCTTTCTCTCTGTTAGGAAGATTATGAGTGTGTTCAGGTACCACTAGCTGGTTAAATTTAGTTGAAAGAATGTCTGGAATGATGGTAGTGAATGCTGAACTGAAGTCTACAAAGAGGACCCTTGCGTAGGTATTTGGAGATTCAAGGTGTTGTTGGAAGTAGCCATATTAATATGGTCAAATCCAAGTTGACACTGATGACAGCTACCTTGGTGAAATGATTTCTAATAGTTTCTTTATTCTTTATTATTCTCTGCAACTCACTATGGGTTTCATACTCATGAGACCATCTGCTTAGAATTGGGCAATGTTTCCTCACCCCACCTTTGCAAACGCAGAGGAGATTCTAACTAAATCCCTGGTGTTATGGATTACAACAAACAAAGGAAAGAAGCAGCAGCACTGAAAAAGGAGACAAGATAAACGAGAGGGAATTTTAAATAGACTAAGGAGTAGGGGGGAAAAACCCATCTCCCTTTAATCTTTCTAATTTACGCTCACTTGCTAACAAGATGGATGAAATATGTCTTTTAAATAGATGCAATTCTGATTTCTATAATTCAGCAGTTCTGTTTCACTGAAACCTGGCTTAATGCGGAAATTCATGATGACAATAGCATATACAACCCAAGATTTCAGATACTTAGATCCGACAGAATTGAAGAGATATCAGGTAAAACAACGGGTAGAGGATTGTGTTTATATATCAACAACAACTGGTCTCAAGATATAACTATAATATACAAATTCTGTGATGAAAATTTAGAGTCTTTACATATCAACTGCAAGCCATTTTATTCTCCATGTGAATTCTCCTCATTTCTCCTAATAGCTGTGTATGTTCCTCCACATGCTTGTTTAAACAAGGCATTATGAACTCTTGCTGATCAAATTATGGAGGCTGAAGCCAAACATCCAGATTCCCTTCCCATCATTTTAGGAGATTTCAATCAAGCAAATGTAAGGAAAGCACTCCCAAAATACTTCCAGCATGTAAATTGCCCTACCAGAGGCAAAAGTACTTTAGACCACTGCTACACAACAGTAAAAGATGCTTATAGGTCTTTACCATGAGCAGCTGTGGGACACTCTGATCACTGCATGATTCACCTTGTACCTTCCTACAGACAAAGACTTAAAACCACGAAACCCAAATTAAATCAGTGAGAACGTGGACTAATGAGGCAAAGCTGAAGCTCCAGGCTTGCCTTGATTGCACTCATTAGAATGTTTTTGAAGCTACCTCTGCAGACCTAGATGAGCTCACAGATACTGTAACATCATATGTTAGCTTCCGCGAAAACTTATGTGTTCCAACAAGGAACCTGTAAATATATAGTAACAATAAACAAGATTTATTTCACAGATAAAAGCCAGGAAAAGCACCAGGGCCAGACAAGATTACTCCTTGCCAAAAATACTATTTCTCTTTCAAACTATTCCAATTAAATTAGATAAAAAAAATTTAATGAATTAAACAAAATTAACACAAAATTTATTTGGTATGGGGAAAAACAGAATAAAATTAAGTTCATTAAAGATAATAGATGCAGAGATGGATTTGGACTCCCTGGCTGGGAATTATACTACAAAGCGGCAGTTTTAACATGGATTAAAGAATGGGCCAATCTGAGAAACAAAAGAATTTTAACTCTAGAAGGGTACGATTTGGAGGTGGAGTAGCATGCCTTTATGTGGAACCCTGGAAATAAAAGTTATACACACTTTAATAGGCATATAATCAGAAGCTCACTATTAAAAGTGTGGAAAGAGATTAAACACAAACATTATATGAAGATTCCAGGGTGGGTATCCATCATGGAGGCAATGATCCACCCCAATGCCTTAGAAACCGGAAGAAAAGTTAGATATTATGATGTCCTAATCTCCCAAGGAGGATTAAAGATGAACCAAGAACTTAGAAAGCAAGGGATGAAAATAGAGTGGTGGCCATATTTACAACTCAAGACAAGATATAAAAAAGACATGGAAGAATTTGGAACTGAGGTAAAACTGAACCAATTAGATAAAATATTGGAGGGAATGGATGAAAAATTAATTTCTAAAATGTATAATTATTTGTTAGAATTCAAAATGGTGGAAGAAATAGTTAAAAGTCCAATGATTGCATGGGCAAGGAATATAGGGCACAATATTAATTTGGAAGACTCGGAAAAAGTTTGGAATCAAAATTACAAAATAACAAAATCAGCTGTCTATAAAGAAAATCAATATAAAATGTGTTACCGGTGGTATCTGGAATCCTCAAGGTTAGAGAACATGTACCCAAACTTAAGTCCAATTTGCTGGAAATGTAAACCAATGAGGGGTACCTTCTTCCACACCTGGTGGCTCTGCCCAAAACGTAAAAAATACTGGAAAAAATTAGATTGAAGATAAAAGAAATCACAAGTATCCAACTAGAATTTAAGGCCGAAATATTTTTGTTGGGAATGTTAAAAGGGGATTAGAAATGAAATAGAAAAAAATAGCAAAAGAAATGAAATATTTAATTCTCCATATAATCAGGGTGGCAAGAATTGCATTGGCACAATGTTGGAAGGATGACCAAATGTCAACAAATAATTTGATTGTTCAGAAAGTTATTGACTGCACTGAAATGGACCTACTTACACAAAAACTTAGGGATAAGGAAGATTCGAGATATGCTACAGCTTGGGAAAAATGGTACAACTGGATTAAGGAGAAAAAACCAGAGAATTAAAAGAGAAGGATTTGAAGAATGGAGCGATTAGATTAAGAACATTTACCAAAAATAGGAAATGAATAGTAGTAAAATTGTTTTCAATAAAAGATCACACCTTCATAGTTGATTAGAAACATATATGTTTTTATGTTTGTTTGTTATGTATCTGTTTATTGATTTTGTTTGCAATGAAATGTTGTATTCTATGTAATGTACATAGTGTTCTTTTTAATCTTTAATATAGTTCATTTTTAATTTAAAAAAAAAAAGATTACTCCTTCTTGCTTAAAAGTCTATGCTGACCAATTGGCCCCCGTCTTCACCCGAATCTTCAATAAATCGCTAGATATGTGCTATGTTCCTTCTTGCTTCAAATGCTCTACTATCATCCCAATGCCAAAGAAGCCCTCCATCAAGGAACTGAATGACTACAGACCAGTTGCTCTAACATCTGTAGTTATGAAAATCTTTGAAAAGTTAGTGCTGTCCCACCTGAAAACCATTACGGGTCTGCTGTTAGATCCCAAGCAGTTTGCATACCGAGCAAATAGATCGATAGATGATGCTGTTAATATTATATAGGAAGCCCTAAACAGAATAAAAGTCCCATTTCTGCAGTTTTATCTGTTGGTCCATAGTTCTGGGGCAATCATTTTGAGATGTGAGTATTATTCCCAATCTTGAGAAAGTGGAGATCCTGGTACAGAATAAAAAGACTAAATGACATCTGAGTAGTATGTTTATTGCATTTCCTTCTATCAACCTTCCTATGAACAATATATTCTTCCTAAAACCTTCTGCTATTGTTTTTTGTTCATCAACAAAGAACAATAAATGCAGTGCAATGCCTTTGGGCACTGCAATATAAACAACATATGAATCTTCCCACACTAAATGGACACTGCAACGATTTAAACCTGGGTGAAAAGGAAGTATATGTGGGAAGATTCATATATTGTTTGGTTACCCCAAACTTAGAAGTTTGCATCCAGTTTTGGCTGTCAGGATGTAAAAACAATGTTGAGACTCTAGAAAGAATGCAGAAAAGAGCACCAAAGATTATCCGTGGACTGAAGGCTAAAACATGGTTGCTGGAAATGGGTATGTCTGGTTTAATTTAAAAAAGGCTAGGGTAATATGATAGCAGTGTTCTAATATCTAAGCGGCTGCTACAAAGAGGGCTCAAACTACCGTATTCTCCAAAGCACCTGAAGGCAGAATAAGAAACAAGGGATGGAAACTAATCAAGGGTAGAATCAAATGGAAGGACAGCTCTCCCCAACCATTTTCTCAGTCCATCCCATAAGTCTGGGATCTCACCAATGGAGGTCTGCAAGCCTTGTGCCTCTTCTTAGGGATGGAGGAGCTTGCATTATTCAGTTCCTTGGAGGGCGTCAAATGGCAATAGCTCAAAATGGAGTGTCTCAGCATGGGAGGGAAGGCAAAGTATTTCAGTTTCTCTGAGGTTTAGGGAGGTTTTCTAAGGATCTGATTTTCCAGTAAATGCTCCAATGTTGATTTTGCCCTACACTCTGGAGTCAGAATACAGTATATTTTCTTTTCTTTTTTTAAAAAAAAGCTTTTTATTTTTTACAACAAACATAAACATAAGACATAAAACAACAAATAAAACCCTTTTTCAGTTATACAGTGTGTCGACTGGTACATGTCTTGTGCACAGTATCTATTGTCTTTCTCTTTACATTCATATTGCATTAATTGACTTTTCAAATCAAATTGTATTATTATTACACCATTATTAAACTTTAATTTCAGTTCCATATTATTCTTTCAAGCAAATCTCAATTCTTACTAATTTTATTTGGATTATAATTTATTCCGAGCTACTCAATTATAACATATCATTACTATTATATTATACTTCAGTTTCCTACCTTTCTATTTAACTATTGGTAGAATAAATCTCACATCTTATAGTATTGTTTTTCTTCTTGGTCTCTAATTGATAATGTTAATCTGCTCATTTCTGCACATTCCATTATTTTCTTAATCACCTCCATCAGAATTTTCTCATTTTTCCAATTTTGAGCAAATACAATTCTAGCTGCAGTTAATATATTAATAATCAGGTATGTCAATTCTCTGTTGTAACCTTCAAGTAAAATTCCCAATAAAAATGTCTCTGGTTTTAAATCTACATGCTATTTTGTCATTTTTTACAACCATGTGTGTATTTTATTCCAATATATTTTAGCTTCTGTACATGCCCACCACATATGGTAGTATGATACACGTATCTGATGGCATTTCCAACACTTCGTCAATTTATCCTTGAACATCTTTGCTGTTCTTGATGGGGGTAGGTGCCACTAGTAAAACATTTCATACAAATTCTCTTTATATGCTGTTGGCATTGTTAATTTATAGTTTCTAGTCCATAATCTCTGCCATTTTCTAGATCAATCCCATATGCAAAATTTCCCCCCATGCAATCATAATTTCTTTAACTTGTTCTTCTAATCTCACCCCTAGAAAATAACCATATATTTTTTTTTATCATCCTCTCCTCAGTACCTGTTAAGATTGTATCTAATTCAATAAGTTCTTTGTAACATTTTACTATGTTTATCATATCTAGAATGCATTTGCCAGGAATCTCCTCATCGCTGCTGCCAGTCCCCACAATATCTGAAGGCAGCAATGGTCCTGACCCCTCATCTGAGTCCTCACTCTCTTCAGCCATTCGCTCCTGCTGCCAACTGACCACAACAATTTCTAAGATCTTTCCCCCCTTAGGGTATTCTCTCTTTTTTCCAGAAAAAAAATTAACAATCTCACCCCAAACTGACACACTTTCTTTCTTCTGCTTCTGTTGCAGAGCTGTCCCAACCTTTCAGCAGCTTCAATGGCCGCTTCCTTCCAAAGCCAGATTACAGATCTTTATCTGGATCAACCAGGGACTTTGCAGTGTCCCGGGGATCAGCAGGCTGCGCTCTCCTTAACCACCCTCTCTTTGGAAAGGTTTGGGTCCAGATGGACCTTCCAGCTGTGACAGTATTGACGGTACCCCGGGAGCACCAGAATCGCCCGTCATCTTGTCGCAATGTCAGGTCCGCCCCCACCCCTCCCAAAGGCAGTATATTATCATGTGATGAACTTTTGGGGTTCTTTAAGACGGACAATCTGTTTTATTTTCTTCTTTTTACTTTCAGATGTATATCCAGAGAAATGTCAACTTCCATTAGATGCAGGACGGTGCAAAGCTTCGTTCCATCATTTTTATTTCAATGCAGCAATAGGGAACTGTGAGGAATTCATTTATAATGGATGTGGAGGAAATGACAACAACTTCTACACTATGGCTCAGTGCAGAACTGAATGTCAACGTTCTGGTAAGGAACACCTTACCTCGGCACACCATTAAAAGAAATAGCATGCTACTCTTGTCCATCAATCAATGATCTGGAAACTCTTTAGTCCCAAGGATAATTTAATCTCAGTTCTGCAATCCACGCCCTGGAGTAGTGAGGAGTTTATCAATGGGTGCAATCAGGAAATCTTTTAAAATGATAAGAATGCAAAAAAATATTTCATAAAGAAGTGCCATAATGCAAGCTTTCTTGTTTTTACTGTTTTTCTTGCAAATAATTGTGTGAGTATTTATAAAGAGAATCACCTTAGAACTGAGTAAAATACGGCAGAATCAAGGGAAATTATATGTTCCTCACAGGAAATATCGGACCTGTAACACATGTAATGCCTGGAGATGCTTCTGTTTGTCCAGACAGCCTGGCCATCATGCTCCATGAAGGAAATTATATTATATACCATTAAAATGTATACATTTTAATGTATTCAGGAAAAATGCTGCTCCACTGCACTTAAGCCTCAATGAATTTTGCTGCAGCGTTTGAAGTGAGACTTCCATCTGAGTGGTTCTGGCCATAGACTGGGACTTTTTTCCTTAGTTATTCACTTTTGGGGATTTCTCTGGCTCCCTCTCAATAACAGACTAGGCATCCTTTGACTATCGTGGGATCTATCCTGTCTCATCCCATGACTTCCACCTCCGCTGTTCTCCTTTGTTTGTGAGGGATCCATAATTCTTGCTTTCTATCTAAATTAGAGAGACTTACTTGGTTCCAGCCTTTCTAGAAGACAATAAAAACACAGTTTTGAAACCACTTCTTTCCTGCTGTGAAGCATGGCATTCAGAGGTGGTATTCAGCCAGTTTTAACAGGTTTTGAACAACTGGTAGCGGAATTTTGAGTAGTTCGGAGAACCGGTAAATACCACCTCTAACTGGCCCCGCCCCCATCTATTCTCTGCCTCCTGAGTCCCAGCTGATTGGCTGGGTCTTCTTTTGTTGCCCTGCACAGAAGAACGGAGCTGGAAGGCAAGTTAGTGGGGTGGGGAGGGAATGGGGATTTGGCTGTATCCTTCCCCTGCCACACCCACAATGCCACACCCACAGAACCAGTAGTAAAAAATTTGAATACCACCACTGATGGCATCATATATTGCATCAGGACATCACATTGTGAATAAAATAAGGAAATAAAAGAAACAATGGAGGGACCGATAATCAGACAGAAAACACACTAAGGTCCATACCTCATTCTGCCTATGTTCAATTTTCCCGCTGAGGAGGTGGCTGCCCTACAAGCTAGATCAGACGAAGGAACCAATGACATATTTGACTCTTCTACTGCTGACAATTTGATTTTGATTCTGTCTCCTTTCCAGGATAACATTGACTCCAGTTCCTGATCTCACTGATGGGCTCCTTTGACAGGCAGAGTGTATTAAGTAGCTGAAGGAATAGATTCCACGGAGTCTCCCACGGAAACACCTTGCATGTATCCGTTTCTAAGCATACTCTTAAAAAAACCTACAAATCATTGGAATGTTTTGTCTTGTAACTATTATTTGCAATGCTCCTTTTATTCAGCCCGGCCACTGACTACATTGCAAACTGGACTCCCTAAAAAAGAGCATCCATTGAATATATCAGATACATGGAATGTTGAAGTGTGTTTTCTTGTACCAGAGAACACTGAGCATCAGATCTGGCAGGGATATTTCCTTAGCCTCATACCCTCAGTAAGCCCTTTGAAGGACAGTGAAAATGACTAGGGTTGTATGTCTCGGGTTGTAAAACTGTAAATAATTATTTTTCTATCGCTTTCAACATGACTTCAATTTATTAAATACACTATTTTTTTACTCATTGCTATGTTCTACATAGTACTATCTAGACAGAATGAAGGGTACACACTGTAATTATGGGAGAACTGTACTTGAGGTCCCTACATATCAACCCAGGGTTCCAAATGCAGGAATGTCTGTCTGTATTTCCTTATAGTGCATTATCAAAATTGGCTTGACTGAGTACGAGACACTGATTTTCAACAGCAGAACCTATTAACTCCCTGCTCATTCAGACCTGTTCATTTTGTGGTTTCCAAATGCTTGACACAAATACATTTTCCAATTCAGCACACAGTTGTGCATATCCACATACAACGTGGACTCCCTCCACACCCAAGAATGTTGATATTAAATTGAACAGACAGTGGAAAGCTCCTCCTTCATCAATCAGAAGATTGAGAAGATAATTGTTCCTTGAGATAGATGACTAGAGATACATAAAATAGCATTTCCTTTTTTTCTTTATTCCCAGTCACCTCCTAGTTTTGGGATAAGCATGATAAATATGGAGAATGCTCGGAAGACTGTTCCATTTTATGAAAGGCATTTAGGTAAATGAGCAATAAGGACACCTTTTGGGATGAGAATAACATAAGAGACCAAGTAACAGGTAACATGTGGCATATTATGGCACCTCTATCCCGAGAAGCTTGCAGATCCTTAACCTAGGATTTAAGCAATATTTCAGCGGTTATGGAATTCTCCACAAATCTTGTTGGATCTGCTCAATGGGACAATTGTACCATTTCTCCCAGCATATAATTGGCTGCCGAAAGTTGCCAAATTCTTGGTAATGAGATGATCAGCAAAGCCCCAAATTCCTGATTAGAGGTAGAAGGACGATATGAATGGTCTGCATTTCAGTATCTGGCAGTAAATGGCAAACCCATTTAAAATATTTATTTGTAGTGGAAAAGGGGGGAATTGAAGTGAAAGATATGTCTGCTTTGCTATGAAATTCTGACACAGAAATACTGGAGGGGATGGGCACACAACTAGGTAAAACTAGCCCAACAGATGGTATTTGTCCATCATAAAACCATGAATGCAGCTAGAAATGGAAAGTTAGGAGAAGCTCACCAGGATGGACAAGGTAAGCCAACAGAGACAGCTGGAAGAGTCTGTATATCCTCTTTCAGGGGAGAAAATACATGAGTAAGTAAGGTATGCAAATACCTTTTGCATACCTTAGAAATACCATAGGAAGATTTAGAAATATTAAAATAAACTAAAGAAGTTGGACATTTCAGAACAAGGCAGACAAGAAGCAATGGATGGAAAGTAATCAAGGAGAGAAGCAACCTAGAACTAAGGAGAAATTTCCTGACAGTGAGAAAAATTAATCAGTGGAACTTGTGAATGTTCCACATTTGCTTTCAGAACTTGTGAATGCTCCAACACTGGAAATTTTTAAGAAGAGATTGGGCAACCATTTGTCTGAAATAAAACAGGGTTTCTTGCCTGAGCAGGGGGTTGGACTAAGACCTCCAAGGTCCCTTCCAACTGTGTTGATATGCTAAATATTCGCTCCTCTCATTTGAATGTTGTAAGCAAGTTTTGATTTACAGAAACAAACTGACGGTAAGACCTACACTATTTCAGAGGGAGAGAATGGATTCCATACACAGTATGTCATTCTTACAATGTAGCTCAACCACAGGGTTGCCATTCCTCATAAACCTGATTGCATCTGAAATTTGGCTTCTCGTCCTTGGGAATGTCAAACCCTTTATTCACCCTCAAAATTATAAAGATATTGTCAGCCAGATCTCCAGGCTGGGTTTTCCCTTTGATGCTTATTCCAAGAGAAATCAAAGAAACTTGGGACCCATGTATATAGGCCTTTTCCCCATTGTTAGGTTCATAAATCCGGTCATGGCACAGCTGGTGCTGCCCAAAACCCTTAGGTGGATCCAGGGGTGGGATTCAAATTTTTTAGCAACAAGTTCTGTGGGCATGGCTTAGTTGATGGGTGTGGCTTGTGGTCATGTTATTGGCTGGGCGTGGCCAACTCAATATCACTCACATCGAGGCACATATCTCCTCACCTGGACTCTCATGACTGTGGGGATGCTGCAACAGTTGTAAGTGTGAAAAATGGTCAGAAGTCACTTTTTTCAGTGTCATTGTAACTTGGAATAGTCACTCCACACAAGCAAAGTACCAGCAAAGCAGGGGGGAAAAAACTCCAGAGACATTCCTGAGACAGGAAGTTTAGTCCTACCAAGAATGTAATAAGAGTTAATGGAGAGGCAGATTCTGTAAGCAACACCAGAATGTTTCCTTCCTGCCTTCCTTACAGGATTAGGCCAGTAATTTCTTCTAACAACCGGTTCTCCGAACTGCTCAGAATGTTAACAACTAGTTCTAGCGAATAGGTGCAAACTGGTAGAATCCCACCCCTGGATGGATCCAACCTGTGTTTCATGTTAGACTATTGAAACCTGAGCATGTACCTCCTCTTTGACCAGGCCAACTGGCCCCTCCAGTTCCCATCCTCATTGAAGGTGAACAATATTTCAAGGTCAAAGAAATCCTGAATTCCAAGAAACATAAGGGGAAAGTACAGTATTTGGTGGCTTGGAAATATTTCCCTCCCTCACAGTCTGAATGGGTGAATGCTCGGGATGTCTGGGCCCCTAAACTCCTTCAAATGTTTCACACTAAATAGCCTGAAAAGCCATAATTATTTTGCTTCCATATATGGTAGATTGCTTCTATCCTGCCTATTTTGTCTTATGTTTTTTTTCCTTAGGGCTAATGCCTCTACTGCAGGAGGGCCAAATGTCAGCTGGATCTCCAGCCTGGGTTTTCCCTTTGATGCTTACTTGCTATCAGCTGCCATAGTATTGGGGATGGGGTCATGGCACAGGGGTTTGGGAAGTGTGCAGGTGGGAGGAATACCCATGTGAACTAAAAGGGAAATTTGCTCTCAAGAATAACTGTGACACTGAATGGAGTTGTTTACACCCAGTCAAGGCCAAACATCCTAGAACTCCACATGGACAAAAACACCTGAAGATGTGCCCCACACTATGCGGGACGTGGATTGGACATTCAGCCTGGGTCCCTGGGGGAAGGGATTTGGGGAAATTTTCAATATGTAATTTTCACACCTTTTGGAACAGATCTTGCCTTTCTTTCGCTGCTATCATTTCAAACTCAGTAAAAGTATGTCTTCTCTCCCTCAATGGAGTCATGGATTTTCTTTATTGGGTTTTGAATGGAGGTTGGCCTGACACCATTGTGTTCTTTGCCAAAATATTTTATCCTTTAAGTAAACCTGCCTCAGAAATTGCAGGTAGTCCTTGACTTACAACCACAATTGAGCCCAAAATTTATGTTCTTATGTGAGAAATTTGTTAAGTGAATTTTCCCCATTTTCTTGATAGAGTTTTTAAGGGAATCACTGCAGTTGTTCTATTAGTAATTGGCTTTCCTCCTTAACTTTGCTTGTCAGAAGGTCACAAAAGGAGATCACATGACTCCGGGACACGGCAATCATCATAAATATGAACCAGTTGCCAAGCATCCAAATGTAAACCACCTGACCCTAGGGATATATCAGAGTATATTCATGAACTGGAATAGAGCATGGTGACAAGGTCAGCCAATGAATAGGCAAAGCAGCTGCAAAACAGCTAGGTCAGCCAATGAGAAATGTTTGGAAACTGAATCTAAAAGTAGCCTAGGCTCTATATTAAGCTCTGCAGCTCTGAAGCTATGTTGAGCTCTGAGTCTGTCTATTGAAAATGAAACTGCTTCTCACCTCTGCTTGTCTGCTGAACTAAAGTGAAACTGACGTCTGTTTCGGAGCTGAAGCTGAATTGCTGTTCTGCTCTGCACTTGTAACATGTCTACTGAAGTTACTTGCAACATGCTTCTGTTTGAGTTTGCTCCATGTTGGAGAAATCTACAACTGGTTTGTAAAATCTATTTATTATGTTTATAAAGACGTTAAATGAAGCATCAGCCATCTGTGTTTATTTTTCTGGTGCTGAATTAATGCTGCAAAAGCACTGAATAGGATTCTGCAATGCTCCTAAGTGTGAAGAATGGTCATAAGTCATTTTTTTCAGTGCCGTTATAACCTCAAACGGTCACTAAATGAACTGTTGTAAGCTGAGGAGTACCTAAACATATTTCAGCTCCCAGCAGAGGCATTGGATAACTTCTCTTCCATTTTGAGCCTCCATAAAGTTAAACCTCTGGAAAGCAATACACTACTGGATGCAGCAAATGTTTCAAACAAAATATAAGAATGACATTCAGCTAAATATGGTTATATTTCCCAGTTTATTTTATGAATCTTTATATATGTATATATGACTAAAAATGTGAACAACAATAGCAAGAACTAATACAAACTAAAGTTGAAGAAGGGGAAAAAAAGAGAAAGGAAGAAATAAAACTCCAAAAGTGCCAAAAGGAAAAAAAATTGGGGGGGGGGCATTAAGAAATGCCTTCCAAATTTCACAGCAGGCATAAGTTGTGTAGCATACCTTACTCCTTCCTATGATTTTAGAAAGTCAGTTTTTCTTTTCTTTTCACAGATAACAGATAATCAGAGTTGGAAGGGACCTTGTAGGTCATCTAGTCCAACCCCCCGCCCAAGTGGGAGACCCTACAACATTTCTGACAGATGGCAGTCCAGTCTCTTCTTGAAAGTCTCAAGTGATGGCGCTCCCACAACTTCCGAGGGCAACTTCTGTTCCATGGGTTGGTTGTTCTCATTGTCAGAAAGTTTCTCCTTATTTCCAGGTTAAATCTCTCCTTGTTCAGTTTCCACCCATTGCTCCTTGTCTCGCCTTCAGATGCTTTAGAAAATAGCTTGACCTCTTCCTCCCTGTGGCAGCCCCTCAAATATTGGAAGGTGGCTATCATGTCTCCCCTGGTCCTTCTCTTTACTAGACTAGCCAAGCCCAGTTCCTGAAACCATTCATTGTATGTTTTAGCCTCCAGTCCCCTAATCATCTTGGTTGCTCTTCTTTGTACTTTTTCTAGAGTCTCAACATCTTTTTTATAACGTGGTGAACAAAACTGGATGTGTGGTCTTACTAAGGCTTTATAAAGTGGTATTAGTACTTCCCTTGATCTTGATTGTATCCCTCTGTTAATACAACTTAGGATTGCATTAGCTTTTTTGGCTGCTGCTGCACACTGCACTTCACTTTTCTCAACATTGAATTCCATTTTGTTAGACACGGCCCAGTGTTCTAGTCCAATGGTTCCCAAAGTGGGTGGTACCACTCCTTGGAGGGGTGGGATGCCTTAGGGGGGTGCTGAGAGGCAAGGGGGCTGGCAGGGGGGTTCTAAGAGGCGGCAGGGGGCCGTTCTAGATGCCGACCCTGCAGGTTCACTCATTGACTGTGGCACTGCTCCAGAGCCAGCGCCTCCAATGCGAAAGCGGTGGCACGTTACATGCTGCCATGGCCGCGTTCGATGTGCTGCACCCCTGATGCCTCTTAGCACCCCTCTGCTGGCCCCCTCGGGGACAGTAAGAGGTGGCAGGGGGGCATTCAAGGCGCTGGTCTTGCAGGTTCACCCATTGACTGTAGCACTGCTCTGGAGCCGGCGCCTCCAATGCGGAAGCGCCGGCACGTTATGTGCTGCCGCGGCTGCATTCAATACACTGTCGCCCTGCCACCTCTTCGTGTCCCCAAGGGGGCTGGCAGAGGGGCACGAAGAGGTGGCAGGGGGGAGTTTGAGGTGTCAGCCAGCTCTGCAAGTTCACCCATTGAGGCACCAGCTCCGGAGCGTTGCTACAGTCAATGGGTGAAGCTGCAGGGCCGGCGCCTCAAATGCCCCCCTGCCACTTCTTCGCATCCCCAAGGGGGCCAGCAGAAGGGTGCTAAGAGGTGGCAGGGGGACGGCACATAGAACACGGCCGTGGCGGCATGTAATGTGCCACCACTTCCACATTGGAGGTGCCGGCTCCGGAGCAGTGCTAGTCAATGGGTGAAACTGCAGGACCGGCCAGCGTCTCGAACACCCCCCTGCTGCCTCTTAGCCCCCCTATGCCAGCCCCCTTGGAGACTCTAAGAGGCATCAGGGGGGCATTCGAGGTGCCGGCCGGTCCTGCAGTTTCACCCATTGACTGTAGTAATGCTCCAGAACTGGTGCCTCGAATGTGGCAGCATGTTGGGAAAAGCCGCTGCCACCACTTTCCCAAAGTGCCGCTGCTGTCACATTCTGTCTGTCTGTCCGTCCGTCCATCCATCCATCCAAAAGGTCTGTCTGTTTGCCTGCCTGCCTGCCTGCCTGCCTGCCTGCCTCTCTCTCTCTCTCTCTCTCTCTCTTTCTTTTCCTCTCTCTCCATCCATCCATCCATATTCAAAGCTCCAGCCCCGCAGGCACATCGGGAAAGTAGAGCAAAGCCAGTCTGAGAGGGAGGGAGGGAAGGAGGGAGGGAAAGAGAGAGAGAAAGAGAGAGAGCTGATGCATCAGATTGAATGAGGCCTAGTTTAGACTGAAGCCCTTTTCCACATTGCAACATCTTTGCCAGCACATTGAAACCTCTTTGGCTTCTATTAAAGGTTTTGTGGACAAAACATGGTCAAGACTATCAGGAAGCTCTCACATTTTGTTGAGGCTTTAAACAGGATCCATTGGATCAGATCTCCACCCTAAAAATTACTCTTCCCCAAATTACATTGCCAATTCTGAAGAAGGCTGAAATCTAAATATATTATGTCCACAGTATTTTGCTGGTCTATTAATTTAGTCACTGTGTTAAAGAAGGAAATAAGACTGGTTTGGCATGATCTGTTCTTAACAAACCCGTGCTGACTGCTAGTTGTTACTTTACTTGTTTCTCAGTGTTGACAGATTTGTTTTTTTCTTATCTTTTCCAGTATGTTCCCTGGTATTGATGTTAGGCTGATTGGTCTATAGTTTCTGGGTCTGTTTCTTTTCCTTTTTTGAAGATGGGAACCGCATCAGCTCTTTTCCAGTCCTCTGGTAGTTCCCCGGTGCTCCAGGATTTTTGAAAGATATGGTGCAGTAGTTCTGAGATGACCTCTGCCAGCTCCTTTAAAACTCTGGGATGTAATCCATCAGACCCTGGTGATTTGTGTTCATCAAGATCAGACAGTTGCTCTCTTACTATTTTTTGCTTATTTTAACTTTTATTTCTGGTCTGTCTTTTACAGTTTTATAGTTTCTTTTTGCGTGAAGACAGATGCAAAGAATGAGTTAAGCAGTTCTGCTTTCTCTCTGTTGCCCGTTACTTCCTTGCCATCTTCTCTCTTTAGTGGACTGACTGTTTCCTTGATTTTTTTCTTGTTATTTATATGTTGGAATAAACTTTTTTTATTATCTTTGACTTTTGTTGCAAGTCTTTGTTTGTTCTGAGCCTTTGCCATCCTGACTTTGTCTTTGCAGATTCTGGCTATCTGCCTTAGTTGTATGTCCTTCTTTCCACTTTTTGTACTTGTCCTTTTTTTTTCTTTCAATTTGCCAGAGAGATCTTTGTGCAGCCATGCTGGTTTCAGACCTGCCAACCCCTGATAAAGGAAAATCTGGAGACCCATGAAAAAAAAATCTGGAGATTCTATAAAAAATAGTGAGATTCTATTTTTTTCCCGATCAAGATTAAACAAACCCCTTTTCCATCGAGGAAAGTCATTAACAGTTTATTTAAATGTTTTACTTGTGTTCCCTGTTGTAAGAAGATGCAGCTTTCTTTCTTCTATTGAAAAATCACCACCTCTTTTTGCCATGTTTATACGATTGCGATCGCTTTCCCGCGCTGAACTTACAAAGACTACTGGGAAACTAGCCTCGTTCCCAGGACCTACTCCCCTTTCAAAATGACCGACAGACAGGAAGAAAATCGATTACCGTATATACTCGCATATAAGCCAACCCCCAAATTTGAAAAAAAAAAAAAGCGTTTTAAATTCAGCGTGAGATTGAGGAGCCTTGTCGTGAGACCGTGAGAAATGACAAAAAATCGTGAGACTCACGGCAGAACCGTGAGAGTTGGCAGGGCTGTGGTTTCTTCTTGGATTTCTTGTTTTTCTTTCTCAGTGGTATTGTGCTGGTCTGGGCTTCTATGATCATTCTGTTTAGAGTTTCCCAAGATTCTTGAGTTGTTTTTCCCTTTAGGATTTTCATCCATGGAATCTTTCCCAAGTTCTCTCTGAATTTATTGAAATCAGCTCTTTTAAAATCCAAGACTCTGGTGTCATTATGTTCTGTTGCTTGTGTTTGTGTTATGTTGAATTCTAGTATGACATGGTCACTCTCATCCAAGGTTCCTGCAGTTTCAACTCCCTCTATTACTTCTTCTCTGTTTGTAAGAATGAAGTCCAGTATGGCTGTCCCTCTAGTTTCACCTTCTACCTTTTGGACAACAAAGTTGTCAGCTAGGTTGGTTAGGAACTTATTTGATTTCTCACTTGGTGCAGAATTAGTTTTCCAATTGATATCAGGATAATTGAAGTCTCCAATTACTATTGTTGTGTGTTTCCTGCATATGTTTGTTAGTTGGCTGGCAAAAAGGACATCTATTTTTTCTGCATGATTGGGTGGCCTATATACACCTATGGCCATGTCATTCTTTTTTTCTTTTATATTGATTCATATGCATTCTAGGAGGTTTTCATCTTTGGTTTCATGCATTTCTGTAGCAATATAGTGGTTGTTTACATACAGTGCAACTCGACCTCCTCTTTTATGGGGTCTGTTTTTTAAAAAATAATTTGTATCCTTCTACCTGTATGTTCCAGTCATGGGTTTCATCCCACCAAGTTTCTGTTATTCCAACTATATCATATATACCTTCATGTATTCGTAGTTCGAGTTCACCCTGTTTGTTCCCCAGACTTTGTGCATTTGTATATAGGCACTTGAGATTTTTATGTGTGACACTATGTTTACTGTCTACATAACCTGTGTTGTGCCTGCCTGCCCCTACTTTCTTGCCACCTTTCTTTTCTTTCTTTATTTTGACGCAGCTGATCCAAATGATTGCTGGTGGCATAATCAACAATTTGACCTCTTAGTTAAATGTTTATTGGGGTCAATATATAACAGATAAATAGATAAACAGACATTTGTGATTTGCATTTTGCAGATGTCAAGACTTAATATTCATAGAGAAATCTATATTAAATATTTGATAGCTAGAAATATGCCTTATTTTGTCATTTGCTAATTAATTATACATAATTATACAATTGAAAGTACTAGAGAAAAATACGTGCTGAATTGACGGTGATTTTGGAACATTGTGGTTTGTTTTTTTTTAATCTGTTGCAGAGATCATGATCATTACAACATGTCGTTTCAATATGAGCCACTTCGTATACTGTGAAAGTAGCATCACATCCGAAATCATTTGTAGGGCAACCTTGAAAATATATAGTTTTCTCTCCCTCATCTGAAAAAGATGAAAATAGATTGGCACATCGACATAAATAGTTGCACAATAAACCCAGAGGAACATATCCAATACTCCTCCTGAGGGAAGCTTTCCCCTTCCTGGTACCTCCAAAAATATTCGTATGCATTCCCAAATTCCTGGAGTTGAGTCTATAAAACAGAACATATATGATTTGGTAGCTAAAAACTATAAACTGTGTATCCCCTCTCTATTTTCTTCTCTATCTGGAGCACAAAAAAGAAATACTCCACTGTAACAACTCCACTGAATTTTTAATTGGCAAGTGTGTGTCGTGTCCAGAAGGAATATTTTTGTCTGAATAATGTTGGATTTTAAGTAGAAACATACATACATAAATTATATCTGGTAATCTGACACTGTTGGCCCAGATGGGCAATACAAATTTGTGATTCTTCCCTAAAGATACACTTTTCTCCCAGTTCAGTTTTCTCGCAGTTGATGCAAATAAGAGCTTCGGCTGCTGAGGGGGAAAAAGAAGCAAAATCCGGGTTATATAAATGTAACTAATTTCTCCAAAATTTCTATACCTCTCATTTCTGCAAGGTTTAACTTGGTAGTTGGTATCAATAGAATTCTAGGTAAAATGGTGAAACAGAGAAAAATGAGAGGGAAGAATGCATTCATCCCCATATTTAAAGAATGCAACAAGTGTTCAAGGTAAAAAAAAAAAATCAATTCTGATAAAGTTCAGCAGAAGCAGAACCAGTGTGGAGTTTGTTTAAAGGGAGGATACAAGTGGAAAATGATAAATATACAGTAGATTTTTAAATACTCAAAGGAAATATCAGCACCAGTTATGATATGAAGAACTGTGCACGTTAGTGAAACAATATAAAGCATTTGGAATACTTTAATTCCCTTTGTTTATTCATAATCTGAGTTGCCAGATTACTGTACTTAAAGCCACAATGGCACTTAGAGCAGGTTTACTTTCTGGAAATGTAATATTGAACTTCGTATGCATAATAAAGCATTTGTGGTAGACAGGTCTCCACGGAAATCTTGTATTGGATCCATAGGGCTTAAAAGCTCTGCACTCATAACTTTAAAAGCTTTTTTTGTTTCATTTCATATCATTTTTGTTTCTTCTAATGCTGGAGTAAAATATTAATCTCAGCTATGTTTTTCTACCCATTTTAGGCTATAAAACTAAATTGAAATTGTCCATCAATAAGGTAAACACCACTCGTGTTAAAAGATTAAAGACTAGTTTACTGACTTCCAACCAGTAGAAGCCTTGGTTTATAGCACAATTAGATGGACAAAATGAAGGAAATGAGGATCCAAAAATACACCCATTCCAGTAACACAGTTGAAAGCTCTCATTTTGGGTACTTACCCAAGGAAGAGCAGAGAAAGATGGCAATCAAGAACCACAAAGCCTTGCTCATGTTTTCTTTCCTCCCAGCCTTTGTTGTTTTGAAATAAGATTGAAGAATTTGGTGGAACTTTGACAGAATTGATGAAGATGATCCTGACCTGATATCAAAGTTGGTATTATAACTCACACAGATGTACTTTCCAGTCAAGTTACAGAAGGATGTGAGTTCTCTGGATAATGAAGATGATGTTACAAATGCTCCAAAATTACAATAAAAATCTAATGACCAAGAATCAGCAATAGCCCAGTACAGTATGTCCTGTGCCTTGTTGTAGGCTACACCTGAATGCTTGAGTAAGACATTATTAAAACTTTCTTAATCAACTGGAAAAACATGAAAATTAGATTCACCCATAGATATTATTGGCCTTTTG
>BLBF01000059.1:12085143-12107133 GCA_015471245.1 Laticauda colubrina | reverse complement strand
CCACCTCTGTGTGTATCTTATGAAATCACTTGTACTATTTCCAAAGGTTTCATTTCAGAGATTTGAAGGAATTGGCAGACCAGATCTCAGAACCACCAAACAATACTTTTCAAAGATCCTGGAGCATCAGCAAATTACCAGGTGACTCAAGAAGGTTTGTTGAAGTTACAATTTTCAAAAAAGAAAAAAACAACAAATCCACAACACAATAGATCTATTGTGTCTGACTTTATTTTCTGAGCAAGTCATAGATGGATGTGTTTTCTGGAGAATAAAAGTGGTGTTATAAGTACTCCAAAATTACAATGAAAACCTTATGACTGAGAATCAGCAATACCCTGGTGCAGTATGTTCTGTGTCTTGTTGTTGGTTACACCTGAATGCTTAAACAAGACATTATGAACATGTTCAAAATCAACTGGAAAATATATTGAAATTAGACTCACTGAAAGGTATTTTACCAAGATTGGTAAGATTCAAGTTCTGTGAGGACCTTTTTTTCCCATTCTGTGTGTATCTTTGTCAGAGTTTTTTTCACCACATCTGACCAGCACACAAGTAAATAATTCTGCAGGATTCATTTACATAAGAAACTTCTTTATATACAATACCATATAGCAGAAGCCAGCATACAAAATCAGGAACACAGAAGCGATACTTTCAGAAGCAAGTCATTAGAGGAGAGTCATTATATAGGAGAGAGGAGTTACAGAGGTGGCACTTCAAAGGAGGCACACAGTCCAGTAAGCCTAAGCTACGCGCAGGCTCCAAACTGTCACTTATGGCCCCATACAACAAATACTGTTTCAGCTTCCAAACAGTCCCCATTGGCTGACCTGTTACCATGTCTAATCCAAACATCCCCTTGGCTGACCTGTTACATGTCTATTCCCGCTCATAATTACTGATATACTGACATTCCTCCCTTTATGACTGGAATAGACAGAAAACCAAATAACTCAATGTTCTTCTTATGGTGCACTCCACCCAATGGCTTGGTCATTTTTGCCCTCACCCAAACCTTTCAATTCAATTTTCCCCCTAATTGGTAAGCAAATCCCTTTTTCTGTGACACATCTTTTTCAATAAAGCAAATAAAGCAAATGATAACAATTTACAATCCTCACCTTGCAATTTTCCAGTATGTATGCAACCATGACCTTTGTAACTCTTGAACCCAAGACCCTTCAATGCAGTATCTAGACTGATATTCCAATTCCTGGCTGACTGCTTCAGCCTATAAATGGCCTTGTTCAATTTATATACAGTGTTAGGCTTTTCACTTTCATACCCTGGTGCTTGAACCATACAAATTTATTCCTCTAATTCTGCATTGAGGAATGCTGTGGTTATATCAAACTGCCAAATTCTATGGCCACATGCCACTGCCAGTACTAGTGCCAATCTTATGCTTTAACTCTTCACCGTTGGCACAAATACTTCATCATAGTATCTCATATTTTTCTTCTGTGAAAAACCTTGTGCCATTAATCTTGCCTTGTATTGTACCTCATTGTTGGGTAGTAGTTTCTTTTTGTACACCCACTTACATCCTACGACTTTGCAACCCTGTGGCAAATCAAAGATGTGAACACTTTATGTTTACCCATGGATTTCATTTCTTGTCCATGGCTTCTTTCCACTTTATTTGTTCAAATGTAGGTAATGCCAATACTTCCTTATAGTTCTTTGGCTCATACCACACATTACACAGCTTAACTTTACTAGCAGAATACCTGTCAGGTAGAATACTCTTGTTCCATCACTCTGACCTACGTGGCATTGACTGCTATTCTGTGTCAAACCTCTCTTGCTTCATATCTGAGTCATCTTCTGAGACCTCCTTTACTTGTGCTTTTTCAGTTTCTCCTCCCTGAATGCTGACACCATCATTAAGTGGGTTACCGTCACTAAGTGGATCACTATCACTAAGTGGATCATTCCAAAAGTTGGCATCAATTCTTTTCCAATTTTGCTCTGCAAAGCTTGCAGACCTTGAAATCATTATTCTCTTGCTTCCATTGCTAAAGCGATAGCTCTTTGAGCCAAGCTTATAGCTCATAAACCTTAGCTTTCTAGCCTCTCTTTTTTCTAATTCCTTCTGGAATATGCACCCATGCAGTGCTTTCAAATACCCTTAAACTTGCCAAATAGCTTTCTCCCATATAACACTGCATTAATTAAGGAATTCCATAGCCTATTGATTAAATAATTAGCAGTCAATATTGCTGCATCCCAACATGACCTGCTAAGACCAGAATCTTCCAACAGTGAGTCCTTCATTGTTTGTAAGACACCATTCTGCCTCTCAGCTACACCATTCTCAGCTGTGTATATGGATTTGTGTGTCTGTGTTTTATTCCTAAATGTTCCAAGCACTGTTGACAATTTGCTGACATGAATTCTCAACCTCTGTCAGTTTGCAACTGGCATACCTGTTGTGTATATCTCCTTTCTACAAAGCTTACCCATTGCTTAAATTTCTGTAGCATCTCTATTTTACTCTTTAGTAAATAGCAGAACTCACATCTGCTGTAGTCATCTACAATGACCAGTGCATACTTTGCTCCTCTCAAACTGGCTTACATTGGCTCCACCAAATCTGCATGTACCAGCTCTAGAGCTCTTGTTGTCTGCCTTGTGCTACTTTTGCTCACTGGGAATGCCTTGGACTTTGATGTTTTACATTGGCTTACCTGTTACCATGTCTAATCCAAACAGTCCCCATTGGCTGACCTGTTGCCATGTTTAATCCAAACAGTGACCATTGGCTGACCTGTTACCATGTTTATTCCAGTACATAATTACTTATATACTGACAATCTTATAATACCACTTGTACCATTTCCAAAATTATTGAAGGTATTCTTGGGCCGAACATATGCCTTGAAATTGCCAGATTAACAGTAGAAAGATATTCTGAAGCAAAAGGAAGCATATTTCAGATAAAGTCTCTTTCTTCTATTCCTTATTCTGCTGTTTTTCCTCTCCAAATGGTGGCCTCCAACAGCTGTCTTCCATTTTAAAATTCAACCATTCTTTTATTCTTGCAAACTAATAATATTCTAACAATTTTTGCATTATTCCATTTGCATTATTCCATTTGCATTATTGTATTGCATTAATACAAGATGCTTTTTCAGGTGGCAACTGGACTTTCTTTCGTTTTCCTTGAAAACATTTTACTTCTTCTCACACAGAAGAAACTGTGTGGATGAGTTGCAAAATATAACAGTAACAGTGTTTTATCAAAAAGAAAACAAATACTAGGGACTTGCAAGTGAAAATCACAGTTAAAAGAGGTTTCCAAATTATTGATAAGAAAATAACAAAAAAATTAATTAGAAGGGACCTTGGAGGTCATCTAGTCCAACCTTCTGATCAAACAGACCCTATACCATTCCAGACAGATGGCTGTCCAGTTTCTTCTAAAAAGCTCCCTTCACTAGTTAGAAAATGTAAACTCCTTTTCCTTGATAAACGTTGATGTCTACTATGTTGTTGTTGATGAATACAGATCTATTATGATTTGATGTTCTTTTTTTTCCTCTATTGCCTTATTATGTAGTATTTCTTCTTTTATCTTAAGTAAAATAGGATATGAAAATACTTTGCTGGCATTGTTTTGTGCTGTTAAGAGAAAAGAAAAGAAGAAGGAAAACTCAGACAAAAATATTTTTAACTGAGGAAGGAAGTTTTAATGAATTTCAACAATATTAACAATTATTTGTTGCAATAATCAAACATTTTCTCTAGGTAGTTAAAGAGATGTACCAGTATTGAAATACTAATTCTAGAATAGAATTAGTTGAGAATTAGAATTGTCTTGCACTTTTGTTCCAAACATTGGAACATGTTTATATTTATCACTTTTCTTTCTTACAAATAACAATAATGTTGATGCTTATTCTACAGGTTTATGGTAAGACTGTTTCCAAATTATCTTGAACTACTTGGCCATTTTTACATCTATAAGACAACAATAAAATAACCCCTTTTATGTTATACAAAACATATAATCTGAAATATCAACCTATTGATACGTTTTTAGTAAAATGTTAGTGATTGTACTTAGACCATTGTGCTTTAGGCACCAGCATGAATACAATCCTTCTTTTAATATGCTTTGGATAAATGATTAACTAAAGAATGTTTGTATGTGACAGCTATTTAAAATAATCAGTTCCTGAGTGAAATCTAATTTTCTATTATGAAACATCCTGTATTTGGGAATGATGGAGGGACCTCAGAGGAAAGTAAGAAATAAATCAGAGAACAGGTTGACATTCTATAGTCCATGTTCGAAATCCAGCCATGTGGATTAGGATTTGAAGATGTTACTGCCTTGGCTTTGCTCCAAGGTAGAAAACTGGTACCAGAAAGTAACAATAGAGAATTTATGTGGAAGTGAGTGGCATTTGGTCTGGGAGCCTCCAAGATGCCATTCTCCCTTTTCTATTTGGATAGGAAAGTACATATCATTGTATGTATTTTGGGAACAGTAGTGACCATCTTCTTGTGATCCATGGGATAGAAATTATCTATGGTGGTATAATAGACTATTTGACCTCTTAGTGTTGTTCATTGGAGTCATTGGATGGCAGAGAAGCAGACAGGCAGATAAACAGATGTTTGTGATTTGCATTTTGGAGTTGTCAGTATTTAATATTTATTGGCAAAACCAGAGGTGGTATTCAGCAGGCTCTGACCTGTTCTAGGAGAACCAGTAGCAGAAATTTTGAGTAGTTCAGAGAACTGGCAAATACCACCTCTGACTGGAGATTTTACATTATTAAACATTTCATGGCAGAAAATGGGACATATTTTTTCATTGGTATTCTAATTTAATGTGAATTTAGTATACACACATGTATCAAATTAAACTGAATATAATTATATATATGTTAAAATATAGATAGACACACTGACAGACTGATATTCTTGACAAAAGTGGAGAACAAGTGCCTAGAAGAATTAACAAAGCACTGAAGGATTATACCTCTCACAATTCATGCTTCTTCACTGGAATAAGATAAACATCTACAACTATATCATGAAAAAATCTCACATTTTTAAAGTGGTGAACTAATTGATAAATTTTCTGCAGCATAGATTTTCAAAGCTTGAAGAAGGAAAAATAAATAGAAAGTAGTAGAGAAAAATATATGCTGAATTTAGGGTAATATCAGAAAACCATGACTGCTTCATTTATGGTGTGTTGCAGAGGTTATGATTGTTACAACATGTTGTTGTCACACTGCCCACATCTTTATGGGAAACCTTCCGAACACATTCTTTAAGAGATTTTGTGCACCGTTGTGTAATTATACCTTCGGGTCTTCCTTCTGTAAAAGAAGAAAATAGAATAGCACACTTACATCATTGGTTCCACAGTCTACATCACTCGTTGCACAACAAATCCTGAGCACCATATCCTGAGAATAGGTTTCCACTTTTTAGTACCTCCAAGATATTGGCATCCAATGGGTGGGAATGGTGGGAATTGAGACTCTAAATTACAGGTAGCCACCAAGATTGGGAAAGTCTATAAAAATGGAATGCACTTGATTTGATAAATCAAAACAAAAAATTACGAACTCCCTCTCTACTTTCTCCTCTACCCAAAGCACAGAAAACAAGAGGTTCATAAACACTCTACTGTATTTTTAATTGACAAACGTGTGTAATGTGAAGAGCAAATATTTTGAGTAATATTTTGAGTAATATTTTAAGAAGAAACATACATACTTAGAGAATATCTAACAATTTGACACTTTTGACCTCTTTCAGCAGTACAAAGTGATGATGGTTTCATGACACAACCAATTCCAGCCTTATATTGTCTGCAGTTGCTGCAGGTAAGAGCTTCAGCTGCTGGAAAAAGAAGCAAGATAGGGATTGTATAAATATAATTAATTTCCACAGCTCCAAAATTTCTTTACCTCTCATTATCCAAAACTTTAACCAGGTAGTTGGTACCAATAGACTTGTAGGCAAAATATTGAAACTGGAAAAAAATGAGAGGGAGGTTTTCATTCATTTACAAGGACAGTTACATTTATACTGTTACCAATGGCCACATGATACTGAAACTGGCATGAGATAACCACAGTGTACTAAAAGTCACAATTGTTTTTGAAGTGCAGGTTCACCTTATGGCAGTAAAATTCTGAACTTTGAATGCGTGAAAAAGTATTTTGTTATGGTCAAAATGTTTCCACAGAAATGTTGTGGTGGTTCCAAAGGGGTTAAATGCTCAGGGCACAACAACTGCCAAAAAATGAAAAATATGGAATATAAACCACTCTTCAGAAAATGTGTGCTCATTTATAAGCAGTGGGACACTTGGTTTATGGCTCAACTAAATGGACAAAATGGAGGAAATGAGGACAGTATACTCAAAAAAATGTACCCATTGCAGCAGTACTGTTCAAACCGCTAGTTTTGGTTACTCACCCAAGGCAGAGCAGAGAAGGATGACAACTGAGAACCACAAAACCTTCCTCATGTTTTCTTTCCTTCCAGACTTTCTTGCTTTGAAATAAGGTTGGAGAATTTGGTGGAACTTTGATAGAATTGATGAAGATGATCTTGACCTCTTATCAAAATTAGTTTTATAACTCACACAGATGTACTTTCTGGGCAAGTCACAGATGGATGTAAGTTCTCTGGATAACAAAGGTGGTGTTATAAAGACTCCAATATTACAATAAAAATCTAATGACCAAAAATCAGCAATAGCCGGTGCAATGTGTTCTGTGCCTCCTTGTAAGCTACACCTGAATGCTTGAATAAGACATTATGAAAAACTTCCTAATTGACCAGAAAATCCACTGAAATTAGATTCAGTCACAGATATTATGCTCCAATTGGTAAGACTCAAGTTCTGTTAGGATTCTTCTCCTCCACTCTCTATGTGTCTTATGATACATTTGTTCCATTTTCCAAGCAATTGGAGATTTCCTTGGGCCAAACATATGCCTTGAAATCAGCCTATGAATAGAAGAAAGGTGAACTGATGCAAAAAGGAGCATATTTAAGAAAAATTCTTTTTTTTCTATTCCCTATTCTGCTACTTTTCCTCTACAAATGGTGGCCTCCAAAAGCTATCTTCCATTTTAAAATTCAATCATCCCTTTATTCTTGCAAGCTAATAATTTTCTAACCATTTTTGCAGGATTTCAGTTTACTCCTGAACACGTACATGAGTGTATGCATTCGCAACAGGTGTCTATGGAAATTCTCAGTCATCCAGGTAATTGTTGTCCCAAAGGTGCTTTTTCAGGAGGCAACTGGACTTTCTTTGTCTTTCTTTGAAGACATTTCACTTCTCATCCAAGAATTTTGTTCAGTTCTGAGTCAAAAGTGAAGAAACTTTCTGTATGAGAAGCAAAATATCTTCAAAGAAAAACAAAGAAGGTCTAGTTGCTTCTTGAGAAAGCTCTTTTGTTACTAGCAACCGGTATGAACATCATTCAGAAGTGTGAAACATTTCCTAGATGTAGCCTGCATTAGAAGAAGTATTGTATCAAATATAAATGAAATTGTGATGCCTCTTTACGTATACTTGGACTCATCAATGAAGGAAAATACATATGTCCCAGGATGAAGTTGCATGATCCAAACTGGGTCAGTCACCAGGACCAGAACTTTTGTCCTCCAAGCTTTCAGACTCATGCTGGACCCATCCTCAAAGAACTTCTCTGTGTGGTCTGTTCTGGATGTGATATTTATGTAGATTTGGATTTTCTGAAAGAGATTGACAAATTAGAAATGATTTCCTGGAGAGCAACCGAGATGATGCTGAGATGTTTCTCAGTGTGTCCAATGACTCTCACCTCCGTTCACCCTCCGCGCTACCAATAGAGCTTGTGGAGACCATGGACATGTCTCCTGAGGCTCTGATAGGGTTGATATGGGTCAAGGCAATCAAGACGATTTACGGAGAGGAATTTTGGAACACTTATTTTGTTTCTGTCTTTAGTTCAGGAATTTTGGTGATGAACTTATAGCAGGATAGGTGAATTTCCCCAAAAGTAACAGATACACTGTCCTTTCCAATTCTAAGTTGCCACTCCAGGGTCAGATATGGTATATTAAACAACACTGAACTTTGGTCCATTTGATTCTACTCTACTGGGCAATGCTGTAAGTTCCAAAGGCAGACTGACAGAAAAGACATTAATTTGAATATTTCTGTGCAAAGAGATAAGGAAATGCAATTGCTCACTGATGAATGTACAAAAGGTACATACTGTATGTTTGATATGGGGGGGAAGTACGCCTTTCTAACAATAGTACTATTTTGTCAAAAAACAAGACAATTACTAAGCAATTGTAAGTGAAACTCATGGTTGGAATCTTTTTGAAGGACTGTAGCATTGACGGTGGTGATGAATAGTTTTACATAATCAGCGAAGAGGATGCAGTTGCTAATTGTGGTCCTAGACACTCTCTGGGGTGCCATGATTCTGTCAACCTTCAAGATTTTCTCCTTTTGCTTTGCATCTTTCAGCTGTCATAAATAACGGGGGGAGGAGGCTTACTTCCAACAGGCTTACTACAAAATGTGGCTAGACCAACAGCTACATGGAAGGAAATCTCTATGGATTTTATTGTGGAATTACCTGAAAGTGGGGGGAATACAGTTATTTGGGTAGTAACTGATTTGTTTTCCAAACAGGTACATTTCATACCTTTGTCTGAAAATCCCATCTGCAAAACCGTTGGCTACACTGTTTATTTTACATATCTACAGGTTACATGGGGTTCCTGAATGCATAATCTCACACAGGGGTGTTCAGTTTACCTCAAACTTTTGGAAGGTGTTCCTGAAGTTATTGGGCTCTGCCCGGAGCTTAAGCTCCGCCCACCACCCACAAACCAATGGGGCTTGTGAGAGGACTAACTCGTTATTGGAACAATATCTTCGATGTTATATAAATTATCAGCAAGATAATTAGGCTGACCTATTGCCATTCGTTGAGGTGGCATATAATAATTTGGTACATCGTAGTACTGGGTTTACTCCATTTAAAGTGGCTTCGGGACAAGACTTTGTACCCATACCCGAGCTTCCATGGGAGAAACCTAACATTCAGTCATTAGATGAATGGATAACACAGCTCCAGCTTACCTGGCCGGTTACCCGTAAAGCATTAGATGATGCTCATCAAGCTCATATAAAATTTGCAGATAAAAAGAGAACTCCACAAAAACCATATCAAGTGAGTCACAAGGTCTTTTTATCCACCAGATATTTGCAGACCACACAAAAGTCAAAAAAGCTTGGACCTAAGTATGTTGGACCTTTCTCAATTGAACAAATTGTGAACCCTGTGGCAGTTCAACTGAAATTACCAAAAACTCTTCAACAGATCACCCTGTTTTCCACATTAGTTTATTAAAATCTGAACATATATCCGACTTGAGACCAACTCAGGTTGATCCCCCTGTACCATTGCTAATTGAAGGTGAACAACATTTTGAAGTTAATTTTGGATTCTCGAAAATGAAAGGGTTCACTCCAGTATTTGGTTGCTTGGAAACATTTTCCTCCTCAGGCTGAGTGGGTGAATGAGAAGGATATTAGAGCTCCTATACTTATCAAGGCATTTCGTGCTAAATATCCTGATAAACCCTAAAAAATTAGTATGTTGCTGTTATATGTATATTTTCTATTATCTTCTATTTTTTTTCTTTTTTAGGACTAACGTCTCTTTTCTAGGAGGGCCGAATGTCAGCCTTCAAGATTTTCTCCCTTTGCTTTGTATCTTTCAGCTGTCATAAGTAACGGGGGGGAGGGGGAATGAGAAGTGAGGTGAAGGTGTTACAAACCAGAACTGTATAAACTGGGGGGGGTACATTCTTGTTTAGGTTTCTATCCTATGCTATGCGCAGCTGCAACCCTTTATCAAACTATGTCAAGGTCAACGGACAGAAGCCTCATCACCACCTGGAGATGCCCACATGATGAGATACACAACTTTTAATTGGATGAGTCAATTGAATTATTGGGGGTGGAAAAGTTGCCATTACTTTGTATATGTGATTTACGGGCCCATTTTCTCAGATTCAGAATTCTTTTGTTGCTACCACTTGATTTCCAGTAAAAGATATCTTTTCTCTGATAAAAGGAGTCTAAGTATTCCTTTCTTGGATTTTGAATGGAGCACCAGCTGACAGATACCTTCTCTATTGGGGTAAGACAACATGTGATGTTACTGACCTGCTTCTTGTGATCCAGCTAATGCAAATGATCTATGCTGGACTAATCTCAGTTGTGACATTGTGTTATAAAATTCCTATGAAAAGTGTGCAAGGTCTCAGGTTGTTGAGATAGAAAGTAAAGCATTTAAGATACCAATGCCATTTGAAATGTGTTCTGGCACTGCAACTTAGGTCTATTACTCTTATTATGATTCTTATGCTTTATAACCATCTTATGTAAATTCATTTTTGACAATACTTTGTTTTGCTCTACTTTGCAATGCCCTACGTTCCAGTGGGTAGATGTACAACCAAGATAAAAGAAAACAAATATGAATCTTTTGGTTCAAAGAGATAGGATTTATGGATACTCAGTGATGAATGAAGGACATCCAGCTGCATTTGAGATGAAAAAAAAACATTTTGTCCTGACTTTCTAATAGAATAATAATCTATTCTATTCTATAATACAGCAGTATCATATTCTAATACAGTATTAGAAACAATACTGTAAGAAATTGCAACATTGGAAGGGATCTTCTATTTTACAACACTCAACCCTTCATAGTCTCAATGAAATAGCTGGATGGAAGTGTGTTGCTTCGATCCGATTCTCCAGGAACTTTTCAGAAAAGTTTCCATCCTGTTAGAATTGGAATATGGAAAAAAATCTGCCCCATTTTTAACCAGACCAGAAAAGTGAGTTTAGTGTATCTGTGTTGCACTGTAGCATGGATGTTGACCTCAAATAGAATCTGATGGCACTGATCTTTCCCTCATCAAAAATCACAGAAACTCCCCAATTGATCCCCCAAAGTCATTTCTTTGCACATCACTCTGGAGCTATTTGAAATCATATGCACTGTTTATTGAAGTGATGGATAGATAAATATTGTCCATATATTTGACATTTGTGGGTTTCATTTTGCAGTTGTCAGCATTTAATATTGATAGGACAATCTACATTAAATATTTGATTGCTGGAAGTGTGGCATATTTTATTATTAGCTCCATAATTTTATTTAAGACATACATAATGTATCTCCTTGATAAAAGATGAGACCAAGCATTTAGAAGAATGAACAAGCACACGCTAAAGGATTACACAGCTCACAATTTATGCTTCTTCACTGGAACTTCCCATAATACTACAAGCACAATCCAAACAAGCCACTACATCTTTAAAGCAAGGAACTAATCAGATCATTTTCTGCAGCGCAGCCTTCAGAAGCTTGGAGAAAGAAAAAAGAACAAGTGAAAAAGGAAGAGAAAAATATGTCCTGAATTGGTGGTGATGTTAGAACCTGATGGGTTACTTTTTTATGGCATGTTGCAGAGGTTAGTGTTACAACATATAGTATCAGTGGGGCCTATATCTGCATGGTGAACAGTCTCATCACATTCCTCGTTGGGGTCAGTGCATCCTAGGGTAACTATATTTTTCATTTTTCCTTCTGTTAAAGAAGAAAATAGATTAGCATATCCACCTCATTGTTTGCACAACAAATCCTCTGGAACATATCCAAGAATAGAATAGCTTTCCCCTTCCTGGTACCCCCCCCCCCCAAAAAAAAATATATATTGATATCCATACCCCAAATTGCACGGGAAATCAGGGAATTGAGACAGTATGTAAAAATGGAGTGTATTTGATAGCTAGAAACTGGTAACTACATACACCTTATCTATGTTCCTCTCTACCCAGAGCACAGAGAAAACAAGAGTGTCATAAATGCTCTACTGTAATTTAATTGGAAACTGTGTGATGGGCACAAAGAGAATAGTTTGATCTGAATAGTATCAGATTTTAAGTAGAAGCATACATACCTAAAAAAGTATTTATGATTTTACACTTTTGACGTGGTTCAGCAATACAAGTTGTTCGAGGTGCACTTCTACAGCCAACTCCCACTTTAAATCTGTTGCATTTATAGCAAGTAAGGCCTTCAGCTGTTGAACAGAGAAGCAGCGAAATCTAGGATGTATCAATATAATTAATTTCTATAGCTATAGAATTAAAGAATATTCATTTCCCTGATATTTAAACTGGGTAGTATCAGATTACCACGATACTTAAAACCTCAATCACTCTTCAAGAGCAGGTTCACTTTGTGGAACTAAAATATTGAACTGTATATTTTGCTATGATAGACATGTCTGAATAAAAAAAAAATTGTGGTGATTCCAGCAGGGCTGAAGAGCTCTGGACTCACAACTGTGACTCTGAAGCCTTTTTGTCATTTCATTTCTGGTTGTACTCATCAGAAGTTGAAGTAAAGTATTGATCTCCACCACTTTTTTCTACTCATTTTTAAGCTGTAGAACTGAATAAAAAAACTTCCGTTCAATTAAGTCACATAACAATTGTCAAACAATTAAAAGTATGGGACCTAAACCTTCCCCCAGCTGCCTTCAAAATTCTCACTTAGAGCAGTAGGAACTTGGTTTATGCTTCAACCAAGGACAAAATGGAGTATAGTACCCCAAAATACACTCATTCTGGAAATATGGTTGAAAGCTCTCATTTTGGCTACTCACCTAAGGAAGAGCAAAGAGGAATGGCAATCAAGAACCATAAAGCCTTGCTCATGTTTTCTTTCCTCCCAGCAAATGTTGCTTTGAAATAAAATTGAAGAATTTGGTGGAAGTTTGATAGAATTGATGAAGATGATCTGACCTGATATCAAAGTCAGTACAACTCACACTGACCTGCTTTCTCAGCAACTCACAGATGGATATAAGATGAAGATGATGTTATAAACAACTCCAAAATTACAATAAAAATCTAATGACCAAGAATCAACATCAGCCCGTTACAGTATGTTCTGTGCCTCGTTGTAGGCTATACCTGAATGCTTAGTAAGACATTATGAAGCTTTTTTTAATCAACTGGAAAATACATTGAAATTAGGCTCATCCAAAGATATTGTATTTATACTGGTAAAATTGAACCTTTTCAAAAGCAATTGAAGACTATCTTGAGTCCAATATATAGCAATATCAATAGCACACAGACTGATATGCCGCTTCACAGTGCTTTACAGCTCTAAATAGTTTAGAGAATCAGCCTCTTGCCCCCAACAACCTGGGTCCTCATTTTACCGACCTTGGAAGAATGGAAGGTTGAGTCAACTTTGAGTCTGGTGAGACTCGAACTGCCAAATTGCAGCCAGCCAATAGCCAGCAGAATTGACCTACAGTACAGCATCCTAACCACTGCGCCACTGAGGCTCTAACTTCAAACTGCCCAGTTAACAGCATTTGAATGATCTGAGGTAAAAAGTAGCACATTTAATAAAAATGTTCTGTCTTCTGAGGTTGAAATGAGGATCCTTTAAGGTCTTTGAGTTTGGTTGTTTTCTTGCAAACATTTCATTACCAAACTAAGTGCATCCATGCAGGTGATGTTACTTAGTTTGGCTAAGAAAACATCTGTAAGAAAACAACCAAATTCAGAGACCTTCAAGGATTCCCATTTCAACCTTAACTATTCACCTTTTTTGGGCTTTTTTTTCCTATTCAAAATTTGGTTGCTTTTCCATTTTAAAATTCAAGCATCCATTTATTCTTGCAGAGTTCTATTCTTTGAAATATAATTTTATTAGAATTGTAAATACAGAATAAAAACTAAGAACCATTTTAATTGTTCCCTAATAAAAGCATTTTTCAGCTGGGGTTCTTGATCCTGGGCTAATATTAGAAGCATTTAATAAAAAGTTGTGTGTTTGTTCCTGTGGGTCATATCTATCTTGGGACAACTTATTGTCAACTCACAAAGCATTCCTGACATGCTCTCGAGTTGCCATAGACAAGCTGGATGGGAAAGTGAACTTCGCAGCTGCATCAAGGAGCTGGTATCTCAGTCAAAACAAGGCACATTCCAACAGACGCATCAAGGTCATCTCTATGGAAACCCACAGTGGTCAGAGGGAGTGCTTTCTATAACCCACAAAATTGCTTTGTTGAGGAATGTGACTTATTACACATCTTTGGGGGGGAGAAACAGGGTCAGAGGCAAAACACAAATTAACTGAGGCCAGAGTTGGTTCCACCTGGTCCTTGCGGACATGGAGCTCCTAATAAATAACTGGATTTCTTTTGAAGCTTGGCTTGAGGCTCATGATTTAATTAGGGCATCGGTCGGAACCCTGACACTTGTATTTTGCTATTATTTTTTATTTCTCTCCTAAAGCCCCTGTCACACTGCACCAACAGATGGAAAGAAGATGTAAAACGGAGAAAAACACTTGCCATCCATTGGTTAACGCGATGCTTCCTTTCTGTACTCACTGCCTCTGTTTTGCTTCCTCTCTATCCGTCCAGCATCCGTCTATTGACATTTCATCTGCTCAGAGGGTTTTGAGCTGCTCAAAACTTTTGAGCGGAAAATGTATCCAATGCGTCCATTCTGCATCCACTAGGCATACGGGGGACATCCGTTCTGCATCCGTTACGCATCTGCTATATCCGCTAGGCATCCGCTGCACATCCGCGCAACTCGCATCCACTCGGACGCAGGGAGGAAGCGGAACGGACGCGCAGCGTTAGTAGCATGGACGGAGAAAGGATGAAAGTGGATGCAGCATGCAAAGAAAGCATTTAAAACAGAAAAAACGTTCGCAGAGGGGACCTATCTCAGATATTAAGGATGTCTAGAGGATGCCTAGAGGATGCAAAGGGACACATAGGGGAAAACCTATATTGCCTATAAAAAGGGGGAGCAACTCACCTGCATCTCACTTTCAGACCATCAGCCCTGCTGTGCAGACCTCTGCAGCCTTCATCTGACTCTTCCTCTTCCACAGCATGCAGTCATGTCCACCGTGGATCGTACCACAGTCCTTTTGGCAGCCACCATCCTTCTGCAACAGTACGAAGCCATCTACAGGCTCTGTGAACTCTACTATGGGAAGAAAAAGAGGCGGCCAAGAAGCGTCTGGGTCTGAAAATGGATCAGGAGAAGAGCAGAGTACGGACTGTACAACAAGCTGATGGTGGAGCTCAGGAACGAAGACACTCGGGCATTCCAGAACTTCATGAGGATGCCTCCAGCCATGTTTGACAAAGTTCTGGAGCGGCTGACACCCAGGTTGACCAAGCAGAGCACCAACTTCCGCCCCAGCCTGGACCCTGGGCTCAAGGTGGCACTGACTCTGCATCACCTGGCCTCAGGGACCACATACAGGAGCATGCAGTATGGCTGGAAGGTGCCACACAACACCATCAGCATTGTGGTCAGAGAAGTGGTGCAGGCCATCATCAAAGAATACAAGGAGGAGCTCCTCCAGTGCCCCTCCACTAAAGAAGGATGGAAGAAAGTTGCAGAGCAGTGGTATCAGAAGTGGAACTTCCCCCACACCGTTGGAGCCATAGATGGCAAGCACATGGCCTGCAAATCTCCAGCCAAGTCGGGGTCCACTTATTTCAACTACAAGGGCTTCTTCAGCATCGTCCTCTTTGCCATGGTTGATGCTGACTACAAGTTCATGTACATCGATGCTTCAGGCAACGGCTCATCTTCAGATGCCCAGGTATACAACGCCAGTGACCTCAAGGAGGGGCTGGAACCCAACCTCATCATGGGCTTCCCAGATCCAGACCCCCTGCCCAACGACATGCAAGATGTCCCCTACTTCATCATGGGGGATGACGCCTTCTCCCTCAGAACCTACCTCATGAAGACCTACATTTCCAGACTCCTCACCCGTGAAGAGAGAATCTTCAACTACAGGCTGTCCAGGGCAAGGCGGGTGGTGGAGAATGCCTTTGGCATCCTGGCCAACAGGTTCCAGGTACTTCTCACCACCATGCAGCATCGCCCAGAGACTGTGAGGAGGATCATGGAAGCTTGCTGCATCCTGCACAATCTCATGCACACCCGCTACCCAGTGTTGCAGAACAGGCTCGTGGACCTCCAACAAGGCAATGGGGACATGGAGCCTGGGGAATGGAGGCAAGGGAGAAACCTGATAGACACTGAGGATGTGCAAGGCCCCAACAGAGCCTCACGTGAAGGGAAGAAGCAGCGCAACCTCCTGAAACATTGGTGCAACTCCCCAGCTGGATCAGTGGAGTGGCAAGACAGGATGATAGATGATTAATGGATGCTTCCTTCAGCCTGTCTTATCACACTGATGAGATTGGGCCATGTATGTTGGGTGGGCCTACTATGAGGGCATTTAATAAAGAGTTGTGTTTATGTTCAAATGTGTGGATCAATGCTAACATTAGTATTGATAATGAAGGGCCATAGGTGTGGCAGCTGGGAGGGTGGACCACACAGTGCCACTATGCTTGCACTGGAGGTTCATCTATCCCACAGCTATTACCCATCCCAAAGGTATCCCTGACCATCCCACTGCTATCCTTACCCATCCCACAAGCATGCAAAGTCTTAAACCATTTCTCAAAGTTTCCACCAAGACTTTATTGACATAAATAAATGAAGCAAGTGTTGAAGCAAAGATAAACTTTATTAATCACAAGCTGTAAAAGAAAAATGACCCAAGTCAAGTGTCCAAATAAAGACTACAGGTAGCCAGCCAGTCTCTGGCACTCTTATCGGTCATTCGGAGGTGTGCCCAGTCTCAGGGGTGAAGGGTCCAGGTGCTGTGGAGGTGGCTGCTGCTGGAGTGCTGGTCTAAAGTGCCACTGGGTTGCCTGGCCCGGAGAGGACAACAGGTGACGGTGTGTTGAGGAAGCTCTCAGACAGCTGGCTCAGCCCCGTGATGTTGAGAGCTCCTTCCTCCATGCCATGTGGTGTCAGTCCCAATACCGATGACAGATGTACTGAGGCCGGGCTTGGCTGTGGGGTGGAGGAAGGAGCAATGTAGTGGGGCTGTCTGGTCTGCAGCTGGGTGAGGACTGGCGTTGGTGGCATCTGTGGCGTGGGTGGCATCGCTGGCATCGGTGGCATCATTGGTGTGGGTGGCATTGGTGGCATCAGTGGAACCGGTGGCAACGGTGTCGTCCGATGACTCTGTGCCTGGACTGGGAAGGGCTGCTGCCTGTGCTGCTGGACCTCCTGGTAGCCGTAGCCCTGGTAGGTGAGGGCCTGTGGAAAGCCTTGGAATGGGAGTGACATCACCTGGGGTGGAGGAGCAGACCTGGACTGGGTGGGAGCAGGTTCCTCTGGGTCTGGAGGGTTGTGAAGCAGCTCGGTGATCCGGTCCTTCACCACCTGGTACTGGGGTTCCGCCATGTCCGTGAGGGTCTGGTTGACATAGGTGAGGAAGGGCTTGCGGTTGGAGGATGAGGAGTCGGTATGGACCAGCTGAGAGAGGAGATCTATGCTGCTCCGGATGGTGTCCCTGATCTCCAGCAGGACAGTGTGGCTCTGGCCCTCCTGTCTGGCTCTCTGCCTTTCTGTGGAGGTGGAGCTGTGGGTGGGTGCGGATAGGGATATGGTGGAAGTGCCGTCTCCTTTCTCCCACTGCACCAGGGAGTCCTCCACGCGCTCCACCACGGTTAAAACACCTGTCCACGGGTTCTCCGCCGTGGCACGCTCCACAGAAACCTGCCTGGAGACAGGAACTGACTCTCGGCCGGAAGAGGACTGGCTCTCAGCAGGCTGCCGGAGAGAGAGGGTCGTGAGAGGGGCTGCTGCTGCTGCTCCTTGGTGGCGGATCTCACCCTCCAGGAAGCTGCACCTGGCCATGACATAGGTCTCTCTGTCCGTCAGCTTAACTGTGGCCTGGCCAGATTTCTTCAGGTGCAGCTTCCCGTACCAGGTGTGCATGTGCTTCCACCAGCCAAGGAGCACCTCCGATGTGTAGCCCAGACTCTCTGCCTTCTCTCTCCAAGCAGCCTGCTTCCTTTTGGTGTCCCTGTACAGCCGGTGTCCCTTCCGCCACAGATAGTCATTCTCTCTCAGCCACTCCAGCATCTTATCTTCGTGTTCCTCCTCAGTGGAGTATTGCCTCCTCTCCCGTTCCCGCATATGCCTCTTCCTCCCTTTGGCAGGACCAGATAGGCCCTCATCAGAGGGGCTCCCAGGTGGTAGGGGCTGCTCCTCCACACCAGCAGCAGTAGCAGCACCAGCAGGATCAGCAGCAGCAGCAGCACGAGCAGGACCAGGAGTCCCAGCAGGACCAGGAGCACAAGCAGGACGAGCAGGACGAGCAAGTCCAGGAGCACGAGCAGGACGAGCAAGTCCAGGAGCACGAGATGGACGAGCAGGACCAGCAGGACGAGGAGCAGCTTCAGCAGAAGCACCAGCAGAAGCACCACCACCAGGAGCAGCCTCAGCAGAGTAAGCACGAGCAGAAGCACCACCGCCAGAAGCAGCAGCATCAGCTCCTCCAGAAGCAGAAGCAGCAGAAGCCCCAGCCGCAGAAGAGTGAGCCCGTGCTACAGAATCCCCAGCAGAAGCAGAGTGAGGGCCAGGGGGCGGGAGGGTGGCCCTGTCCCTCTTGCCAGGGCTGGCAGCAGATGGCTGAGGCTTCCTCTTTTTCCCCATGGTTGTGGGGTTGCTGGCTGGCAGGGAGGCTGGCAGGAAGGCTGGCAGGCAGCAAGGCTGGCAGGCAGCAAGGCAGTCAGGCAGCAAGGCTGGCAAGCAGGCAGGCAGCAAGGCAGGCAGGCAAGGCACTCAATGCGTCTGGCAGCAGGTCTTTCCTCTGAATGGTGACCTGCTTCCGAGCTGCTTCCCTTTATATCCGCAGGGCTGACGCAATAAATCCCCCCCACATGCGCAATTAACGCAAGGCATCCACTAGGCTTCCGCTGTGCATCCGCTAGGCTTCCACTCTGCATCCGCTTCATCCGCTGTGCATCTGCTGTGCATCCGCTTCATCCGTTCCGCATCCACTCTGCATCCGCTGTATCCATTCCGCGTCCGCTTTGCTGAGCCCCCCCGGGAGCCTAGCGGATGTGCCATCCGCTCTCATCCGCTTCCATCCGCTAGGCTTCCGCTCTACATCTGTTTTCCATCCACCCTGCGTCCTCTACCCGTCCGTTCCTTTCCGTGTTATCCGCTCTGGTTATGCAAATTTTCACCCCTTTTGAGAGCGGATAACAACGGATGGAACATTTTTCTTGTCCGCTGTGTCCTTTTTACAAACGTTTTGCATCCGTTGGGCAGTGTGACAGGACCTTAAACCATTGGTATCAAATGCCACAACTGCCTGTTCAAGAAATCACATAGGAACTTCATTCCCTGGAAGCATCCTTGCAATCTATTTTGGTACCTGTTCATAGCCATTTCAACCAGAGTTCTTGTGATATTTTTTGCACATTCCACCAGTGTCAAGAAATTTGGGTCTCTCCAAGGTGGACCTCAAAATTTATTTTCCAAGAAGAACATTTATATTTGCAGACATTCTGGGACTGATTTAATTGTTTAAAATGTCTTGTGAAGGTTTCATGTTTCCCTATTTATGCTGTGGTCCCCTTCATCAAAGATAGATCCCTAATCAGGATGGAAAAGACAAACAGGAAGAGATGGAATATTCCTTTACAGTCTTCCTGATTTGGAAGAAACTCATATCACTTATATATGATGGATCTTATTTATAAAGAGACCATAGAACGTATTTTTACATTTTCATTCAAATTCCTGCTGTGGCTGAAAGTCTAGCTTTTTCCACTCAAAAACATAGAAATGTTTAATCTTTCTCAGACCTTTTCCCCCTCAAAAAAGGCACAAACCATATTGATATGAATGTTTAATTCTTTTACAAGAACAGAGTAACATATATATCTATCCCTTTCCAAATGCATCAACCTATCCTTCTGCCAAACCTCTACTGGTTTATGCCATTCTTTTTCCTCCATTGCAGTGTTTCCATTTTGTCATTCAGATCTTGCCAACTTATCTTATTGGTCAAATTTAGATTGCATGGAAGAACCAAAAGTAGAGGAAGATACATATTGTACTTTCTGATGGCTTCTCGTACAGTTCCTGAAATTGAAAATGGAGCTTGATCATTCCTAAATCATGCACACATTGCACCTACTGTTTTTATAGCCATTCATTTTGTGTTAGGAGGAAAAAACTTCTAATTTCCAGAAATGCAAAGGTTTGAAAACAAGGTTTCATCCTATCTGTTTTTGCTTTAGGGATGAGGTGCCCATATCTAATAAGTGAATGACTTGTGGAAAAAAATACGGGAAGAAACCCCTTCTTCAGATAACCTCTTTGGATTTGAAAAGGGTCTCCATCTCCATCAAATGTGCTCGGTCAACGAAGCCACATCTATTTCACCTTCTGTAGGAATTTAAAGCCGCAGTTCCCCCTTAGCAGTAGGCTTCCTTCCTCGGTTTCCTTTTTTTGTCTGTAGGAAAAAAACAAGTCATTCACAGTTATTTCTGTATAGTAATGCCACCCATGGACATTTAAAACAGGAGTCCTTAATGTACAACTGATGACTCACTCAAGCAACCATTTTAAGTTACAACAGACTCCACTAAAGCTACTTACAATCCAATTTCAAAGTTACAATAGCTGCCAACACACACACACAGACACACACACAGTGTCACATAATTGCATTTTGGGTACTTGAGTGCATGATACCTCAAAAATGTTTTAATCAAAATCTGTTAACCTAAAGAAATTTAAAAATTAAAAAATCTGGGAGACATTACTCCTGCAGAATTAAAATTTCCACAATGTTCAGGCAGCAACCTTGCAGTCTTACGATCATGATTTCTAATGCTTCTCGACATGTTCCCTCTAGCAAAGTCACTGAGGAAGCCTACAGGAAGTCAGAAGTCCCTCTTGCTCCCACTGATTTTTTGTTTGCCTATGATCCTTCTGTTTGCCCTATCAGGTAAGTAAATATTCACTTGAAATTCATTTGCCAGGACAACTATTTTTCTATTTATGAGATATATATTTCTTAGATAATCACACGATCATCCAGCATTGAGGTAAATAAAAATGGATCAGCCTAAAATGTAATGTTCATTCTGATCACATCAGACTGCATTCTCTGCAAGGATAATTTAGTGGATCACAGAGTTGTTTCATATAAATTATATATATATAATTCTCTTCTCACCCTTATGGGTGGTATGATCTCTCTTAATCTCAGGACCTCTAACCATACACAGTTAGTTCTCAACTTACAACCACCACTGAGTATAAAATTTCTGTTGCAAAATGAGAAAGTTGTTAACTGAATTTTGCCCCATTTTTCAACCTAGTTGCCTCAGTTGTTAACTGAATCATGGCAGTTAAGTCAGTAACACAGTTAAGTGGCTTCCCAATTGACTTTACTTGTCAGAAGGTCACAAAAGAGAATGACAAGATCCTGGAGCACTGCAAACATAAATATTAGACAACTGCCAAGCATCCAAATTTTGATCACATGACTATGGGGATGCTGCAACAGTCATAAGTGTGAAAAATTATTATAAGTCACTTTTTCAGTGCCACTGTAAGTTCAGCTGTTGTAAGTCAAGGACGACCCATGTTGTCAATGGCTAAATAATGGCTAAAATGATGATTTTAATATAAATCATCATTTTAGCCATTGTATGTATGTGGACAGAGAGATGAAGAGAGAGGGGGAGAGAGACAGAGGGACAGAAAGAGAAAGAGAGAGAGAGAGAGAGACAGAGACAGAGACAGAGACAGAGACAGAGAGAGACAGAAAGAGACAGAGAGAGACACAGACAGAGACACAGACAGAGACACAGACAGAGACACAGAAAGAAAGAGAGACAGACACAGAAAGAGAGACACAAAGAGAGACAGACAGAGAGAGACAGACAGACAGAGAAAGAAAAAGACAGAGAGAGAGAGAGAGAGAGAGAGAGAGAGAGAGAGAGAGAGAGAGA
>BLBF01000059.1:12036738-12084743 GCA_015471245.1 Laticauda colubrina | reverse complement strand
GAGAGAGAGAGAGAGAGAGAGAGAGAGAGAGAGAGAGAGAGATCATCACCATCATTTTAGTAATTGTTTATCCACTGCAGCATGAAGGCCTGTTACACATAGAAAACAGGTGAATCAACTTATTAACTGCTTATTTGTGCGTTAAAATCTAATTGTTTCTTTCTAGCTTTACCAGAGTTGGTTCCGGAACAGGGGGCTCTTGTCCCTTCTTGGTTGAAGGCGCACGCTTGCTGGATGAATGTTTCACAGGTTTTACAGGTGAGTCTTCCCTGGAAGAGCTTTCTGAGTCATAACTTTGCTGTGATGAAGAAGAAGATTCTCTCTCTTGATCATCATCTCCATTCCACTGCAAGCCAACTGTAAGGAGATGTTGCTAATTTTATGAAAACTGCCTTGACTGCAGCCACAGGCAGTTTTCTTTAAAAGACATATAAAATGGAACATTAGCTGTACTCTAAATGTCTATGGAGATTCTCAGTCATCCAGGTTGTGGTTGTCCCAAAGGTGCTTTTTCGAACATTTGTTTCCAAACAACCACTTCATAAATGCATGGCCCAACACAGGAGAACAAACACAACAAGACTAGATTCACCAGTCCACCTGCACTTAAAAGATATAGACCATTCTTTTGAAGACAACAAAGTCCATATTTTGGACAGAAAAGGATCACTGGTTTGAAAGAGAGGTTAAAGAGGCCATCTATGTCAAAAATGAACAGTTCTCTCTCAACAGAGTGGGAGGGATAGATATCACCTATCTCCAATCTACAACACAGTCCTTTTAACAGTTCCAAGAAAGCTCCACACTAATTTGCACCACTCAGGTGACCCTGAGGACACAGATAAACCTCCAGGTGACCTTAATGACTTGCTAAAAGAATGCAAATAACCAGCTGTCTGCAAGGAGTATAAATCCTTCCATTCCCCACCATTCAGTCAGAGCTGAAGAAGCTTCTTGGATGAGAAGTGAAACATCTTCAAAGTAAAATCAGAAAGTCCAGTTGCCTCTTGAAAAAAAAAACACCTTTGGGATTAGCTGTAAGTCATACTCTAGCTATACTAGAGGGACACAGTGGCTCAGTGGCTAAGACGCTGAGCTTGTCGATTAGAAAGGTCAGCAGTTTGGCAGTTTGAATCCCTAGCACTGCGTAAAGGATTGAGCTCCTGTTTATTTGTCCCAGCTTCTGCCAACCTAGCAGTCTGAAAGCATGTAAAAATGCAAGTAGAAAAATAGGAACCACTTTGGTGGGAAGGTAACAGCGTTCTGTGTGCCTTTGGCATTTAGTCATGCCAGCCACATGACCACGGAGACGTCTTCAGACAGTGCTGGCTCTCCAGCTTTGTAACAAAGATGAGCACCACCCCCTAGAGCCAGACTTGCACATATGTGCGAGGGGAACTTTTCCCTTTCCCTATGCCTATACTCACTCTGCATTATTTTTTATTATCACATCTTCAATTCTACATACAAAAATCAGTTCTGAGAACTTGCCGTTCCCAATAAACCATACAAAGCTGGGAAGTTGACGTCCAGACCTTCAGATTTTTTTCTACCACACATATGAACCCCTCAATTATTGCCAGATCACAATCCACAATAAATCCCTTTTTGCAGAGCAATATGATTATTTAAATCAGTTTGATTTTGTTTTTGGAGAAGAGATACCTTATCCAGCCAAATCATTTCTATTTATAGCTTTACAGCATTTATGGAAAACTGCTGAAAAACAATCTATTAAATATAGTTGATGTTTCAATATAAGGCTCAAGATTCAACTAAATCTGGTTTAGATATTTTTCTTGCAGATTTTTCCTAGAAAAGGTAGTGGGAGGAAGGGCTGGAGCAAATATAAGTCCATGCATTTAATATTTGCAATTAAATCTTTCCTAGGCCTGGATTACATATATATATCTTCAGCCCAAACCAATCCATTACTGAATGAAGGTGTCTAGATTATTACTGACTGCAATATTCCTTGCTGATACAATGTGGATTGGTGGCTATATATTTTCCCAGCCTAGAACTGAGAAGTCACTCTTCCAGATTCTGTATGTAAAGAAGGACTCAAATGTGCTACTCATCTAGCACCTTAACCACTATACTACTTTGGCTTTCATGCATAAACACACATATTTGCAGATTACAACCAGCCATGGTTTGTTATTAAAACTATGATCACTTTTGATTCATAAAACATATTAGCATATAGCTCACAGTTCACTGATAGTTTCGAATTTATAGTTGCTGGGTTCTCACAGTGCATTAATCCCAAATCAATCCAAACATATATCTATGCAATATATGAACCTAGTCTTAAACCAATCTTCAGGCGATCACAATAAGGCAGCTATAGATAGCATACTGGACAAATATGTTTTCAAAATTCAAGTCACTTTATTGCAGTAATTAACCAGCAGAAAATACGTTTTCAGAAATTATATATATAATCTGAAGACCCAAGATCAGCTTCAGATTGTCTCAAGAACTTTGGATTTTTTTTTAGTTTAGTTTAGTTTACTTTATTGTCATTGCACCTTGTACAACAAAATTAAATGCCATCTTCAGCGTACATTGTAACTATAAAAATAAAACACAAACACACATCCTTCGCATTCTACACAATTGAATTGATAACTCCTGATGCAAAACTGATATTGCATTAATATTGCACAATATAGTAGAATTCAATATAGCTACTGCTCTTGGGTAGAAGCTGTTTTTCAGCCTATTTGTCCTTGTTTTTGTTATCCTGTACCGTCTGCCAAATGGTAATAGTTAAAAAAAAAATGTGCCCAGGATGAGATGGATCTTTTCAAAATGTTTTGAACTTTCTTAAGGCAATGGGAGCTTTAAAGCTCTTCCAAAGAGGGGAGAGGGCAACCAATGATCGTCCGGGCAATGATGTTCACCCTCTGGAGTGCTGTTCTATCTGCTCCTGTGCAACTAGCAAACTATACACAAGTAGTATGGCAGTAAGTTAAAATACTCACTATGGTGCAGTGGTAGAAGGACACCAGCAATTTTTCAGTTGTTTTCTGAGAAGTCTCAGGTAGTATCATATCTGCTGGGCCCTTTTGACCAGTGCTGCAATGTGGGCACCTCAGGTCAGATCCTCTTTTATGGTAACACCCAGAACCTTAAAACTGGCCATTTGCTCCACTTGGTCTCCATTGATAAGCAAGGGCTGGATGCCTGAACTATTCCTTCTATAGTCCATTATAAACTCCTTGGTCTTATTGGTGTTGAGGACCAAGTTATTGTCTCCACACCATGAAAGCATCTGATCCACCTCATCTTGATAGGCAGGCTCATCATTTTACCTGTTACATGTTGTCCAGCAAGATACACAGGTCCAGATCCTGATTTTAGCCTAAATGTGATGGGAGGAGTCAAATCAAGCCCTGCTAGAGTAGCCTAGAGAACATAAAAATTCATAGTCTGAGAAGCAGTTCAACATTTCAATTGAGCAAAAATACAAAAACCTTTAATACAAACTTGACAGCCAAAAGGCCAATGCAATCCTAAGTTGCATTAACACGGAGATATAGTCAAAATCAAGTGAGGTACTAATACCACTCTATAAAGCCTTAGTAAGACCACACCTAGAATACTGCATCCAGTTTTGGTCACCCCACTATAAAAAAAGATGTTGAGACTCTAGAAAAAAATGCAGAGAAGAGCAACCAGGATGATGAGGGGACTGGAGACTAAAACATACAATGAACAGCTGCAGGAACTGGGCTTGGCTAGTCTAGTAAAGAGAAGGACCAGGGGAGACAGGATAGCAGTCTTCCAATATTTGAGGGGCTGCCACAGAGAGGAGGAAGGGGTCAAGCTGTTTTCCAAGGCACCCGAAGGCCAGACAAGGACTAATGTATGGAAACTGATGAAGGAGAGATTCAACCTGGAAATAAGGAGGAATTTTCCGACAGTGAGAACAATCAACCCATGGAACAGAAGTTGCCTTCAGAAGTTGTGGGAGCTTCATCACTGGAAGCTTTCAAAAAGAGACTGGACTGCCATCTGTCAAAAATGGTGTAAGGTCTGCTTGGGCGGGGGGGGGTTGAACTAGATGGCCTACAAGGTCCCTTCCAACTCTGTTACTCTGTATCTGACTAAACAGTGGCTAGCAAAGTCTACTGTTGTATCTATTGGATGAGGTCAAGGGGCACTATAGCTGAACTACACGAGATAAATGTTTTAAAGTATGGTCGCTAGAAAACTTTAGAGGTTTTAGAAGATGTTTGGAATGATCTACCAAATGAGAAGTTCTAAAAAATAACTATTATGATATCACTCACCATTGGAAGTATAGAAAGTTTCAAGGTTGCAATACGCACTGGAGTAGAAATATTGCTACTCTTTGGCGGCACAATCTCTACAACATGGAATTCATCCTTGGCATTTTCCCCAAGGCAGATCTACTTGAAAGAAAGGCAGAGTCACCAAGGCTAACAATATCTTAAGGACCCTCATTATTTCTGAATATAGAGTTCTGGGGACAGTTTATCACCACCTGACATCCTCTGACCAAAAAATACATTCATTTTAGCCCTCATAAATCCTAGATGTACATCTCCTGAGAGTGAAGTTTTGATTTAATATGTTGCATAAACTTGTTTCATTCTATTGAATATTGAAATTCATTCTATTGAATAACCCAATGTTTAAGGTTTATATAAATTCAAATAGCAACAGTATTTAGACTTATATACTGTTTTATAAGTGCTTTACAGACCTAAGAGTTTTACAGAGTCAGCCTATTGCCCCAACAATGTGGGTCCTCATTTTACCCACCTTGGAAGGATGTAAGGCTGAGTTAGCCTTAAGCCGGTTAGGATCGAATTCCTGGCCATGGGCAGTAGCTTGCAATACTGCATTCTAACCTCTGTACCACCAGGGCTTTATAAATAACTTCATTGCAGTAATTAACCAGCAGAAAAAGATTTATTAGCAAATCATTCCACTGTATTACTACTGCATAACTTCTTAGCAAGACTTTTAATATAGTTCCACACTTCTGAATGTTGTAAACAAAGCAGAAATATTCCTAACCATTTGAATGGGGGAGACTGTTTATGGTTATGATTATGAAAAAAAAAAGTTTATTTACTGCTTACAGTCCTTCTATGACACTATCCATTTTTCTTAATGTGTGTCTACATGCTTCCCACATATATTCCATAAAGATCCTGGATCTAAAGAAAATTGCACACTAAGCCTTATAACTATGCAAGAGTTAGAAACCTGACTGCTTCATATCTGTCGTGTTTCTCTGGATATTCACAAACATAGAAACCCCTCACCTAGAGTCTTTTCAAGGAGCAAACTATAATTTAGTATTCAAAATGTCCCAAATTGGTAACTTAAAAAAAAATGGAATGTTATGAAACTAAGCTGTTAAAATATAAGACCCAACATTATTTCAATGATTTGCATTGAACTGTACTTTAATATCAACAGAGGAAAAGAAAATGACTGATGTGGGAGGCAGTGAGAAGAAAATAGATGTGAAGCAGGGGGACTGGCGAAGAACATTTTGACCGCCAACCCCTTAGATTTCACCTCCTTAAAAAAAATGTCCAGCTATTCACTTACTGTTCTTAGAGCTAACTGCTGCTCACAAGACCACTCTTCTGGAGTATCAAATGTATAGACTGGATTCTCCCTGTTGAGTTGACATCCTGAATAGTGAAAGAGGAAGTTAGAATTGATTGGTCAACTCACTTTCTCTTATGAATGGCTTAGATTAGATCAAATCCAGAGAAAACATTTCTTACCCCAGATTACACAAACAGGTTTTTCGGAACAAAAACTCTCATTAGTAGCAGAGCTGGCTTCCAAGGCCATCGCTTTGAGAAAGATCCTCTTTAAAGACAAAGACAAGAGATGGTGTAAATTCTAGACAGTTAGCAGATGGAGCATTCAAAATGTATTGCAAAAGCATCCGAGCTGTGTGAAATAGCACCCCAGCTTGCTTCTTTGGGAATTTAATTGCAGTTTGAATTGAGCAAAAGCATTGTATATCTATTTTCAGTGGCTAAATGTCTTAGGTTCATGTCTATGGAGATTCTTAGGCACCCAGGTCATAGTTATCCCAAAGATGCTTTTTCCAGAGGCAACTGAAGAAACTTCTTGGATGAGAAGCGAAACGTCTTCAAAGAAAAACAAAGAAAAGTCCAGTTGCCTCTTGAAAAAAGCACCTTTGGATCTTAGGCTCATCTTACTCTCCTGCAAATAATCAAAATACATAAGAGTACAACTATAATTGAGTTCAGGAATAAGATAAAACCATTTCATCTACAAAGAAGTATAAAACATTTCTTGAAAAAGAATCTGCTCTTACTTCTTAATACATTTTAAAAGAGATTATCTCAAATGAATATTTTGAAAATAACTACTGCCAAAGGTCAAATAGCCACATTATGGATAAAAGCTTTCTGGATAAAAGCCTTAGATCTATAACACAGCTGACTGCAATGGTATACAGATTATCCTGTTACAAAGTGGATCTGCTATCAAGTTAACATTTTATCCTAGTTAACTTCCCCAAAGTTTCTCTCACAATTTTTTTTCCTTTCTACTTTAATTTTTAAATGGAAAACCCAAGTCCAATTAGTTGTTCTTTTAGATACTGTTTTCAGCTGAACACATAAGAAAAAAGCACACAAACTAGATGGCAAATTTGTTGAAACCAAGCACAAATAAAGAATGTATAATTTTTTCCCATTTTTTAAAGTTCAGCTCAGCATATAAGATTTTCATGCAAGTAACTTACCAAAGTTTCAGAAAGAACCACTAAACCTGCTTTGAGCAGATATCCTTTATAAAAGGAAAGCAGGTGTTTAACCTTTCCTTGGACCAATCAAGTAAGCCATGCACCGAAAAAAAAATTTCAATCTTAAAGAAAACAAACCCACTCCTGCTAAAATTTCTCCCAAATTAAGGAAGGCTATAAACCAACTTTCTTCAAGCCAGTATTCTCCAATTTTACTATTCTCTTCATCTGTAGGTTCCAATAACTTTGGTAGATTGGGTGTTGGAAGTTGTATCTAAAGAGCATTCTGTAAAGGTGGGAGGACTAATTTAGCCATGATTTATTGAATTAATTACAATTGGCAACAAAACAACCAAAGAGTCTACCCTTAGCCTATGGTTCAAAAATGTGCTTCACAAAGTTTGTGTAGCCTCTGGGGAACCAACATTTGGAATGTAATTTCACTGTGCAGAGAAAGCTCAGTGTGGCTTTCAAGCTGGCAGAAGTGGAACATCTACATTCTAGGATGCTGGTTTGTTGTGCAAACCTAGTTTATTATTTTAAGAGGATATTCCAGGCAGATAAAAGCTGTATTCATTATTGTATGACATAATATTGTATTGATGTTACAGAACTGCAGAGAAAGATACAAAATAAACCATTTTATTTTATTGCATTGTATTTATTTTATTGTTTTTATTTTATTGTTTTTATTTCATTTTGGTATTTTATTTTATTTTTACAATTATTTGGATTCCCATCTTATCTTAAACCATAACATTTCTTTGGCACTGAATCAGCTTATGGGAGCCCAGCCATTCTGCTTGTAAATTATATTTTATGGCTCAGTGTGAACGCAGCCAGCTAATCAACAAGCTACTATTAAAAGTACTGTGCTTTTAAAATTATGTTCCAGCAAAGCTGTTTGACTTTTCCTACAATTGCATGAGAAGCAACTGTGGGATGATCAGAGAAGCACAATTTGAGGCCTTATTTTGTATTTTGATTCCTTATGATTTAATATGAGATGTGTCTTTCAATTATGACTTGATACTCTAGCTTTTAAAATCTTCAGATGTTCTTCATGCAGCATGTATAATTGATTGTTTTTGGGGAGGAATAGATTAAAAATACAATCATGCCAGTGCCTATCAGACTTTTCTTCCAAGAAAGTCAAATTCAGGTGAAATATTTCTAAACAAGTGAAACAATTTCAAGTTGTGGTTTGCCTATTGAATAACACTAAAATGCAAGTAAGCTAGGTCCTTCAGGACTGCTTATTTACAGGTCGTCCTTGACAATCTCTGCAGTTGTCAAATGAGTAACACAATTGTTCAGTGAATCTGAATTCCCTGTTGACTTTGTCAGAAGGTCACAAATGAGGATTATATGACCCTGGGACACTGCAACGGCCATGACTATGAACCACTTGACAAACATCCAAATGTAACGTAACCATGGGGATTGCTGTGATGGTCATAAGTGTGAAAAATGGTCATGTCACTTTTTTCAGTACCGTTGTAACTTCAGTCACAAAATGAATTGCTGTAAGTTGAGGACTACCTGTATTTGATTTACATCCTTCTTTCTGCTCAGACAACTGCTTCTTCTCATGTACCAGGAAGTCCATAGTAGTGTTATGTAGAGTTAAACAAGACTACCCTCTGTGGGCTGCAATGATCAAAGAAACTGCAAGAAATTCAGAAGATTTTAACTCATTGCTGGAATCTAGTAGAATTATTTTAATGGACAGTTTGGGGGGAATTTTAAAAAAGTTGCATGCCTTTGCACTTTCTTTAGCTGTATATTTTCCAATAGAAAAGGCACATTCTAAGGAATAAATTCCATTAAATATTGTGGAATTTAATTCTGAAGATAAAGATACTTATAGCCTCTAGTTTACTAATTCATGGACTGACATCATGCTAAGGTGATTGGATTGGTTTTGACTTTACAATATTGTGAACTCACCACTAGTTATATTATAAATCATGGTTTGTGTTTTGCATTATAATGGACTCACTCAACCAACTGTGCTTTAAACACAGTTAAACCATGAGTTAGTATGATGTGTGAACCAAGTCTGTCGTGAAAATAATGTAAGAAAGCAGGCTATATAAACTACTGTGGGTGAGATCATTTATTTTATGCTGCTGAGAATCAGTTTTTTACTGCCCATGAATTCTAGGTTTATGAAACATCACACAAAGAGATTAAGTATACAGAGTTTTGTTAGTTCAAAACAAAATTTAGTTGATTTTAATCAAAATGATATATTGCTGGATAAATCAGCAATCAATTATTAATTCCATACATTTGCATCATTGTGGCAACTTCCTATTGTCCAGAGCTATTGCACATACACTTAGACACACAGAGACTTCCTGTTCTTTGTGGTTAGTAGCAGAACCATAAAAAATAGAAAAAATGATACCAGTTGTCCATGAAAGATATTTTCCATTGGAGAAAGGAGGGCTATCCATGAGCTGGCAAATAATTGGAAAATGTAGACATATACACACACAAAAACATTGGGAAGAATTATTGATGGGAGTAGAGGTAGGGATATAAATGGCTGGCAAACTAAGACAGATCCAGACAGTGTTGGTTGTTGAAGTTACAATATATGGTTTCCAGGAAAGCTCAAGTCAAGATCAATGATGGGATTCAAATATTTTTACCACCGGTTCGGTGGGTGTGGCTCGGTGGATGCGCTTTGTGCGTTTGCACACACTTTGCTTGCGCACATATGCTAAACTTTACGCAGGCGAAGAGGCGTTCTAACCTCCTGCAAGCCTGCATGATCCCAGTCGCTTCAGCAGCTGCTGCACAGCACTCTTCTGTGCCGCGCAAAGCAGCCACGCTTCAAATTCAGTGGATAAAGGTAAGTATGGGAGGCCAGGCGGACAGGTGGGCCCAACAGCAGAGTGGCAGAGAGTTCAGTCTCCGCTGCTCATCCCTGCTACCATCTCAGCAGAACCAGGCTGAACCAGTAGAATATCACCACTGGTCAAGATTCACAAGTCAAGTGAAATAAGGGCACCCAGATAAGACTTACCAAACAAGGAGAAGCATTCTGAATGCAGCTATATGGCAGGATCCATCATCATCACCATCATCATCATCAATCATCTGTCCACTGCAGGATGAAAGCCTCTTCCGCGTGCTTCCAATCAATACAGTCCTTAACTTTCTTTTGCCAATTGGGTTGCCTGCAATACTTGCTGATGTCATCGACTCATCTTGCTTTAGATTTCTTGCATGGATGCTTTTTATCAAGTGGGATCCATTCCATGACTGCTTTGGTCTACCATTCTTCTTGCTATATGACCAGCCCATTTCCATTTCAAATCTTTTGCTCTCTTGATGATATCACAAACTTTTGTTTGTTCTCTAATCCATGTGCAGGTCTCTCTGTCTTCTCTTGTGATGCTGAGCATGTATCTTTCCATGGCTCTTTGTGTCACTCGTCGCTTTTCTATCAATTGTGAGGTTAGCGCCCATGTTTCGTAAGTCCATAGATCTATCATTATCTTGAAACCATATTTCTGTTATAGGATAGATAGAGGATTCTTGTAAAAGGATCTATGTGATCAATTCATGAAGATGTAGTTGCTTTCTGTTTCAAGAACAACACCCAGTCAGTTTCCGTAGGTTCTCCCCTGAAAATCTCATTATTTTATTAAACTGTAAGGAAATTGTGACTGAGCTTGACAATTGTAAGCACACCATATTTGATTTACAAAAATGCAGACTATCAGCAGAGAATAAGAGAATGTTGGAGTTTTCAAATCTCCCATCTGGAGATCATCCAGTTGTTTGCAAGCCAAACTTCTGCAAAATGCAAGAGCAGAAAACCACAAGAAACACACTGTCCATGTGTCATGCCCCTGGTGGAGACTGATTCTGAGGGAGAGGAGGAACAGCCAATAGGGAGTGGAAGTGTGGCTCTGGAGGTTGTGGAGGAGGCTGGGGAAGGGCAGAGGCTAGCTGAGCAGTCAGAGGAAGACCCAGGCCCATCCCCTATCCATCCCAGGGCATGCAGGGAGGAGAGGATAAGGGAGACATGGTCTACTAGGGAGGAGAGGGCCTTCATGGGCTGCAGCTATGACAAATGAATAAGAGGATGGACATGCATAGGTGCGAATGCTGGCGTGGAAATATCTCTCGTTTATGGTTCCTCTCTGAGTTTGGCGTCCTTCCCAGTGTGTGTTCTGTTATCTGTGGATATCCTCCAGCCCTTATCTTGCCTAGTTTGTGTTTTTTTTCCCCTCCATCTTGTAACTGCTTGTGTGGGAGTTTTTTGTCTTCCGTCAAGGATATTTGGAGCTTGGAAGTGAACTGAAGGAATAAAAGGGGTTTCACCTGTTTTCTGTGACTGTGTTTGTTTTGTATCCCCTCCCCATCACACCATATAAATATCTCGATGCTGAACTTCTCTTGCTCTAAACCCATTTGATTTCACTTTCTGATTTAAGGATTGCAATAATCTGTGAAGCAGCAAATAACCTCATGCCAAATCTTAGGATTGTGGGTTGTATAACTGTTACATTCTTGTATGCACCCAGCTTCAGAACTGATCAAAGTTTTTGCTGAAAAAAAGAAGAAAAAAGAACTTTAGAAGTCATAATTCAAAGTACCTGATCCCTCTCTATGATATTAGCTGGAAATCTTTTTTGTTACCCCCAAGCAAAATCTGAAATTAAAATGACCTGATTATGTTGGGCATAAATAGAAAATCCCTGGTTCCATGTTTCTTTCCTTTTTGAAAAAAAATAGCATTTTCTAGAATTTTTCAATATAACTACATAAAGAATAAATAGAAGAATAAGAAAATAAACAGTATTAAAAATAAGGAAATTAAATTAAAAAAGAAACTATAGAATTGTGATTTCCACCATTTTTTCTGCTGAGTACTCTTTCCCCTTTCTCTTTGATCTTTTTAATCCCAAAATTCATGTATCATCAATTCAGTCTTTTCTTCTTTTAAAAAAAAAGTCCAAGGAAGCTTTCTAATCTTTTTAAAAAGTCTTTATTCATTTTTGTCTTAACCCAGACACTTTGAATAGTGAGATGGACAGCACATCAATTTAATAAATAAATATATTTCATCTTTATCATTCATTTAATGACCCCATAATCCCTTGGAGGGAATCTGGGCAATTGAATGGACCTAGCAGAGTGTTTTAACGGCTGGATGCCCTTCCTGTCACCAATGCAGAGTTTTGTTCAGTAGATATCTTCTCAGTGTGCCAAGAGAAAGAAATATCTGCTTCTACCTAGGATTAAATTCACAGCCTCGTGTTTGAGAGGCGACAGCTCCACCTCTAGGCCACCGCACCACTCCTAATAAATAAATACCTTTAATGATAAATAATAAATCATGCTAATTTTATGCTAATTCAGGAAACTGAATTCACCATCTTCTCTCTGCATAATAAGACCTTTGTAACAATAATCCAATCTCTTATATCATGTTGTCTTGCCCCAAAGTAAATTTCTCAGCAAAAAAGCCGCAGAAAATCTCGACTTTGAGTGAGGAGGTACAAAAATCTAGCTCACAGATTTAATCTTGCAGACTTACAAAGGTAGAGGTTCAGTGTGTAGCAACCTGCTTCTTGTCCTGCCCAGCATAATTCATTTTTCAGAGAGCAATTCCCCTTTGGAAGTGGCCTGAGGCAGTGGAAACACCAGATAGCATTTGCTGCAAAAGAAATAAAAAGATACGAAGATAGAGAAGATTGTGAAAATTACTCGAAGAAATTACAATTACAGATGAAGCTTCACAAAGTTTGAGATTAAGAATGGATACTTTATGTGTTTGAGTACGTGGTGTGAGTCTGGTTGGTAGCAGAGGTGGTATTCAGCAGGTTCTGACCAGTTCTGGAGAACCTGTAGTGGAAATTTTGAGTTGTTCGGAAAACCGGCAAATCCCACCTCTGACTGGAGACTTTACAGTACCCTTCCCCTGCCACTCCCACCAAGCCATGGCCACAGAATCAGTCGTAAAAAAGTTTGAATCCCACCACTGGTTGGTAGGTGCTGGGAATTATAGTCTAACACATTGGATAAGGCATTGAGTTTCAGAAGTGTGGAATTTGGTGGAATAAAGTTCTTACTTGATCTCAGAAGTAGCATCTGAGCATAATTTTATTTTAACTTATTGTTCTTAGAGCTAACTGCTGCTCCAAACTTATTTAGCAACTTATTTTTCTCTGTGTGGAGTGGGTTTCTTCTCTCATGCAGAAATATTGAAATATGAAATCTTTGCTCCAGCCTAAATTTTTAGATAGTCAAGAAGAAATGCACATCATCTGCTATCTATGGAAATACTCAATCATCCAGAACTGAAGAAGCTTCTTTGATGATAAGTTAAACATATTTTTTAAAAATATCACAAGAAATTCCATTTGCCTTCAGGAAAATAACAACTCTGGGATATCTCCTGCTGTATCATCTAATTTAGAGACATAAATCCCAAGGTACAATATTACCAAAATAAATATCCTTGACCTGAAAAGTGCCATTCAACCTTCAACAGGATATTTGTGCTATCATCAAGAAGCCATCATTGGAGTAATAAAAGCAAAATGTTGCTTTTGTTCCTCCAATGTTAGACTTTCATTTGATAGCAAATTCCTACCTAACATCTTAGATGAATTAGTGTGCTAACCAGACAGTTTTGAGTGGGATGGTTGACATATAACACAGTAAGAGTTGGTTTTGAGACCAAAATTTATATTTCAGTTTTTCCTGGTTTTCCTCACAGACATACCTGAGTATAGATGAAAGACTATCCATGGCCCATAGATTAGAAATTTATTCATCATCTGTGGTTGCTGTTTCAAAACATTAGATGTCCTAAATGGCTCATTTAAAGAATTCTGTGATAGTGTGAGGTGAATAAGGGAAGAGACAAGATCACAAGAAAAGTTTAGCTGACCTTTTTGACAGTACTTCCTGAGACAATTAACTCAAAACATGGGGAAGGATTGTTCTTTCACACTCACTAACACTATAATGTGCAACATGAAAGGAAAGATATTGACATATTGCACATTTCTCCTGTATCATCTTACCTTTCTACAGTATTCAGCTCCTTTCCTCATGAATCTCTAGTCAAATTCTCATACTGCAAAAGAAGATTCCAGAAAGTTCCTAATGACGTGATTTGAAACAGGAACTAAGTCCACATTCTCCCATTCCTGGAACATAGTGATAGGCACATGGTACAGTCTCATCTAAGCAGATCAAGCAAACCACCGACACAAGAATTTATTAGGCTTTTGATAGCATAACTAGTGGGAGAAAGAATGTGAGGGGTTGTGGTTCATCCATCGAAACTATTTATCTAACCATCTTTTTGAAAAAATTATATCAACATCCTTGATCTGTGGGCATGGTGGCTCAAGACACTGGGCCTGTCAACTTGAAAGCAGGCAGGCCAGGTTCAAGACCTGAGAGGCATGTGGTGGGGTGAGCTCCCATTCTTGCCCCAGTTCCTGCCACCCTTGCAGCTTGAAAGCATACAAATGTGAGCAGACAAATAGGTACCATGTTGGTGGGCAGGTAACAGCGCTCTGCAACTCATGCTGGTCACATTACTACAGAAATACCTGGCTCAATGGCCTTGAAATGGACATCAGTGCCGCCCCCTATAGTCGGCAATGACTACTAGAGTAAAATCCTCAGGAACTCTTTTACCTTTACCTTATTAATTAGTTCTGATACTCATTAGGGTAACCACCATCTACTAAATTCTCTACAGTTTGAACCCTCCATATTACAACACAAGAGCCATGGTGGCACAATGGTTAGGATGCAGTGTTACAGGCTGATCATAGCCAGGAAGTTCAATCCTGACCAGCTAAAGGCTTACTCAGCCTTCCATCCTTCCAAGGTTGGTAAAATGAGCATGCAGATTGTTGGGGTCAATATGTTGACTCTGTAAACAGCTTAGAGAGGGCTAAAACACTTCATGTATATAAGTCTAAGTGCTATTGCTATTGCTATACTATATTAACATGCAGTAATGTCTATGCTATATCTGCCCTGTTAAAGACGTACTTCCTACTCACAAAAGGAACCCAAATTCACATAAGACATTTACTCATGATGTGTTGAATAAGCCATACTAGCTGGATTCATACATGGCTCTCTCATGAAGCATGATTTATAGATCATAATGGCATGGTGTGTTGTGCTGATAATAGCAAGCAGATTGTTCTGACCCAGCTCCCCAAACATCACAAACCCTCTGAAGTTAACTCAAAAGATTCCTTTATTAGGAGTGCCAGCAGCCCCGGCAAAAAATTTCCGTCTCAACGCAGGTTAACAAGTCTGTCCAGCAGGGAGATGAACAGTTGTCTGCCACATCTATTCATCTCTGCCCTCTGCTTTTTATCCCCAGAGCTAGGGTGGGACTTTGTTAGCAGTGGTGGCTCTTTCATCCCAAGGACAGCCCATAGATTTCCATTGCTCTCCTCTCCTCTGCCTTCTGTTAATCAGCACATCAGACACTGAACCCAGCTATTCCTCCTCTACCTCATCAGCCACCGCCAGACCTGGGGAAAATAGGAGATGAGCAAGCAGAGATGGAAGGTAGAGTTCAACATGTCATCAATTTGGGAATTGTTGCATAGCTACCAGAGACCTCAGTCCAGCCCTTGTGACTTCCATTGACCAATATCTAGCCAATGTAGCTTTAACTATTCATCGATCATATTCTTGTATCCAGGTAATAATAATAAAAAACTCTTCAGTGCTTTGAATTCAGCAAGAATTATTTTCATCTGACAACAAGGTATTAAGTATTTATGCAACCTTCAACTGATTATATATACATATATATACATATTTATGCTTTGTGTGTATGCATGTATAAATAAGCTCAAGGTTGCATATACATGTATGCACACACAGATATATGCACAGACATACCCCTTGAGTTGAATTTACACCACTTTGTATAGTTGACCCCATGGTAAATATAAAATAGCTGTCCAAACTTTTCTTAAAAATCTAAAATGGTAGAACACCCACAACTTCTAAAGGCAAAGAATTCCACTGGTTTATTGTTCTCACTGTCAGTGTGAGCAGAACTGAAGCCATGTTGGATGGCCCATTGAATTGAATAAGGAAGTGTGTCTCAAACTCAGTAATTCTGCTAAATAAGAAAGTGTTGCAGTTTGTGCACAAGAGAAAAAAACAAGATAAGGCAAGAACAATGGGGAACTGTAATAAAGTGCTGCAATGTCAGAAACCGTAGAACTACTTTTGCTAGATAAGGAGCTAGTATGGACCTTCGAAATACATGTATCAGTTTGAAAACAGAAAGAATGTGAGCCAAGGGCTCGTAAGAGGGGATAAAAATGCTGCCTGAATGTTCCTTCAATGCCTGAGGGGACCCATCTCTGCAGACACGTGAATAAAACCTTGTTTTCCTTGGATCATCAAATCTTTTGGTGGTTTTTTTATCTGCTTCCACCTCACATCAGGAAATGAGTTATTTGGGCCTCTTTTTCTTAAGCTCCCACCATTATGTCTTGTCCTTTAGAAAATAAAATTGGCTCCCTCTTCTCTGTGACAAATGTCATGTTACCCCAGTCGTTTTCTTTGTTGGACGAGACATACAGTACTTAATTACTGTTAATAAAACACATGAGAGAAGAAGAAATTGTTTATTATTCAAAGTACCACTGGCAGATTTTGCTGTTCTGAATATCTTAAAACTACAGCTTCTGTTGTCCAAGGCTGCTCAGCCCTTCCTTCTTTCAGGAATCCAGCCATAAACTTAATTGTTGCAATAATCAAAATCACAGCAAGACATTTTAGTCCTAAACAAAAATTCTGAATCATTTCGCTCCTTGCAGTTTTGGATGCAACCAGCTTCAGACTGGTAAATTCTTCTTTCTGGAAAAAAGGGGGGGGAAAGAACATGAAGAAACTGTTGATCTCGGATTAGTTAGCACTGGATTTCATTCCTTAAAAGTTCTCCCCACTCTTAACTTCCAGATAAAAACAAATAAAATTTATCTAATCATGGTAGCCCTTTTTTTACTACCATCTTTGTTGCATCTAGTGATTTTCTAGAGAGCTATGAGAAATCATCCAGTAATGGTGTAAAGGCACCAGAAGATTACATTAAATTTTTAATTGCTATTTTTTTTTAGCTTGGGAGTGGGGGTGGTTAAGGATAGCGAGGTGAATAGAAGGCTTCCAAAGGTAAATGATCCCCGTTTCTTCCCTTTTAAAACCACCCATCTAAAATTTGAAATTGTGCTCCAAAGGCTGAATATCAGCAATATTCATAGCTCTACAGGTAGAATGAAAATATATATTTAGATCATGGGCTTCAAACACAAAAGCTATCCTAAGAAAAGGAGAAAAGTGCCCCCTCAATGCCCAGCAACATAGAAGAACACTATAAACCACAAAATATATAAAATCACAAGCTTGCATTTGTAATCTTGTTGTATGGCATGAGGAATATCAGAATCTTTCATAATCAGTAGAGCTACCAGTGGTGGGATTCAAAAATTTTTTACCATCAGTTCTGTGGGTGTAGCTTGCTGGGCGTGGTATGGCTTGGTGGGCATGGCAGGGGAAGGATACTATAACATTTCTATTTCCACCCCACTCCTGGGGGAAGGTTACTGTGAAATCCCCATTCCCTCCCCACCCTGCTAACCTGCTTTCCAGCTCCATTCTCCTGTGCAGGGCAACCAAAGAAGACCCAGCCAATCAGCTGGGATTCAGGAGGTAGAGAAGAGATGCGGTTGGTGGGGCAAGTCAGAGGTGATATTTGCCAGTTCTGCAAATGATGCAAAATTTCCACTCCTGGTTCTCCAGAACTGGTCAGAACCTGCTGAATACCACCTCTGCTACCTACTGATTAAAATTATGTCTATCATTGAAAAGATGAAGACGGGGTCAACCTGAAGGGTGTTCTGCAATTAAAGGCCCTGTCACACTGCCCAACGGATGCAAAACGTTTGTAAAAAGGACACAGCGGACGAGAAAAATGTTTCATCCGTTGTTATCCGCTCTCAAAAAGGGCAAAAATTTGCATAAGCAGAGCGGATAACACGGAAAGGAATGGACGGGGGGAGGACGCAGAGCGGATGGAAAGCGGAGGCAGAACGGAAGCCTAGCGGATGGAAGCGGATGGAAGCAGATGCAGAGCAGATGCAGAGCGGATGCAGAGCAGATGCGTAGAGGATGCGTAGAGGATGCGTAGAGGATGCATAGAGGATGCAGAGCGGATGCAGAGCGGATGCGTAGAGAATGCAGAGTGGATGCGTAGAGGATGCAAAGCGGATGCAGAGCGGATGCGTAGCGAATGACGCAGATGCGTAGCTGCATCCGCTTTCATTCTTTCTCTGTCCGTGTTACTAACGCTGCGCATCCGTTCCGCTTCCTCCCTGCGTCCATTTACTGCTGGAACAGATTTGAGTTGCGCGGATGTGCAGCGGATGCCTAGCGGATATAGCAGATGCATAACGGATGCAGAACAGATGTCCCCCATATGCCTAGCGGATGCAGAACGGATGCATTGGATACATTTTCTGCTCAAAAGTTTTGAGCTGCTCAAAACCCTCTGAGCAGATGAAACGTCAATAGACGGATGCTGGACAGATAGAGAGGAAGCAAAACGGAGGCAGTGAGTACAGAACGGAAGCATTGCGTTAACCAACGGATGGCAAGTGTTTTTCTCCGTTTTACATCCTCTTTCCATCCGTTGGTGCAGTGGGACGGGGCTTAACACAGAATTCTGTTTCAGCCCTCTTACCATAATAGGTGCTTATGAAGAAACACGATGCCTTATGACCAGCCCAACAGAAGTCATATGACCTAACACATTTCCGAGTACGTGTTGGCCATATCAAGGAGCATTGGTAACACCAGATGGCATTTGCTGCAAAAAGAGATTAGGAGGTGGGGAGAAATCATAGAAATTGGGTGTGTAAGAATATTAAAATCCATGAAAACAAAAGACGTGTAAAGGATTGTTAACTACAGATAGTCCTTGACTTATTCATTTAGTGACTGTTCAAAGTTACAGTGGCACTGTAAAAAGTGACTTATGACCGTTTTTCACACTTATGACTGCTGAAGAATCCCCATGGCCACATGATCAAACTGCAGGTGCTTGGTTCCTGACTCACATTTATGACATTTGCAATGTCCCTGGATCATGTGATCATCTTTTGCAACCTCCTGACAAGCAAAGTCAACGGGGAAGCCAGATTCACTTAACAACAGAGTTATTAATTTAACAATTGTTGTGATTCACTTAACAAAGGTGGCAAGAAAACTCGTAAAATGGGGCAAAACTGAGTTAACAAATTTCTCACTTAGCAACATAAATTTGGGGCTCTATTGTGGCCATAACTCAAGGATTACATGTATGAATACATCTAAATCAGGAGGTTAAAAGTGTCCAGGTGTTCATTTGCATCTACCTCGCATGAAAATATATATGGAATTGTGACTAAGAAAGCTACCAGCAATTCATTTCAAGGCTGATTCCTTTCTTGAATTCTACTGTACAGGGAATAAAAATATAATAGAAATAGAAATAGAAGCTGGAAGGGACCTTGGAGGTCTTCTAGTCCAGTCCCCTGCTCAAGCAGGAGAACCTATACCATCTTAAACAAGTGAGAGTCCAGTCTCTTCTTAAAAATATCCAGTGATGGATATTATATCCAGCGATGGATATCCAGTGATGACTCACAATTTCTGAATGAGAGCTATTCCACTGGTTCATTGTTCTCGCTGTCAGGAAGTTTCTCCTTAATACCAGGTTGCTCCTCTGATTAGTTTCCATTCATTGTTTCTTGTCCGCCTTGGAAAATAATTTGACCCCCCTCTTCTTTGTGGCAGCCCTTCAAATACTGGAATATTGCTTTCATGTCACTCCTAATTTTTCTTTTCTTTAGACTATCTAAAACCTGCAGCCGTTCTTCATATGTTTTAGTCTCCAGACCTTTGATCATCTTAGTTGCTCTTCTCTGAACTTCTTCCAAATCTCAACATTTTTGAGTAACCTTGACTTACAATAGTTCATTTGGTGACTGTTCAAAGTTACATTGATGCCGAAAAATGTGACCATTTTTCACACTTATGATTGTTGCAACATCCCTAGGATCCTGTGGTCAAAATTCAGATGCTTGGCAACTGGTTCCTATTGATGATGGTTGCAGAATTCCAGGGTCATGTGGTCACTTTTTGCTACCTTCTGACAAGCAAAGTCAATGGGGAAGCCAAATTCACTTAACAACCAGGTTACTAATTTTTCAACTGAAGTGATTCACTTAAACAGCTGAGGCATGAAAGGTCATCAAATGTGGCAAAATTCACTTAATAAATGTCTCACTTAGCAACAGAAATGTTGAACTCAGTTTTGGTCATAAGTCCTATATTTACCTATACTGATTTTTAAAATGCTTTGATTATATTTCAAGACCTAAAATATTTTCTCCACCTTTTCTACAGGGGTTGAAGTTTAAAGACTTACCAGTGGATATGATGAAAAGCATGCAGAGTACATAATTCAGTAGTTTGTTCATCACCCCTTGATGTTGCTTGCGTTCAAGAGGACTCACAGCTGCGACTTTAATGAATTGAAAATAATAGTAATAACATCAGACCAAAATGGAATGGGATGGCAAAAGAAGCTAACATGATTTTGGGGAAGCTACAGTGATTCAGGGGATCTTCAACTTACCTGATTGATTTGTAGTTGGTGCAGGTAATGACCAAGTCATTATACGTTCTGCAAGGGAAAATGCATTGCCACCTCACCTAATTTTCCCACTTAGCAACTTCCGGATTGAATCTGCAGTCAAGTCCTAATACAGCAACCCAGATTTGATTAGAACTAAATGGGCCAAAGGTTGCATATTTTCTTCTTTGATTCTCCCACGTTGGGTATGTTGTGATAGGCACACAGTGTGGTATCTCTAAATAGGCAGTGGTGACTCTAAATGCATTGGTCTAGAGAGGTGTGATAACATCAACATCCAAATGCAAAAGGTTTGATATTTTTATTAACCAGAATCACTTTTATCAGGAAACAGCGAGAGTCACCTTGCGGCAAAATGGGAGGCAAACAAATTTAATAATAAACAAACAAAACTCAGTAGGAACTAACGTAAATGGACATAAAGTGATTTGGGAGGGTGAAATCTGCAGAAGATAATGTCAGCATTTTCCATATGTCTATGGAGATTCTTATCATTCAGATCATGGTTGTCACAAAGTTACTTTTTCAAGAGGCAACTGGACAAAGTGCAGTTGCATCTTGACAAAAGCACCTTTGATACAACATTTTTCAGTTTGCTTGTATTGTATGTGCTATTTGGGCAGATCTGGTTATTTTACGCCCCCTGGGCCACATCTGGCCCTTTGGCTGGCCTCTGTGGCCTGCACTTAGATTTATACTGCTTCATAGTGTTTTATAGCCATCTCTAAGCAGTTTACAGAATCAACATATCGCCTCCAACAGTCTAGGTCCTCATTTTACCGAGCTCAGATGGAATGAAGACTGAGTCAACCATGAGCCAGTCAGAATCGAACTCCTGGCAGTCAGCATAGTTAGCCTGCAACACTGAATTCTAACTCCTGTGCCACCATGGCTGTTAGAAACCATATGTAATTGTGTAATTAGAAATCATGAGCTAATATGGCATAAGATGTATTCTTACTATGGAAGTAGCAGCTAATCTAAACTATATAATTCGCTGCTTTTCATAAAGCAAAAAATAAATAAAAATTAAGCAATATAAAGTTCAACCTATTGGTTTGACCCTCCACAACTGTCCTGATTTCTCAGGTGGGTCTTTGTGAAAATTAATTCTCCCATCCCTGGATTAAGGGAACCATCTTTAGTTCCCATTCCATGACACTGTCAGCTACTCTCTCTCTCTCTGTCTCTGTCAGCTGGTGCTCCATTCAAAATCCAAGAAAGAAATACTTAGACTCCTTTAATCAGAGAAAAGATATCCTTTACTGGAAATCAAGTGGTAGCAACAAAAGAATTCTGAATCTGAGAAAATGGGCCCGTAAATCACATATACAAAGTAATGGCAACTTTTCCACCCCCAATAGTTCAATTGGCTCATCCAATTAAAAGTTGTGTATATCATCATGTGGGCATCTCCAGGTGGTGATGAGGCTTCTGTCTGTTGACTTTGACATAGTTTGATAAAGAGTTGAAGCTGCACATAGCATAGGATAGAAACCTAAGCAAGAATGTACCCCCAGTTTATACAGTTCTGGTTTGTAACACCTCCAGCTCACACTTCTCATAACCATTACCCCCTCCTCTCCCCCGTTACTTATGACAGCCGAAAGATGCAAAGCAAAGGGAGAAAATCTTGAAGGCTGACAGTCTCTCTCTCTCTCTCTCTCTCTCTCTCTCTCTCTCTCTCTCTCTCTCTCTCTCTCTCTCTCTCTCTCTCTCTCTCTCTCTCTCTCTCTCTCTCTCTCTCTCTCTCGTTTGGGGAAATGTAAGGCGCCCATTGTGTTATCGCAAACTTTCCAACCATTTCCTTATTTGTCAAGGAATCAAGATGGTCCTTTTTGGGGAAAGATGAGGGTGGAAGCAATCAGAGAAACAATAAAACCAGTCTGATTTCCCTAATTACAAGACAAAGCAAAATATATATTTTATTGTTCAATTTGTATTTTATTCATATTCATTTCCTTCAAAAGCCAAGCCATGCATGTGGGAAGAAGAAAAAACAAGCTCAACTTTATCAGGAAGTATTACACTGTTTCTCAAGGATTTGGAGAATAACATTTCTTGATCACAGATTTTGCTCATCAGCATAAGAATTGCCTTTGTCACAACCAATTATTTTGTAAATGAATTGTACTTGCTACATTTTGAGATGGATTACATTCATTTTCTATTCTCTTCCCCCACAAATACCAAATCATCATGGCTGTAAAAATCCAATATCCACATCAGAGAAACAATCCACCCGTCTGATGAACTCAAATGTGATCCACCAAAACTTATACCTTCAAGAAACAATTGATCTTTAAGGTGCCCAAACATCTCCATTGTTTTTGGTGACCCTTAAGAGAACTATGAGTCCTATACAGCATGTCCTGCAAATGTGTTTTTCTTGTCCTCAGATGCTATAGAAGAGAATCTGACATTGAAGGTCCAAACCATCTTTGACTTTTTACCTCAGGGAGGAAAACATCAGTCCTGGTGTAAGATGGAGTGGTTTGGTGACGGCTCTGTGTAGCTGTTGTGTATATAGGACACTTTGCCTTTCAAAATTGCTCATATATCTCCCAAAAGGAGCAATATTAACAGAAGCAACAAAGTTTTTCCAAGGTTATTGTGTAAGGGCCATTTTTGTCTGAAAATAACATTTTCCCCCACCCTTCCCTTAATTCTAGGTCTGATGATTACAGGTAGTCCTCATTTAGTGACTGGCTGGTTTAGTCACAACTATTTCATCATTAGTGATGAAAAAGTAACTTGGTAGCTAATCCACCCTGAGCCTGGAGTACTGAACATGTCAAGAGCCCTGTTTCCTGACTTCATTGCTAACCCTCCCTGCTGCTATGTATATTTATTTTGCACAATTGTATTGTTCTTTATTGTTTAAAAATATTTTTCGTATTTTTATTGTAATATAATTTTTTGAATTGTAAGCTGTCTAGAGTCTTGGATTGAGATGGGTAGCTTAGACATTGGAGGGGGAGGGGAATCCTCTTATTTATTACCTTTGCAAGTCTATAAAGCAGAGGAAAACTGAAGTCAAATTGTAAAAACAATTACAGTTTCATTTAGCAACTGCTTTATTTTACAACCAACTAGCCTGTTCCAATTGTGGTCATTAAACAAGGACCATCTGTAGACCATGGTACAAAACCGTAAAGCCCAAAAGCTTATGGGAGTTATATACTGTAAAGCTGCATCCCAAAGGGTTCTTTAGCTCATATAAAGAAATAGGAAATCTCCATCTACCACCAAGTCACATAATCCCATATTTGTATAAGTGTTTGGAAGATACATTTCAGTTGTTAGCAGTAGAATTCCTGCCAAGACTGAAGTTAAAGAAACTGCCAAACATTATATTTGTTACAGTAATCTGTCTTGCAGCAAAAGGTATATTTTATATAGGCTTTGCTGAACTGAATAGTATCTACACAGTAAGAGGTGCAACCTTGTCTTATTCTCTTAATGTATCCTCCTGTGAATGAAAAGACAGGTAAAGGATTAGGATTGTCTATATTTATTGTCATTACATAGTCTCACATTTTATTCCTAGAATTAGATATTACTTAGCTTTTCCTAAGAAGCAACTCCTTCCATTCTTTCTTTGTGAATTTCCACGTCAGTGTTAGAACCACAGAGTTATGTTTTAGAGAACCCTATTCTAGGCATCTCACCCAAATAGAATGGAAAAGGGAACGTATTAAGGAAAGCATATTTGTGGAATCCTTGGTGCTCTCTGAGCTTTTTTAGCTTTCTTGCAGATGTTTCATGACCAAACGAAGTAACATCATCACTGCTCGGATGATGTTACCTAGTTTAGTGATGCAACATCTGGAAAAAACCCATGAAGCTTAGAAAGCACCAAGAACCCCACAATTCAACCCTGAGCTACAAATATCCTTTTCTATTGGTAAAAATTATTTGTTTAGAAGAATGGTTCTGTCAGGGTTGGGATTCTACCGGTTTGGACTGGTTCTATAGAACTGGTTATGATTCTGCAGTTCTGAGAACCAGCAAATCGTGCCCCTGGCTGGCCCCGCCCCTCTCCACCCACCCCTCCCTTCCCCACCAGTCAGGCATGCGCAACATTGCATGCGTGCCCAACATCACTGACTGCATTCTTCCATACCCAGTCACTCCTTAAGGTATTTCTTCCTTTTCCCCCTCCCGTCAGCTATTCCTATGATCAGCTGTGCCAGGATCCCCCTTGCTGCCTGACTGCTTTGCCCAGGCTTCCTTGAAGCCCAGGAAGGCAAAAAAATGGAAGCTCCCCTCCAGCCCTTGCTTTTTTTGCCTTCCTGGGTCCCAGGGAAGCTTCCTGGGAGTAAAAACATCCCCCCGCAGGAGGCTCCCCTGAGGCCCAAGAGGCCCCAAAATGGAGCACGGACAGGAGTGGGATTCAAATTTTTTAACAACTGGTTCTGTGGGCATAGCTTAGGTGGTGGGTGTGACTTGGTGGTCATGTGACTGGGTGGACATGGCTTGGTGGTCATGTTATTGGCTGGATGTGACCAACTCAATATCACTCACATCGAGGCATGCATCTCCTCGCCTGGCCTCTCATGACTGTGTGGATGCTGCAACAGTCATAAGCGTGAACATTTTTTCAGTGCCATTGTAACTTTGAATGGTCCCTCCACACAAGCAAACTACCAGCAAAGGAGGGGGAAAAAAACTCCCAGAGATGTTCCTGAGACAGGAAGTCTAGTCCTGCCAAGAATGTAAAAAGGGTTAACGGAGAGGCAGTTTCTGTAAGCAACACCAGAATGTTTCCTTCCTACTTTCCTTACAGGATTAGGCCAGTAATTTCTTCTAACAACCGGTTCTCTGAACTGCTTAGAATGTGAACAATTGGTTCTAGCGAATAGGTGCAAACTGATAGAATCCCACCCCTGAGCACAGGGGGATGCGTGCCCCCCTTATGCTACATTTTTTTTCCTTCCTGAGCCCCTTCTGGGAGCAAAAACATCCCCCCAGGAGGCTCCCCTGAGGCCCAGAAGGCCCAAAAAAAGCCATACCCACCCAGTCACATGGTCATACTCACCTAGCCACGCCAACCTAGTCACGCCCACAGAACTGGCTGTTACAAAATTTGAATCCCACTCCTGGGTTCTGTCCAGTGTCAATTAATTTAACTTGTTCCACCATTGTTTCTCACCTTTGGAGTTTCTTTGAATGAAACAAAACTGTTTTGTAGATATGTTGCAGGTGGATGGTCTGCGACATTTATTGTCCTTTCTAACTGAGGAACATTGATGACATATCAACCCTTCAGCTGTATAATGCAAACAGAAGAAGAAATGAGGCAAAAGAAATATTCAATTCTACATACACAGCCTAAGCAAAATAAGGTCTCTTTGGGTTGAGGGAAACTCTTGATGATTTTATGGAAACATTAATGATGCTGTGATTGTTTTGCACCAATGTAGGTTTTTTTTAATTACAGCCAAGATCATTTTTCAACTTCCTAGTCTAATCTACAATCCTAGGCTTTCTTATATTTTCTATTAAAGTATTAATCAACTCCTTAACCATTTCAAGTATGCTGCCATCTACTTACGAATACACATGTATAAGAAGGGCATTCTTATATAGGCGTTCCCTTTTTTGTATATTTTGCATTATTTGTCAATTTATCTATTTCTATTTATTCTTTAAAAGCATACCTGTTGGAAAGGACAGCAATACCAAGAAGAAAAGAAACAAAATCTGAGTCAATGGAAGTTTCATTCTGAAAAAAGTAATTCACGCATCTATTAAACATATGAAAAATGTTCAAAAACATGCATATTTTTTGGTTGGTTGCTTTTTTATGTAGTTACTGTGCTAATATATATCAATAGGATTCAAGGTTGACTCAGTCTTTCATCCTTCTGGGGTTGATAAAATAAGGACCTAGATTGTTTGGGGCAATATACAAATAACGCTTACATTTGAAACTGATCAGAGCGTTAAAAGAACAAGAAGAGAGTAGGGTAGGGTAGGGTAGGGTAGAACACAACAGAGCAGCTTTAATTGGCCAAGTGTGATTGATTACACACAAGGAATTTGTCTCCGTTGCAGATGCTCTCAATGTGCATACAAAGCAATGGAATAATAATCATCATAATAATATGATATCAATAAGTATATACTGCTCTATGGGGCAGTGTATTAGCTTAAATATTATTGCTATGCTATGCTATTCCTATTCTTCTAAAAAGGCTGTTGGGTTTTCAAATAATCAGTCCTTTTTCTTGATTCACAACGTATTTACTACAAAGGAGAATACAAATGAAGCAGTTACAATCAACATCTTATGCATCCATAAGATTCATAAATAAATTTGCATCCAGAAAAGAAAACCAGAAGGGACAGCATAGATTAGGACAGTTTGTGAGGAGCAACAAACTCCTTCCTCAAATAATAGAGCCCAAGAATAAGCCATCATTTTTCAGAAAGTAGAGATGATTTCATTCTTGTAGGTTAGTTGATTCTTCAATGAATTGCAGAATATTTCAGGTACCATTCACAGCTAGAATGCAAATAGTAGGAATTAAGTATCTCTTCTTTCAACAATATGGGCACTTGAGAAGTGTCTCACATCATGTGCCAGATCACATCAGATACGTTACCTTTACCTTTCGAGTATCATGAAGACCAGAAAGAAATGTTCTGAAACAAACACACTAAAATGTTGCTTAAGTGAGTTCAATGAGCAATGATTAACTCAAATTTGGAAGTAGACCATTGCCAGACAAAGAAGGTTCTTTCTTGGAACCATAGAACACTGTGTTATCAATTGCAATGTAACTAACTATATTCACCTTAACCCCAGAGACATTGAAAGCTGATTTAACTGCACCTATATCTGCTAGCAACAGACAAGCAATTAATGCCAATGCTAACTTGATTTCAGCTTAATCATCGGGCAAGGCAGTCCAGAAATTAAGTTTTGGATGTTGATCTGTAAAATAGTTGACTTTTATCTGAACAGTCTATATTTAGACATGATCATTTCAATGCCTTTTGTAATAATTGGAATAGAGCCTGGGCAAATGTCAAAGAAGAAATTCAGAAGCCTAGATCGGATCAATCTCAATTCACAAGATCAATTTTCTGAAAGTTGGCAGTTCAAATTGGGATAGATTTTTGTCAAGTGACTGTACAACCAAAATTGAATTTTGTTTATGATAGTTCAAGATGACACCGCTGATTTTTTTTTCAACATACAAAAATAATTATATACATCACCACCTTTTTACGATCCTGTAATCTCTTAATTTGGGGTAGAGTGGATTTGGGGCAACTGGATGGAACTGAACATTTACTGGCTGGATGCCTTTCCTGACACCATGTGGAATTTGCAGCAGATATTTTACTTTGCACCCAAGGTGAAAATTATCAGCCGCTACTTAGGACTGAACTCTCAACCTTCTGAATGGGACGTTTGCCACTAGGCCACCAAATATATTGAAATAGGACCTATTTATACATTTCAACAATTGTGTAATTGGAGTACACTGATGTATCTAGAAAGCCAAGACCAATCTATACAAAGGGCAGCGAAGCCCAAATTCAAAATTTTTCTCAACCACTAGAAACTTATTGGGTTACCTTGATCAGTAACTCTCTCTCTGCTCAGCTAATCTCACAAGGTAGTTCTTTTTGAAGAAAATTCAGGAATGCTATCTATCTTGAGTTTCCAAAAGTGTGACATAAATCTAGTGATCCACTTTCCAAAAATATACACAAGCTGTATGAGCTACAAAATATGTATGCAGCCATAAATCATGTTTGTGAATTATTTGAAGAGACATGCTATCTTAAGGCATCACACATAGTTGTTCAGAAAATCTCCAGTACTATTGAAAAATATTTGACAAGATCACAAAAGGGAAGCAGAAGTCATTTTTGAGGTCTACTATTTTTTGTGGCAATATAATTGACAAGTATTTTTGTTCAATGCTTTATTCTCTTTTTTAAAAAAATCACATTGCTGGAACATGGGTAAGTAAAACTGATCAGCACCATGGTGAGAACAAAGGTTCATATCCTTTTTCTCCATTCTTCTCTGTGTCCACAATGGTCCAATCAAGCAGCATTCAGACATGCAGTAACAAGAACCTGAAATGCCTGGAACATCTCACAAACTAAATGTAACCTGATATAGGAAAAACTGCTAATCTTATCCCATTCCTCCAATTTCCACATTTTTAGTGCTCAACAACATAGATGTTTTCATGGGAAGGAAGAGACATCTGGACACAGAAAAATATTTTAACAAATCACATTAATTGCATCTGTAATGTTTTCTTTTCTTTCTTTCAAAGTGAAAAAAGTCAAACATGAAGAACAGTAATATGTCACTTTTTTTTTTCACCAACACTTGACCAAAAAATAATTTCAAGCTAAGCCAGGTGTTCTGATATGGAGTTTGTGCTGGATTTTGCAAATTCAACAGCCCTGCTCCCAAGTATACAAAGCAAGTTGTTGCATGGTGTTGGTTTTCATTTGATTTCCTTCTCCTTTTTGCAAAACTTCACTTTGTACTCCTGTAATACTTTGGAAAAAAGAAGAAAACATTCCCATTTAGAAAAGGTGGCATGCCAAAACATTTGAACTATCTGTATAAAGTAGAATGCAAGTTAAAAGCCTGCAAAATCTAAGACACTGGAAATTTTTATGAGTTACCCTATGAAAAATACATAATTATGTCCCATTACGATATTAACTTCTCAATTGGTTACTGATCATGTCAGAGCCAAGAGGAATGGGCGCTGAGTGTGTGAAATCAGAGTATGCCTTAACATAAACTGTCCTATGGCCGAAAACACTACAGCCAAATTCACTTGTTTTTCAAACAAAAGGCGATCATGTTACTGGAAGCCATAACTTCTGTGGACTGACAACATCATTTAGTTTCTCTTTGATCTTCAGGAAATGCCTTTTGAATTCCAAACCATCACCCTGTGTGGAAAATGAGAAAAAGAAAAAAAGTGTAGCATCAAAGTATTTACAGTACAAAATACTGGATTCTGATATATTTAGCATCCTATGAACAAATATTACCTAAAAACCTTTTTTAGAGATTCGAAATGAAAGGATGATCAGCTCAAGTTCTTTCCATGGAGGATAGTACAAATGTGCAGGTTTAACCATTTTAATAAGTTTTGGACTTATAAATCATGTTTGATGTGTAATACTATAAACTGCTCAGGGTCCTGTCGCCAAAGCAGAATACAGATAGTCCTCAAATTACAATAATTGAGGACAGAATTTCTCTGTTGTTAAGTGAGGTGGCTGTTAAGTGAGTTCTGCTCAATTTTACAATCTTTCTTGTCACAGTTGTTAAGCCAAATCAGTACAGTTCTAAAGTGAATCATGCAGTCATTAAGTGAATATAGCTTTCCCCCACTGCCTTTGGTTGTCAGAAGCAGGCTGGTAAAGTCACAATTTGCAAGTGTGTAATCCCAGCAAGTTGCAACCGTTTGTAAATATATGCTGATTGGCCAAGCACCCAAATTTTGATCACATGACTGTGATTGTACATGTGAGGACTGGATGGAAGTCAGTATCCTTGTAATTTTGGATGACCACTAAACGAATGATTGTTAACTCAAAGACTACCTGTAGAAGCACTGCCATGATTATTATGCCTTGTCTTTGTGAACAAATCTATTCAGTTTCTTTCTTCTGCCTAAGCTTAGACATCTTACTAAAATAGACTTGCCTTTGACAATCGGAAATCCACAAGAATTTTCTCATCCATTTCCACCAGGCTTGCTTTGAAGATCAGTTTGTTATTTCTTCTGTCCATGATGGATATGGTGATCTTTCAAGAGAAAGAAGAGTAGATCAGAAGGGAAGAAGTAAAGTTAGTCTTCTGGTGAAATTGCTTTCTGCTGTGGCGAGGCTGATAGAAAGTCTCACAATGTATAATGATTATTATAGTCATGGGGGTTCTTTCATGGCAAGCCTTATAAATGAATTTGTCCCAAAGTGTTTTTGAATAAATAATGAACTTCCCTGGCTACTATAAATAAACATCCTAAGAGAAATAAAAAGAGGACTGACTTATCCAGTCATCCAGCTGGGCTTTTATGCCTAAGGCACAGAGATGGTATTCACCAACTTCTGACCAGTTCTGAAGAACCGGTAGCAGAAATTTTGAGTAATTCGGAGAACCGGCCAATCCCACCTCTGACTGGCCCCGCCTCCATCTCTCCTCTGCCTCCCGAGTCCCAGCTGATTGGCTGGGTCTTCTTTGGTTGCCCTGCACAGGAGAACGGAGCTGGAAAGCAGGTTAGTGGGGTGGGAAGGGAATGGAGATTTTGCAGTAACTTTCCCCCAGGAGTGGGGAGGAATGGAAATTTTATAGTATGCTTCCACTGCCACACCCACCAAGCCACACCCACCAGGGCATGTCCACAGAACCGATAGTAAAAAAAACTTGAATCCCACCACTGCTAAGGCAGGACTAGAACTCTCAGTCTTCTAATTTCTATTCTAACTACTACAGCAAACTGGCTCTCCAGTTTGTAATTATAATATGAAGTGATAATGTTAGCAATAGCTAAGAATTGCAACCAATACCATCCACGTGCAGTTCTAGCTCTTTTGCTTGTTCCTTCGCTGGTCCAACCAACATATATACTTCAAGGTGTTACTTTTATACCTGGTTTGTGCAACCTTTCTTCCAGATGTAGCCCATCTTTTCACAAACCTCCTTCAAGATTTGGTAAGATTGGTCAGCATCCAATTTCAAAAAGAAACGGGTCATCCTCTTTACTAGACGTTGCCAGGGGTTCTAAGAGACACAAGACAGAAAATGCCATAAAACTGTAAAGTGAACAATTCAGTTGATTTGCCTGGAACCAATCTGATTTTCCAAAGTTTGTTGTTAAGGTTTTCATCAAGACAATGAATTTATCCTTTAATTTTGTTTAATTAAAACAATAATTAATTCCAATTATTATTATTAAATTCCAAAGCAAAGGATAGGGTTTAAAGAGGAAAGGAAAACCCAATGTAGAGGTAGTTCTCGGCTTACAACCACAATAGGGGGTCAGCATTTCCATTGCTAAGCAAGGCAGTTAAGGAAGTCGGGCTTGATTTTTTTTTTCCCCAATAGTTGGGAAATTACAAATGTTAAGTGAATCATGTAGTCATTAAGCAAATTGGGCTCCTTCCCATACTGACTCTGCTTGTCAGAAAGCTGGCTGAGAAGGCTGCAAATGCCAAATCATGCTGTTGTGGCCCGCCAGTGGCCAATGGAGCTGGCAGCAGATTGGGACACTGAGGAGGTTGGGGAGGAACATGGGCCAGTCCTGGAGTCTGGGGAAGGCTGAGTGATCTGTGTCAAATGCAGAGATGGGGTCAGGGCCATCAGACACTTATCAGCTACCTACGGAGTTGGACATCAGTGGGGCAGAAGAACAGCTGGAGCCTGTTCCAAGTGCGCACATGCGCAGAGCTGCCAGAAGAAGGGAACAGCTAAGGAACAAGGGTTGACTTGGGAGTAAAGCCATAGGTGGACGGTGAATGGCCCCTCCCATAGGGAATAAAAGAGGAGTGAAAGGGGAATGGGGTTTTGCAGGAGACAATTAGTTCATTTGGGTGAAGATCTGTTCCTGCATTCTTGCCAAGCATTGTCTGCTACAGTGTGGTATCTGAAAGATATCACCCTGATAACTCTCCAAGCCTGATAAAGGTCTGTAATTGTGAAATCTCTTGAAAGACTGTTGGCCAGGATTTTGCTGAAGAGGAATTCACTGTAAACTAACTAAAAGGGGTTTATTGGGACGAGGAGTCGGCTTCATGCTGTTGGGGAAGTCTAGGTCAGAACACACGCATTCCTGGGATGCCGCAACCAGTGTAAATATATGCCAGTTGCCAAATGCCTGAATTGTGACTATGGAGATGCTGCAATGGTTGTTAAAGGCAAGGACCGGTCATAAGTCACTGTTATCTCGTGCCTTTTTAATTTTGAACAGCCCCTAAATGCATGGTTGTAAGTTGAGGATTACCTGTAGTGATTTGAGAATAAAGAGAAGGCAATCATTCCACCAGGCAGAGTTACCTGCGATGAACTTGGAGTGCCTAACATCTGGCTGTTCAGCAGCATGTGCTCAGGGCGGGCTGGTTGAGAGAAGCTAATCCCTTGCACCAATTTCTCAATATCGCCTGGGCTGCTGTCCCATAAGGAGAGCCCAGTTCTTGGTTCTGGCTGGGAATTGGAACAGATCTTTTTTTCCTCACTGCCACAACAAAGACAGATATCATCACAATGTTAGAAAGTTTTTCTAGTATTGTATTTTCAGAAAGCAGACTATTGTCTGAGCTGGAGTGTATGAGCCTTTATTTGGCATAGGGCTATTAAAGCTAATCCATACATATGACTAAGGTTCTCATTTTCTCCAACCAAATTCCAGATCTGAGCATATTCCAAGTTACTCAAGTGAGATCACTACCGGTACTAACCAGTCAAAATATCCAGCCAGCATGGATGGACACCCCAAATGGAAGATTAATTCAGACCAACTAATTGTTCACAGATCCAATTTTTCAATTATTTTTGGATCTTTAGATTGATAGAGAAGATAGGGAGACACTGTGATGATGCAAGTCCATCAAAACGCAGAAAAACTGGTGGCCTTCCGTTGATACACATCATACATAATCTAGAACCATCATGTTTGATAAGCAGCTTCTCTTCAGGATTTTAGGCCAGCAATTATCAAGCCCAACTAGAAGATTCTAGAGATTGAATTTGCCAATCTGTAGTCTAGAGCCGTAGTGGTGCAGTGGTTAGAAAGCAGTATTTCAGGCTAATTCTGCTGACTCCTGACTGCCAGCAGTTTGATTCTTACTAGCTCAAGGTTGAGTCAGCCTTCCATTCTTCCACGGTCAGTAAAATGAGGACCCAGATTGTTGGGGGCAACAGGCTGACTCTGTAAACTGCTTAGAGAGGGCTGTAAAGCACTGTGAAGCAGTATGTAAGTCTAAGTGCTATTGTTACTTCTGAGCTCTTATCCTGCCTAGAATACTCCAAATTTCATCTCGTCAGGCATGATTCTGTTGCCTGTATGTATCTTAGGGAACTAATGAGAACCCATATCACAAACATTTACACAACAGTGCTGTTTGGTTAAGATTACTAGACACTACACATACACAAAAGTATCTTCACCTGTGTGCAACTTTTACAGGAGAGAAATCCATATCTGATCTAATGTGTTTAGAAAAACCTCCTGGTGAATCAGAAGGTCCTCCAGAAGAGCCCCAGGAACGCTTTATGCCTACAAAGACACAGATGTAGTGATTAGGATCTAAACAAAACAATTTAAGTAAAATCAAGTATTTCGAGGCCAGGCTGGGGCCTGCAGCTCAGGCTGTTGGATTGATTGAATATAAGCTGGTCATCTTTATTATGGTCACAGACCAGCACATATCAGCTTATATTCTTCTCTGAAGGATCAGAAAAAAATCAATCAATGTAGAATTACTAAATGTGAAACTCCCTGAATGAAAATGAGATAACTTTCACATTGTCTGCATTTTGCTTTTGTCAATTCAAAGTAAACCACTCCAAACTCAATTGCAGGAAATAGGATTTCAGCAACAGAGTGGTCACTGTCCAGAATTCACTACCTGACTCTGTTGTCACCTGCTCAAACCGCGACTCCTTTACCCTCAAACTAACCTCTGCTGATCACACCCCAGTCCTAAGAGGTCTTTAAGGGGCGTGCATAAGCACACAAATGTGCCTACTGTCCTTGTCCCATTGTCCCCAATTATTCATACCAATTTCATGTATTTATACTTATGTTTATTCTTATTTCTACTATATCGTAAGCGTTTGACAAATCAAATAATTAAATAAATTCTCCCTTTTTGCTGCTAAAGCTAATAAAACAAGGGCAGATTTTTTTCCTTCATGCCATCACTCTGCTGAACACTTAATTCCTATAGTTGTCTAATGTGGATGCACATTAACCCATACAGTGTGGCTGTAGCATTATAATTTATCCTTTTTATTATCTTCTTTACTTCCCCCCTTTATTGGTATTACTATTATTATTATTCTCTCTGTTGCTTTGCAAGCCCAAGTGCTTCTATACCAAAGAAAACTTTCTTGTGTGTTTAATCATCCTTGGCTAAATAAAATATTCAATTCAATTCAAAAGACAAATAATAAGCTGATCAAGGCCTACTTTTCATATCTTACTTGTCATTCAGATGGTCCAAATCACTCACGGGGGAAAAAATAACAAGTATTTACCAAATATCAATGTTGGACGTTCCAGATGGTGCTGAACTATATACATCCAACAGCCATAGCTGAGGGATGTTGGGAAGTGTAGTTTAGCAACACAGATGAAAATTTCTACTTTATGCCTGTGACTATTTCAAACAAGCCAAATATAGGTGCATACTAAGAATCTAAACCGAGTCTCAGTTACCATCCTGAGAAAAAAAGTGACAGTGAAAACAATAAAAAAAGTAATCTCATTGATAACTATTACTCCTAATTACTATTCATTGGTGGTTGATTGAAGATCAAAAACAAAATTTTTTGAAGCATGACTTGCTCCTTCTGTGGGAAGCATGAAAATATTAAAGCCTCAAAAACTCCACAAGTCAACTATATATACATAAAAACATGTGTGTGTTCCAGAATAACTCTGGAATGCCTAGACTAATTTCAACCAAACTTGGTGACACAAATGACTTACCCTCTGGAAACAAATACTGTGGGGGTAATACACCCCTAACACCTCTCGGAGGGTGTGTGTGCCTTAAAATGGCTTCTACTGTACATCACAGTGGACTTGCCGTGGTAACGGCTTCACAGTACTCCACAAGGGGAATCCTTCTCAGCCCTCCAAGGAAACATCAGGCGATTAGCCAAGTGCAATCAAAAAAATGAAATACGAGCGTAGACAAGAAACTCCCGAGGAGAGGAATAGAAAACTTGCAACACTGCGTAAGACACGGTACAACAGTGTGAGTCCCAACTACTGGATTTTCCTGTCTATTACAGGATTGGGATAAATAAATACCAGGGCAGCGCCGGGTTATCAGCTAGTAAGGTTTAAAAATGGATGCCACACTAAGAGGGATGTGAAATACACTGACAAAGGTGCTTTCTCAAAAAGCAACTGGGCTTTGGTTTTTTTGCAGATGTTTCGCTTTTCATTCAAGAAGCTTCTTTAGTTCAGAATTGAAGAAGCTTCTTGAATGAGAAACGAAATGTCTTCAAGGAAAAACAAAGCCCAGTTGCCTTTTGAAAAAAGCACCTTTGGGATATTCATGACCTGGATGACTAAGAATCTCCATAGACAAAAATGCACTCACCTTTCCTTAAAAGTTTTGTATACCATCTGTCTTTTTTAATGTCTGCAACAGTAAGCCTGGATGAGGGGTTTTCATTTAAGAGTTTGAGAAGCAAGGCTGCAAAAAATATATATGAAGAATTAAATTGATATAAAAGCAACTTCGATTAAAATACCACATTGCGAAACATCTTCAAACAAAACTTTTTGACATTGGTTTTGCAATGTTCTTTGGATGATGAATCTGAGTCCATAAAAAAATTAATCCGTATTCTTCTTGGGTTTCTTCCAAAGGACTTTACAGATCAACAGAGGGAGAAGTCATAGATTCGTGATGGCAAATCATTGGCACGTGTGCTACGGGTGGCACACAGAGCCATTTGTGCCAGCACGTAAGCTGCAGGCAAACTTACCTCACTGCACATGCACGTGCCTCACAGCTAATTTTTGGCTGTTTCATCACTTCTTGTAATATTGGAAGTGACAAAATGGGCCTATTATTTGTCCTGCAAAGCCTGCAGAGGTTTTTTCCAAGCCTCTGGGAGGCCAAAAAAGGCCTAAAAACCAGCCAAAAAATCAGCTGTGAGGTACAGTGCAGGTAATGGGGCATTGGGGGGGGGGGGATTGCACACTCATGCACAGTGGTCGTGGGGGGGGGAAATGCATTGCCTTCTGGGGCTGGCACACGCACAATTTTTGGCACAGGATCCCCAAAAGGTTAGCCATCACTGTCATAGATAATATTTTGGATTACAGACAAGATTATTCAATCTGCTGACGTACCGAGAGGCAATGAATCGATCTTCTTCCATGGGGAAAGATATGTCTTTCTTTCTTTCCAATCGCAATATTCTTGACAAGTATCGGCAGGCTGGTCCCATGGCAATTCTGCAAGAAAGGACACCCCATTTAGAGCCAAATTTAACAAAAGGTTATACAGAAGATTCCTAATTAATTGATATTCTCAATAAATAGGCATCTGCCCTTCATTTTATAAGATTTCCTATTAGGAAAAAGGAATTAAGATTGTAGGTAGCTCTTACCTCCTGCTAACATCGCAGTAAGCACAATTCCACATGACCAAACATCAACAGGCTCAGCATGAAATTCTTTCTTTTTCAGGACTTCTGGGGCCAGGTATGGAAGTGTGCCACATATCCTGTTCAGCAGTCGCTCACAGCCATTATATTTAAATACAGTAGCGAGCCCGAAGTCTGAGATCTTGAGGTTGTCTGAGCAAAGCACAAAGGACACTACGTCATCCTTCACATTGGATTAATTCAAATGAAATCAACGGAAAAGCACTCAAGTTAACCCAGAAACCCTGAGGACACAGATAAACCTCCAGGTGGCCTCAACGACTCCCTAAAAAGGATGCAAATGACCAGCTGTCTGCAAGGAGTATAAATCCTTCCATTGGCCACCATCCAGCCAGAGCTGAAGAAGCTTCTTGGATGAGAAGCAAAATGTTTTCAAAGAAAAAACAAGAAACTTCAGTTGCCTCTTGAAAAAGCACTTTTGGGACAATCATGGCCTGGAAGACTGAGAATTTCCATAGACCCAGAAAAATATCCAGGAGGCTGAAGAAGAGGCAAAGAGATCTCAAGGTAAAGAATAGAGGTCCCATTTCCAGCATTTCGCTCATGACTTTAATGGATAGATAGATTGGGAAGAGAGGAGAAGAGTATACAAATTACAGGTAGTCCTCGACTTACAACAGTTCGTTTAGTGATTGTCCAAAGTTAGAAAAAAGTGACTGATGGCTGTTTTTCACACTTATAACCGCTGCAGCATGCCCATGGTCACATGATCAAAATTCAGATGCTTGGCAACTGGTTCATACTTATGACCGTTGCAGTGTTCTGGGGTGACATGATCACCTTTTGCGACCTTCTGACAAGCAAAGTCAATGGAGAAGCCAGACTCACTTTAACAACCTGATTACTGACTTAACTGCACTGATTCACCTAACACCTGTGGGAAGCAAGGCCACAACATGGGGCAAAACTCATAAATGCCTCACTTAGCAACATAAAATTTGGGCTCAATTATGGTTGTAAACTGAGGACTATCTGTACACCCTTCTCATTGTGATGACCCAGGGTGGGATACAAAACAGTCACAGAAAACAGGTGAAGCCCCTTTTATTCCTTCACTTTGCTTCCAAGCTCCAAACATCTTTGACAAAAGACAAAAAAACTCCCCCAGTTACATGAAGGAAAAAAGCAACACAAACCAGGCAAGATAAAGGCTGGAGGATGTCCACAGATAATAGAATACACACTGGGAAGGATACCAAGCTCAGAGAGGAACCATAAACTAGAGATATTTCCATGCTTTGTTTCCAGCACTTGCCAGTACTCATGTCCGTCCTCTTATTCAGTTGTCACAGCTGCAGCCCATGAAGAGGATCAAGGCCCTCTCCTCCCGAGGAGACCACATCTCTCCCTTACCCTCTTCTCCCTGCGTGCCCTAGGATGGAGAGGGGATGCGCCTGGGTCCTCCTGACTGCCCAGGCAGCCTCTGCCCTTCCCCAGCCCACTCCACAACCTCTGGAGCCCCACTTCCACTCCCTGACGGCTGTTCCTCCTCTCCCTCAGAGTCAGTCTCCACCAGGGGCACGACACTCATCTTCAGTGACCCCTTAGAGTAAGAAGCTCTGCAGCAGGCAGACTCTGCAATCCACATCCATCTGTGACAGGAGCTGGCAACTCTCTTTACTTTAGAGTGAAGACTCTTGAAATAAAGGATTTCAAAAGAAAGCTTTTATTAAGCAGAAGTGAAAGCATGTCATTCAAAGCAACGTGTGATGATCCAGGATAGGATACAAAACAAACACAGTCACAAAAACAGGTGAAGTCCCTTTTATTGCTTTACTTTGCTTCAAAGCTCCAAATATCCTTGACTGGAGACAAAAAACTCCCCCACAAGTAGTTACGAAAAGCGGGAAATGCCATTTAAACTAAAAAGGCCTATAAATTATAAAGAGTAAAGACAACATAAACCACACTGAAGCAATTAAGGGAAGGAGCAAGTTTGAAGATATCCACAGATATTGGAACACACACTGGGAAGGACATCAAACTCAGAGACAAATGACAGACTAGAGACATTTCCACGCTTTGTTTCCAGCACTGGCCCATACACGTCCGTCCTTTTAACTAGTTCTCACACCTGCAGCCCATGAAGAGAATCTAGGGCCTTTCCTCCCCTGTAGACCACGCCATTCACGTCTCTCCTTTATCCTCTCCTCCCTATGTGCCCTAGGATGGAGGGGGGATAGGCCTGGGTCTTCCTCTGACTGCCCAGCCTCCTCCACAACCTCCGGAGCCACACTTCCACTCCCTGTCGGCTATTCCTCCTTTCCCTCGGAGTCAGACTCCAACACGGGCATGACACGTCTGATCTGTCTTAGGCATTGGTTGAGTGAAAGATGACAGATTTATTTTTTTTAGTGTGGTTGACAAAATACAGAGAATGTTTCTCTCTCTTTATTCAGTACTGGTGAGATTCCCAAGATTACTGGGTGAGTATTAGCTGAAAAACATAAATTTGGATTAGGAGTAGTCTGTCTGAAGACTGAAATGAATCCTCTGTTTTCTGGCAGCAAGCTTTTTTCCCCCTGATCCTCTATAACCAGGGGTGGGCTGCTACTGATTCAGGCAAACCGATAGCTAATTTTATCATTTTTAATTACCTGTTCGGTGAACTGATAAATCCCACCCCTGGCAGGCCCTGCTCACCCTGCCCCACCTCTCCCAGGAGTCACCACGCAGCCTGTTTTGGATGCCAGTTAAGTGCAGGGCCCGGCTGGAGTCTTGGGGAGGTTGAAAAATGGGCCTCCTGGAGGTTCTGGAAGGCTGAAAATAGGCTCGTTTCCAGCCTCCAGAGGGCCTCCGGAGCCTGGGGAGGCCATTTTTGCCCTCCAGAGGCTTGAGGAAAACCTCTGGAGTCTGGGGAGGGTGAAAAATAGGCCTCCCAGAAGTTTGGCCTCCACAGAGCCACCGGAGCCTGGGGAGGCCATTTTTGCCCTCCCAGAAGTTTGAGGAAAGCCTCCGGAGTCCAGGTAGGGTGAAAACAACCCTCTGCCGTGGTGCAGGAGACGGACTAGGCCATGCCAATGTCCACACCCACCCAACAACTGGGCAGAGAACCGGTTGCTGAAAATTTTGAAGCTCACCCCTGCCTATAACCCTAAGGTTTTAGGGTACAAAAGAAAAATTACATACCTCTTGCATCAAGCAGCAGATTCTCTGGCTTAATATCTCGATGTGTCACTCCTATGCTATGCAGGTAGACCTTATAGAAAAAATGTTATTCTATTAATTCTTTTTACCCACATCAACTTCAAAATAGAATGTGAACAATCAGTGAAAAGTCAGCATAAAGAGACTCACCACGCCAGCAATTAGCTGGTGGAAAAATCTCTGTGCTTCTGATTCTGGCATGCCGATATCAGGCTCTGAAATAAAAATAATATATTATTGTTATGCAGATACTAAAATAATCTACATCATCAGTAACTTCTTTTCCCCACCAGAATCCTGCATTTTAAAACAGTATAGTGACACCAATGCCAGTAGAGGATTAAGTTTTAGAAAGAGATATTTCATTCTGCAACTTGACTAACTTTTATTTACTAATTTGCCACCCATATCATTTCTAAGCAAATGAGTCATGAGGCCTAGAGATGGAGCTCTCACCTCACAATCTGTGAGACTGTGAGTTCGATCCTAGGTCAAGGCAGATATTTCTCTCTCTGGACATGATGAGAATATATCTGCTGAATATTGGCAACAGGAAGGGCATCCGGCCTTCTGGATGCCCATCTCAGCTCCATTCAGTTGCCCATACTCCTCCCCCCAAGAGATAAGGGAGTTATTAAAAGGAGATGATAATGGTTTCAAAGCCAACTCTGGGCAGCATACAGCATGTAGATATTAAAATTAACAACAAATATGCTTAACCCAATAAATCATGGGTTTTATGGGTTTTAACCCAATAAATCATGGGTTTCATAACCCAATCATGATCAGAAGATGGGGAAGAAAGGAGGATTAGCTCTTAATTAACCCATGCAATTTGGAATCTTTTTAACTGATATGAGTTTATTTTAAGACTGGGTTGTTATTGATGCATTTAAATAACCCTGAAGAAATAAGACAACCAAACAGAGTTGCATTTAAACCATGTCCTAATTGTAGAGGCAGTTTTATATCAAGTATTTTGAATTCTTCTATATTTTCATGTTAAATTGAACCCAAGCATAAATTGCATAAAATAAGCAACATATTTAAAAAAGAGATCATCTAACTCCTCTGCCAGTGGTGATGCCTTTTCTTTAACCAGCCTGCGGGCAGAAGTGGTTTGATTCCAGAATGTTGGCTTGTAGTAGTAGCTGGGTTTTTTTTAAACATTTTTAAAGATTTGTACACTGTGCTCAGCTACAATAAAAAATGCTTGGTTTAGTTTTGGTATGCTATTGAATTCAACCAACCATGGTTTATACAGCAAACAAACCACGATGGGGCATATAAACTGGGTCTTATATAAATTGTCCCATGGAGACAATTAGACAATTTAACATGGAGAGCACTTGCCTATGAAGTCTCCAAGAGTCAGACACAACTGAATGGATAAAACAGGGGTGTCAAACTCGGTTTCATTGCGGGCCACATCAGGGTTGCGTTTGACCTTAGGCGGCCGGATGGGCATAGCCAGGGTGGGCATGGTCTGTTTGTCGTCACTCATGCCAGGGGGCACTTGTGGTGACCCAAGTGGGGGATCCTCTTGTAGTCCTCTGCCAGCTAAAATGGAGCCCAGAAGGGCTGCATGTGACTCTTCCGAGCTCTGTTTTTGCTGGCAGAGGCACTGTGGGCCGATCCTTCACTATTTCCAGGGCAGCCCCATGGCCCAGATCTAAGCACCCCGAGGGCCTTGGGAATCCAGCCCATGGGCCTTGAGTTTGACATCCCGGGATAAAACAACAATAAATTGTCCTACTGTGAAAAATAGGAAATAGATCCAACCGAACTAAAATAATCCAACTAGTTTGAGTTGCCTTTCTTATAGCCACACGGGAATTTCCACAAGATCCCTTCATAGTAAAATAACACTATTATCCCTAGTTTGTACCAAAGTCATTGTGTGGCACCCTACAGATTCTCCCATACCTATTCGGTCAAAAAGCTCGCCCCCGCTGCAGTATTCAAGGAAGAGGTACTGAATAGTGCCTTCTCGACGATGCCCAAAGAATTTCACAATGTTCTCATGAGTCAACATTTTGTTGATACAAATCTCCTTCCTGATCTGATCCGGACATTCAGCGGCACATTTTATATCCACCATTTTCACTGCAACCGCTTCCTCGGTGCGCCTATTCACAGCTAGTTGAACTCTGAAGAGGAGAGCAAAGACAAGTTTGCAAACAGCAATGGAACTTAGACTTATACGCCGCTTTACAGTGCTTTATGGCCCTCTCTAAGCAATTTACTGAGCCAGCCTATTGCTCCCAACAATTTGGGGCCCTCATTTTGCCCACCTTGGAAGGATGGAAGGCTGAGTCAACCTTGAGTCTGGGGAGATTCGATCTGCCAAAATGTAGGCAGCCAGCAGTCAGCAGAAGTAGCCTGCAGTACTGCCCTCCAACTACTGCGCCACCAAGGCTCATTCAAATAAGTTTTCTATCCTGGAAATTAAGATCAATATAGCTTGAAGTATCGAGGGGGAGGAGCTGGCGTCGCAACAATACTGCATGCACCTCAGAGGTCTGAGATTGCAGCCGATATCTTTTCCCCTGGGCGGTCCAAACAGACCTAAACCGTCCCGAAGAGAGGGTGATAGTGAAGGGCACGTCCTGTAGATCCCAGGGATATCGCAAAGTCCCTGGTTGATCCAGGAGAAGCCCTTTTGCCAGCAGCAGAGAGGCAGCCATCAAAGCTGCTGAAGTTGGGACAGCTGAAAGAGAAAGTGTGTCGGCTTGGTGAGTATTGTTCTTTTATTATTCTAAGACTTAAAAGGACCTTAAAGGACACCCTAAGGGGAAGAAAAGAATCTGTAAGTTTTGACAGAACTGAATAAGCGGCGGTTTTTAAACAGAAGTGTCAAAGTAAGGCTTTGGTTTTTTGTTTTTTTTCCTTATGGCTGGACTTATCCGATAACATATAAGAAGGAATAAACAGTTAGATTTGGGGAAATTTTGAATGAAAAGGGTGAACTTAAATATATGCAAAAACTAGAGGAACAAGGTATAAAGATGAACTGGTTTTCTTATGTGCAAATACATTCAAGGTATGAAAAAGATTTTAAAACAGGTGGTTTCTATAATAAATTGACTGATTTAGATAAGATTTTGACAGGTACTGATGAAAAGGGGATTAAAAAACAGTATGGATATTTATTAGAAATTAAACTAGAAGAAGAACAAGTTAAAGAAACTATGATTGCTTGGGGGAAGAATTTTGGATATGGGATTGATCTGGAGAAATGGCAAAAATTGTGGTCTCAAAATTATAAAATGACAATGTCAACAGCATTTAAAGAAAATTTGTATAAGATGTTTTACAGGTGGCATTTTCACCCGACAAGAATAGCAAGAATGTTCAAGAACAAGTCTGAAAGATGTTGGAGATGTCATCAGATACCTGGCTCATATAACCATATGTGGTGGACTTGTGCAGATGCAAAAAAATATTGGACTAAAATCCACACGTGGTTGGAAAAAATGACTAAAAAGCATATAGATTTAAAACCAGAGATATTTTTATTGGGAATTCTACCTGATACATACAGCAAAGATTTAAAATATTTGATTCTAAATGTATTAACAGCAGCTAGGATTGTATTTGCTAAAAATTGGAAAAATGAGAAAATACCATTGCAGGAGGAAATTATCAAGAAAATACTGGAATGTGCTGAAATGAGTAGATTGACATTTGAAATTAGAGAACAAGAGGATGAACTATTTTACAAAATTTGGGACCTTTTCTATCAATGGCTAGATAACAAAATATAATAATAGAATATGCAGAATTTTAGAAAATAATGAATATATAAAGATGTATTTCTTTTCTTTTTTATTATTATATTTATAAAATGTTTTTAGGATAGATTTGGGAGGACTATATGAATTGTTAAAATAAACTTAGTAAAGTATAGCTATCTCGCAAAGTATGAATGAACAAAATTATAGTCAAATGATTAATAATAATACTAGGAAATTCAATTTTTGATTGATGAGTTATTATGTAATGTAACTGTAATTGAGACTATGAAATCGAAGCACAAAAGATTTGTAAACCAACCGACACACTGCTTGTATATTTATAGAAAAAAGTTGAATGTTTTTATGTTTTGTTTGTTTTTTGTTTGTTTTTAAAAATCAATAAAACTTAACCAAAAAAAAAAAAAGATCAATATAGCTTTGGCCACCATCCACTTTTCTTCTACAGAAAATGGGAGGTGGGACCCCCTTAACTTAAAACACATAATTTTCCCCATTCCGTAATTCTTCAGTATCATGAATTACAATTTGCAGCTCATCCTTTTTCTACAGGCTTTATTTGAACTCAATGTTTTATGCGTTCACATCAGCAACTTACTCTCCATAAGCCCCTTCACCGAGAGTTTGCACTAAGTCCCAGTCTTCCACAAACGGCACTGCCATTTTCACAATCTGCACATCTGCTACAAATATTTGAAAATAAAAAGAAATTTATTTATTTAGCACACATATATAGCTGTCCATCTCACAAAAACATGATTATGGGCAGCTTACAACGTAACAACGGTTAAAAACTCCATATAAATAAAATAAACATATAATGCCAAGAATTACAAAATATGGATACCAGGTACTCATTAATATCTCTCCCTCTCTCTCTCACACACACACACAATTTACTTACTAATATATTACTAATATGGTGTGTGTATACATACATACACACATACACTCATATGGTGTGTGTATGTATATATATAAAATTTCTTTATTTATTCCTGTTTATTAGTAAATGAACTAAAGAAACAAAAGAAATGAACACACATATATATATACATACATACATACATACATTTTTTTTCAGTCCATTTACTTGTTCATTTGCTAATAAACAGGAATAACTAAGTAAATAAGTCTAGGAGGGTGAATCTAAGATATAACTGCTTGTGTGAATCTTGAAACTTGAGTAACAGATAACTAACTGGGAAAAAAACCCAAAATAAAACAGATTAGTCTATTGCTAGTAAGTTAAAAATTCATCCTACTTATCCATCCTTTCCCAGTCAACTTGTTTTTTTATGCTGGATGAGCAGAAAATTCAGTTACTTATTCAGTTACTTTACTTATACGTGTTTCCTTTTTGCTTATGACCCAGAATAGGTTTCCCAACCTTAGCCACTTTAAGTTGTGTGGACTTCAGCTCCCAGAATTCCCCAGATAACATAAAGAATTCTGGGAGGTGAAGTCCATGCATCTTAAGAAGCTAAAGTTGGGAAATTCTATCCTAAAAGAGCAAGAGTGATTTGCAGAGAAAAAAAAGATGCTTGGGGAGACACAGGGGAGGAGAAAGGCTTGAGGTATCACAAGCTACTTTCTCCTAAATAAAACAAATTGAACCTATGGCCCCAAATCCACTGTTGATGCAACCTACACACAGAAACACATATTGTTTACACGTTGCAAGAAGCAATATAACCTTCCTCGGGTCTGAAGACAGACTGATGAAGGAAGGTTATTTCCATCCATCTTCTGCACCAAGAACCAGCAAACTGCAATAAATCTGGTAATCTAGAATCCTCTTTCCTATAAGAACCCTCCAACACCTTACACAAAAGCATAGAAATTACACTCCAGGACAGTTGTTCTCAAGCGTAGCAACTCATGTCGTGTGGACTTCAACTCCCAGAATTCTCCAGGCAACACAGCTGGGGAATTCTGGGAGTTGAAAGTCCCTGTCTATCAAAGTTACCTTTTGTAACTATAAAGTTACTAAACTGCAAAACTTGTTTGTTAACAAGTACCAGGGTGGCCTTGGTTTGGCTCAAACGCCTAAAATCCAACCAACTCGAAGGCCCCGTTACCAAAAGAGCATCATCCATGCAGAAAGGTGCAATTCACAAGAGCAGACTCGGGGCGACCTAAGGATCACTCTTGGGATGAAGGTGGGGGGTTCCACTGAAGAAGAGGCCTCCAAACTTGGCAACTTTAAGACTGATGGACTTCAACTCAAAGAATCCCCCAGCTAGCATAAAAAATTCTGGGAGGTGAAGTCCATGCATCTTAAGATGCCAAAGTTTGGAAATCTTATCCGAGAACACCATCCCTGCACAAAGGTGCAATAACAACAGCAGACTTGGGGTGCCCTAAGGATCACTCTTGGGGTGAAGGGGAGGATTACCCCGAAGCAGGGGTCCCCAAACTTGGCAACTTTAAGACTGGTGGATTCAACTCCCAGAATTCTCCAAGCAACACGGCTGGGGAACTCTGGGAGTTGAAAGTCCTCATCTATCAAATTTACTTTCAGTCACTATAAAGTTACTATAAAGTAACTATAAAGTTACTAAACTGTAAAATTTGCTTGGTAACATGTACCCAGGTGGCCAACCTTATCTCAAATGTCTAAAATCCAATCAACTCCAAAGCCCTTCTCCGTTACCCAAAGAGCACCGTCTGGGCACAAAGGTGCAGTGGAATAACCACACTCGGGGGACACCCTAAGGATCACTCTTGGCGTGAAGGGGGGGGGTGTTTCCCTTAAAGCAGGGGTCTCCAAACTTGGCAACTTGAAGACTGGCGGACTTCAACTCCCAGAATTCTCCAGCCAGCAGAGCTGGCTGGAGAATTCTGGGAGTTGAAGTCCGCCAGTCTTCAAGTTGCCAAGTTTGGGGACCCCTGCCCGAAAGGGAGAGCAACCCACTTGGCTCAGCGAGTAAATAATGTTCAACGTTGGCGGGAGAGAGCAGCTGAATAAGGGGGGGGGGAGGGGCGGAGTTGTACCTGCAAAAAGGGAGTTACCTTCCCCAACCGGGGGGCCCCTTTTTGCTTTGCAACTCCCTGTTCGAATGGGGAGGGGGGAACGCAGCGCCAGTCCAAGTGACCTCCCTTCCCCGGAACCCCAGGCGACGAGGGTTGGAGGGGGGGTGGGGGGTGCAAGGCCGGCCTGTCCGTCCAGAGCCCGGAGCCCCTCCCGGGACAAGCCCACCCCCCACCCCACCCCCCGCCCCTTCCCAGCCTCTCCCTTCCCGTTGCTCGGCTGTAGGAAGAGTCCGAGTCCCGACGGGTCCTGCCCGGTTGCGCTCACCCTCCTCCTCCTCCTCCTCCTCCTCCGGGGCTCTCTCTCCGAAAACGCCGCTTCCCGCCAAAGCGCGCCGCAAGCTCCGCCCCTTGCCCAGACTCAGCCCCCTTGCTCCAGCCGGGGAGGGTGGGCGGCGCGAAAGGCTCCTTGGTTCCGGCGGCGGATCCGCCACGGCCGCAGACTAGTTCGTCGTCAGTCTCAAAAGCGATGATGGGGGAGAATCATGAAATCAGGGGTCTGGGCAGCTTTAAGACTTGCGGACTTCAACTCCCAGAATTCCTCCTCCAATGTCATGTTAGCTCAGGAATTCTGGGAGTTGAAGTCCACAAGTCTCAAACTGGCCAAGTTGGAAGACCCTTGCATTGGAGAATGTTAAGAAGGAAGGACAGAATGAAAGGCGAATGGCAAAAATTAAAATGGGCTTTTTAAAAGTTAATAGTTGAATAGTTAGATGGAATTGTTACATTCTCCCGCAGCAAGTTGGCCGCCGTGAGTTGCTTGTGGCAAGTGGGCCGTGGTGAGTTGGGTTATGGCAGAGTTGGGTTAGGGTTAGGGTTAGGGTTAGGGTTAGGGTTAGGGTGCTCTCAGCCTCGGAGGCTAAGAGAGTTGGGCACATGTGGTTGAAGTGGTGGTGAGGGATACCTCGGGAGTCTGCCTCCTGTGCGCCCTGGAGCTTTTAAACCAGGGGTGTCCAAGCATGGCAACTTTGAGACTTATGGACTTCAACCCCCAGAATTCCCCAGCCAGCATAGTTGCCTGGTAGAATTCTGGGAATTGACATCAATACAAGGCAGGTTTGCCTGGAGAGTTCTGGGAATTGAAGTCAACACAATGCAGGTTTGTCTGGAGAGTTCTGAGAACTGAAGTCAACACAATGCAGGTTTACCTGG
>BLBF01000059.1:12013085-12036728 GCA_015471245.1 Laticauda colubrina | reverse complement strand
TACCTGGAGAGTTCTGGGAATTGAAGTCAACACAATGCAGGTTTGCCAGGAGAGTTCTGGGAATTGACGTCAACACAATGCAGGTTTGCCTGGACAGTTCTGGGAATTGATGTCAATACAATGCAGGTTTACCTGGAGAGTTCTGGGAATTGAAGCCAACACAATGCAGGTTTACCTGGAGAGTTCTGGGAATTGGCATCAATAAAATGCAGGTTTGCCTGGAGAGTTCTGGGAATTGAAGTCAACACAATGCAGGTTTGCCTGGAGAGTTCTGGGAATTGAAGTCAACACAATGCAGGTTTGCCAGGAGAGTTCTGGGAATTGAAGTCAACACAATGCAGGTTTGCCTGGAGAGTTCTGGGAATTGATGTCAATACAATGCAGGTTTACCTGGAGAATTCTAGAAATTGACGTCAATACAATGCAGGTTTACCTGGAGAGTTCTGGGAATTGAAGTCAACACAATGCAGGTTTACTGGGAGAGTTCTGGGAATTGAAGTCAACACAATGCAGGTAGTCCTCGGCTTACAAGTTTATTTGGTTGACTGTTCAAATTTCCAATGGCACTGAAAAATGTGTCTTATGATCATTTTTTTTACAGTTGCAACCTTGCAGCATCCCTGTGATCATGAGATCAAAATTCTGGCACTTGGCAACTGACTCATATTTATGACAGTTGCAGTGTCCCAAGGACATGAGAATACCTTTTGCGACTTTCTGGCATGCAAAGTCAATGGGGAAGCCAGATTCAGTTAACAACCGGGTTACGAACTTATCAACCGCAATAATTCACTTAAGCAACGGTGGCAAGAAAGCGCGTAAAACGGGGGCAAAACTCAGTTAACAAATGTGTCATTGACAACAGAAATTTTGGGCTCAATTGTGATCGTAAGTTGAGAATTACCTGTATAAAGTTATGAAGGTTGAGAAATACTGCTCTGGAGTATAATTTGTATGGCTTTAGCCATGCAAGTGGTCGTTTATAGGAAAGGCAGTTCTAACATTTCCAGACTACAACAAAATGCTGGTTCTTGGTCTAAAAGATGTATGGAAATAATCATCTCAGAGACATTTTCTCTTTGTGAGGAGGTGGAAAATTCCTTGCGCTAATCTGAGCAGGACCAACCTTGGAGCACCCCAATGACTTCCCAGGCATTGTGCACCATCCGAGTCTCCAAATCTCAGGATTGCTTCTTGTCAGGTTTTAGGGTGCCCCAAAGCATCAGTGTGGATGGTTGTGGACAACCTGTTTAGTTTTAAGGTATCTGGAATAGATGTTCTGCTTTTGGTTCGTTTCTTTAAAAAAGTTGGGGGCAAGGGATTTTTTTCCAGGACTTTGTCATATTTCTCATTATCTGGATTGGAAACTCTGGAATTGGACAGGTAAGAAAGCAGGTAAAACAGGTCAAGGTGATCATTCCAAGAGATGTATTTCACTTGCCCCAAAGGTACAAAGCCTGGTGCAAATTTTCCTGAACCGCAAGGAATATTTTACGTGCAAAACTAAAGGCCCTGTCACACTGCCCAACGGATGCAAAACGGACGAGAAAAATGTTCCATCCATTGTTATCCGCTCTCAGAAAGGGCAAAAATTTGCATAACCGGAGCGGATGACACGGACGCGGGGAGGACGCAGGGCGGATGCAAAGCGGACGCGGAACAGAAGCCCAGCGGATGGAAGCGGATGAGAGCGGATGACACATCCGCTAGGCTTCCGGGGGGCCGCAGCAAAGCGGACGCAGAACGGATACAGCGGATGCAGAACGGATGCACAGCGGATGAAGCGGATGCACAGCGGAAGCCTAGCAGATGCCTGGTGTTAATTGCGCATGCGGGGGGGATGCGTTGCGCAAGCCCCGCGGATATACCGGAAGCAGCTCGGAAGCAGGTCGCCATTCAGAGGAAAGACCTGCTTCCAGACACATCGACTGCCTTGCCTGTCCTGCCTGCATGTCTGCCTGCAAGCCTTGCTGCCAGCCTTGCTCCCAGCCACCCTGCCAGCCTTGCTGCCTGCCTGCCTGCCAGCCTTGCTGCCAGCCAATCTGCCTGCCAGCCTTGGTGCCTGCCTGCCTTGGTTCATGCCTGCCTGCCAACCTTGGTGCCTGCATGCCTGCCAGCCTTCCTTCCAGCCTTGCTGCCTGCCTTCGTGCCAGCCTTGGTGCCTGCCAGCCTTCCTGCCAGCCTTGGTATCTGCCTGCCTGCCTGCCAGCCTTGCTGCCTGCCTCCCTGCCTGTCTTGGTGCCTACCTCCCTGCCAGCCTTGCTGCCTGCCTGCCTGCCAGCCTTGCTGCCTGCCAGCCTTGCTGCCTGCCTGCCTGCCAGCCTTGCTGCCTGCCTGCCTGCCAGCCTCCCTGCCAGCCAGCAACCCCACAACCATGCTGAAGCACAGCAAGCCTCAGCCATCTGCTGCCAGCCCTGGCAAGAGGGACAGGGCTACCATCCCGCCCCCTGGCCCTCACTCTGGTTCTGCTGGGGCTTCTGCAGCACGGGCTCGCTCTTCTGGGGCTGGCGCTTCTGCTGCTTCTGGAGGAGCTGATGACAAGCACTCCAGCACCAGCCACCTCCACAGCATCTGCACCCTTCACCCCTGGGACTGAGCGACCAAGAGGAGTGCCAGAGACTCATTTTTGTCTTATAGCTTGTTGTTAATAAAGTCTATTTTTGATTCACACACTTGCTTCATTTCTTTTTTTTAATAAAGTCTTGCTGGAAACTTTTAGAAATGGTTTAAGCCTTTGCATGATTCTGGGATGGGTTAAGATAGCAGTGGGTTTGGCAGGCATACCTGTGGGATGGGCAGGGATACCTTTGGGATGGGTAATAGCTGTGGGATAGATAAACCTCCAGTGCAAGCATAGTGGGACTGTATGGTCCACCCTCCCAGGTGCCACACCTATGGCACTTCATTATCAATAACGATATAATCAATCATCCACACGTCAACATAAACACAACTCTTTATTAAATGCCCTGTTCATTGTAGGCACACCCAACATACATGGCCCAATCTCATCCGTGTGATGAGACAGGCTGAAGGAAGCACCCATTAAGCATCTCTCATCCTGTCTTGCCACTCCACCGCTCCAGCTGGGGAGTTGCACCAGTGTTTCAGGAGATTGCGCTGCTTCTTCCCTTCACGTGAAGCTCTGTTGGGGCCTTGCACATCCTGAGTGTCTATCAGATTTTGCCCTTGCCTCCATTCCCCAGGCTCCATGTCCCCATTGCCTTGCTGGAGGTCCACGAGCCTGTTCTGCAAGACTGGGTAGCGGGTGCGCATGAGATTGTGCAGGATGCAGCAAGCTTCCATGATCCTCCTCACGGTCTCTGGGCGATGCTGCATGTTGGTGAGAAGTACCTGGAACCTGTTGGCCAGGATGCCAAAGGCGTTCTCCACCACCCGCCTTGCCCTGGACAGCCTGTAGTTGAAGATCCTCTCTTCACGGGTGAGGAGTCTGGAAGTGTAGGGCTTCATGAGGTAGGTTGTGAGGGAGAAGGCGTCATCCCCCACGATGAAGTAGGGCACATCTTGTGTGTCGTTGGGCAGGGGTTCTGGATCTGGGAAGCCCACGATGAGGTTGCATTCCAGCTCCTTGTTGAGGTGATTGGCGTTGTATACCTGGGCATATGAAGATGAGCCGTTGCCTGAAGCATCGATGTACATGAACTTGTAGTCAGCATCGACCATGGCAAAGAGGATGATGCTGAAAAACCCCTTGTAGTTGTGATAAGTGGACCCCGACTTGGCTGGCACTTTGCAGGCCACGTGCTTGCCATCGATGGCTCCAACGGTGTGGGGGAAGTTCCACTTCTGATAGCACTGCTCTGCAACTTTCTTCCATCCTTCTTCAGTGGAGGGGCACTGGAGGAGCTCCTCCTTGTATTCTTCGATGATGGCCTGCACCACTTCTCTGACCACAATGCTGATGATGTTGTGTGGCACCCTCCAGCCGTTCTGCATGCTGCTGTAGGTGGTCCCTGAGGCCAGGTGGCGCAGAGTGAGTGCCACCTTCAGCCCAGGGTCCAGGCTGGACCAGAAGTTGGTGCTCTGCTTGGTAAACCTGGGTGTCAGCCACTTCACAAGTTCGTCAAACATGGCTGGAGGCATCCTCATGAAGTTCTGGAATGCCCAAGTGTCTTCGTTCCTGAGCTCCACCATCAGCTTGTTGTACACCGTCCTCTGCTCTTCTGGCGAACCATCTTCGTACCCAGAGGCTTCTTGGCCGCCTCTTTTTCTTCCCGTAGTAGAGTTCACAGAGCCTGTAGATGGCTTCGCACTGTTGCAGAAGGATGGTGGCTGCCAAAAGGACTGTGTTACGATCCACGGTGGACATGACTGGATGCTGTGGAAGAGCAAGAGGCAGATGAAGGCTGCAGAGGTCCACACCGCAGGGCTGCTGTTCTGAAAGTGAGATCCAGATGTGTTGCTTCCCCTTTATATAGGCAGTATAGGTGTCCCTTTGCATCCTCTAGGCATCCTCTAGGCATCCTTAATATCCGAGATAGGTCCCCTCTGCGGATGTTTTTTTCCATTTTAAACGCTTTGTTTCCGCTTGGCATCCGTTCTGCATCCGTTCCGCGTCCGTTCCGCTTCCTCCCTGCATCCGAGCAGATGCGAGTTGCGCGGATGCGGAATGGATGCCTAGAGGATATAGCGGATGCGTAACGGATGCAGAACGGACGAATTGGATACATTTTCCGCGCAAAAGTTTTGGGCAGCCCAAAACTTTTGGAGCGGATGAAACGTCAATAAACGGATGCTGGACGGATAGAGAGGAAGCAAAACGGAGGCAGTGAGTACATCGTGTTAACCAACGGATGGAAAGGTTTTTTGTCCGTTTTGCATCCTCTTTGCATCCGTTGGTGCAGTGTGACATGGGCTTTAGGTGTGTTGTTTGGACCTGTCAATAGAAGTGCTTAAAAAATTATTTTCACAAGCAATCAGGAGACATTTCTGAAAGCTTATATAAAACTGTTTAGACCTTTATTATTTGTGCCTTTGTTTAAAGGCAGCCTATAGCAGGGATGGGAAAGTGTCAGAATTCATAAAATAACACAAAATGCCACTTCATGCAATAACTTGTGTTTCCTTTACTGGGCAATACCAAATGCAATCTCAACCAGGGATTTTAATTCCTGCAGTCTCAGCCCATATTTCATTTTAAGTTCCTAAGATTTATCCAATGCAATATATACTTGTAGCAGCACTCTCCCAGATTTCTCCTGTTTTATTTTCATCAAAAGTAAAACAGGAGCACCTTCAATCATATAGCTCCTTCTTTAAAACACACCTAAAATTTCTGAAAAACTAGTTTTCATAATTTACCCAGTGTGTCAGCAGCGAGGTCTCCTACAAATTTTTTTACCCCTTTTCATCAGGAAGTATCATTTGGGGAGTATCATACTCTCCAAAACAAAATGATCAGTTCGGGACCAAACCTGTCCATTTATATCACTAGAGTATGGACAAAAAAAAATTCTTCAGAAGAACAACAAGTTGGGAGAACTAATTCAATTGCTGACACCCTCTTGAGCTACAAATTGTATCTGTGTATTTGTTATTTAATTATTTATAAAATTTATAAGCTGCCCATTTTGACCTCAAGGTCACTCTGGGCAGCTAAAAATTTTGTTCATTTAAATCAGCTCTCAAATTTGGACCTAGATCAGGGGATCCCAACCCCTGGTCCCTGGACCAGCACTGGGCCGCAGCATGCCAAAAGCTGGGCCGCGCAAACAAGCGAAGCGCCATCCCTGCAGGATGCAGGCAGCACACAAAACCATGCCCCCTCGGGTCCACGGAAAAACCTTTCCCATGGAACTGGTCCCTGGTACCCAAAAGGTTGGGGCCACTGATCTAGATCTTTTGGGCAGAAATTCTTTCTAGCTGTTGTGGTTCGCCAGCAGCAGGTGCGGATGGCTGAGGTCTCGGAGAGCAAGGACTGAGATGAGGGGCCTGCGTGGGATGCAGGGAAGGGGCCAGGACCATCAGGGAGTAGAGTGCTGTGAAGGCTGGCAGCAGTGATGAAGAGGACCCCGAGGAGCCCATGCCCAGCATGTGTGCATGCAGGGCTGCTCAAAGGAAAAAGCACGGGGGACTCGGGAATAAGGCTGCAAGGTAACGGCTCCTCCCTGAGAAGATAAAAGCAGGCTGAGAAACCAGTTCTTTGCAGAAGGCAAAGAACTTTTACACTTGAGCCTGGTGGATATTAGGAATATCTGAGTTGATGTTTGGAGACTTTAATTTATTGTTTAGGAACTTTATCTGTTATTCTTGGCAACCTTGCAAAAACTTGGCAAGGCTCTTTCTTATCGGCGCAAATTAGTTGGAAGTGGCTTTTTATCTGTGAAGAAACATAATTCGTAAAAGAAACATTAAAAGGCTGTGCTGCTACCTTTGTCTTGCGTTTGCTCTCTTGGAAACAGGTTTGGGTCAGAACACTAGCTCCAGTTTAGGCAGCAATGGAATAAGGAAAACTGATTTTAACTACCACTGTGAATTATCAAGATACAAAGAAATTAGGTACAAAGAAATTAACAGGAATCCACATTTTCCATACCCTTTTAATATCCTTTCATAAAGCTACTCCTTCTGATTTGGTAGCGGGTTTGTATTTATAAAAATCATAATACAGGTTCATGACATGAAGATGGGATTCCTTGGGCAATTAAATCCCAGTTCCATGCTGACAAAGAGTATAAAAACCATCTGTTTCACAAAGGCTCAATCAGTGCTTATTGTGGTACATCTGAAAGGCTGGTTACGTTCTTGACAATCCACGATTATCCAAATCCTTTACCTGTTAAAACAAAATTTAATTTTTAGGGTTTTTTGTTTGTTTATTTGTTTGTTTTCAGTTTTATAAGTAGAAAGGGTAATAAAAGCCAAATAAAAACTAGAAGCTATTTGTAACTTTCCACGCCGGCTTCCCACAAGGAAAGCCAATGGGGAAACCAGGTTTAGTTTCATGACCACATGATTCATTTAACTGCACGAATTTACTTAACTACTATAGCAAAAAAAAAAAGTTGTAGAATCATGCATGACTCACTTAATGAGTTTGCTTCACAGGGGAAATTCTGGTCTTAATTTGTGGTCAGTAGTTGAAGTTATACACATCAACTCTCGGTGATTATGAAATCTCCCCCCCCTCAAAGTACTATATATGGTTGCATATGACTTACTTTATATATTCGAACTAGCCAGTGTTCTGTGGTGTAAGCTTCTTCCAAAACATCAAGCTCAAAATCTTTGTTGCCAATTTCAGCATTTCTCACTCGGTCGTAACCTGGTGGGCGTTCTAAACACAAAGGAAAGCAAAGCATGGCTGAAAAAAACCTTCCTTGTTGACCAACCATTCCTCATCCTATGACAGTGATGGCTAACCTTTTCGCGTGCCGGAAGTGTAATGCAACCCCGAATGTAATGCATGCGTGACCCCCCCCCCACGTGCCTCTGTGCATGCGCCTCTTGCCAGCCAGCTGATTGTCAGGCATCTGCCATGCATGCACGCACACCCCATGCCTCTGCACATGTGTGTGCATCTCCCACACGTGCCGAGCCCCCGCACGTGTCCAGCAGGTACCCAACAATCAGCTGGCTGACGGGAGGCGTGCATATGCATGCACAGTGGACCTAATCTGGGATGACGGCTCGTGTGCTGGCAGAAATGGTTCTGCGTGCCACGTCCAGCAGGCATAAGTTTGCCATCACAGATCTATGAATTCCATGTATCCTGCCTTAAGAAAAACACATTTAAGCTCTTTTAAAACTGTAGGTAAACATCTGTTTTTTTTTTAAGGCATTTAACCAATTATGCCTGTGTCTTGTTCCATGTCAAGCTCAATGAGAGAACAAGCACAGAGTAAAGAGGATTGCACCATATGGCCACCTCATGATATAAATTCTTAGTTCTCATAAAACAAATAATACAAAAGACTATTGGCAGAAAGCATAGCTGCAGCAGAAATAAAACTGGAATACAAATCCGTGGTCCAAGTTCAAAATGCTTCCCAAATACTCAAAACAAGAGGAATGCAGGGGAATTCACTGGAAGCAAGCAATTAAATTTGGAACTTAGCAGTAAAAGGAAACCAGGCTGCTAAAGAACACAATGGCTGGACACCATCAAGGCAGATGCCAGCCAGAGCACAGAACAACTCAAAGAAGTAGCAAAGGATTGGAGATTACTACTATCTATCCCATGCTGGAGAATTTAATAAAAACCTAATTTTCTAGAGAACAAAAGAGAACAAAGCACCTAAGACACGGAAAGTGCAGAGAACAACCTATAGAAAAAGAGAATGTTCCCCAAATTAACTCCTCAATAATACTGCAAACTATAGACATCACCACTCACTTGCTTCTGTGTAGACTTGTCCAAAACGGTAGTAGCACATCTTGTACATAAGGCAGTTAAGCAGCACTGGGGAGCCCTCTCGGTCTACCCGGAACTCTCCAGTGGGTGTGTAGTAATCATGTTCCTTTATGTGCTTGCCGGTTTCTGTGCTTCCTCCAATTCTCACCATCCACAAGAATTTGTTGATGTCTGTGGAGCAAAAATGTAACACAATTGACAATGCAATTGATCAGGGATGCAGGAGCCTTTAACCTCCAAGTATCAGAGATCCTCCAAAAATCACTCTCTGTTGCTAAATTAACCACATTACACCAGCAGGAAAAAAATCTCACTCTGGATCAATGTTTCTCAATTTCAACAAGTGTGACTTCAACTTCCAGTATTCCCCAGCCAGCCATGGGATGGTTGAAAAGTAGAAAAATATAATTCCGGATTAATAAGGCCATCTGATTTGGATTTTTTAAATACAGAAAACATGAAGAATATAAGAAGCAATTTATCAGCAGCTGTACTAAGGTGGATTTATGTAGGATGTGCAAAATCCAATGCCTCAAGAACCCTGAAAGGTCCTTTCAAGGGAATAAAAACATAGCATTACCATCTGAGGAATATCCAGTGAGGCCTCCAAATATCACTAGCACGTAACTGACATCCAGTTCCCTCATGATCTCATAAGCCCGCTCTTCAGTGGATGCCATGGCCTGGAAACACACATCAGCTCATAAATTCAACCTTCATCAATTTGCTGAGGTATAAAAATACACTGTTATTATTTTATGCAATCTTTCCTCCACCACCGCAATCATAATCCGTGCTAGCGATTTACAGGTAAAAAAAGGAATGAATAAGGATCTAACACTTGCATTCAGAATGCCTTGAAGGTGTAAAGGTAATCATGATTTAAAAAAAAAAAAAACTATGCCTTCACTATTCAGAATACAATGAAAATTATGGAAATAATTCATAAGGATTCAGCACCTACCTGTCCAACTCGGGAAATATGTGTATTATTCCAAGTATTATTATCCACAAGGATGGTTCGATTTGCCATAGCTGTTATCTGATAACCATAATCCCACCACGACATAACTTTTGCATCCTGAGCTCAAACAAAAAGACAATCTGTAACATTTCATTGAACTTGCAAATAATGGAATAAATGTTTATGAGCTGATTTGCAATGTTATATGGTGAAAAAAAGTTGTTATAAAACACATATTTTGTATACTAGTTTGCATCACAAGTTTTTCAATTTGATGAAAATGCTCTCTAATTGTTAATTAAGATGATTAAATGGTTTTGTCCACAGGCAGTGAAAACAATAAAAACAAACCAATGGATGTATTACACTTGCAAATAATTTATTTGTCCTGTAGTTGTCTCAGAAATCTTTGTGATAAGTAAATGCTTTCAATATTAGCTGACTTTAGACAAAATTTTGGTGGTTAAGAAACACAGACCTTTTTTTTAAGCATTAAGAGAACCTAATGTTGTTCCAGTTTTCTTATCTATGTACCTACATAGACACCAATTGTTCAGGTATTATTACCTCTGGTGTATTGTGACGAAGCCAATAATACGCTTCTCTGAAGTCATCGAAAATAATCCTGCTCCCATCACCACCACGAGCAGACAGAACTATAGAGGGAGAAGAGTAGGCTTCACTGGTTACCCAAGTCGAATGAAAGGTGTAAGTGATCAAGAAGAAAGCCATGACAAGGATCATTCCACTGGCAACCTAAGAAGCAAGCGGAATCATTAAAACATGCCTAAGCTATTTTGAAAAAAAACCACACCATCTTATTAGAAGAACCTTTTAATAGATATTCAGAAGCATCTATTTTCTGGGAGATAATCGAGAGACAGCTCCAATGATATCTCCTTCTACCACTAGTAAAGTTAAACACTGTAGGCCCAATGCATTTTTAAATATGCGGCGGAAAACCTTGATATAATAAACAGTTAAGCTTGCTTATATCACCACTCACTTCATTTTTGATGGGGTAGGTAGAATCCTGTTGCTTTTTAGATTTCTTATCGGGTCGGCTGATGTCTAGATTTTTCATGTAGGTTGACAACACCTGAGAAACTCCAATGCCAGACAGAATACACATAACTGGAGCCAGTACCAGCATGAGACGAACCTATTAAAACACCAATATACTAAGCATATTCAGCCATGTGTATATATATCATTTTCTGGGAGTTGAAATTGCAAAGAGGATCAGATATGATGCCTATTGTATTTACACCCCACCGGAACAAAAAATCCCCACTCTCTAACTTGCCCAGTGTATCTTGTCTAATTTATCTATGAGGAGTAAAATTAGACAATCTCTTTTATTCATACTACATTCTCTCCAAAAAACAAATCCAATGGTAAGCCAACATTCAGGACTCACCATCACAGCAGAGAAATACATGCTTGTGACACCATACATGATGATGAAAATTCGGGCATCAGACAGATGGCTGAAACAGTAATACAGGCCAACTATAAGATAGAAAAAGAACAAGTCAATTGTCAAGGAAGCCCAGAATACAACATGGAAAATTTTTATTAAACAAAGCTTAAGACTGAATAAAGGTCTAATTTATTCAAATTATTCTATTGATAAATTAGGATTTGAATAGAAACTTTGAAGGCACCAAATAAGATCTTCCAATCAACTTTTTTCTCAATATCTGTGTGAGACACTTCCCCAAGATCTTCCTTTAATTCTCTATTTTTCCAAGTAAGAATCTGGTCCTTTTTAAAAAGCCAAATTTTAGCAGAATATTGTTTACATGAAAACATTTAACATTTTACTAGTCAGTCAAGTCAAACTTTATTAAAATCAAAGATCAGTATAGAACGAAGCAATTAACAAATTAGTCTGGAAGTAACAGAGGAGGACTAAACATATGACACAAGCTAAAATAATAATACATATTATTGTCACACATTTCTACATTATACAAACCTGGAAACATGAAAACAAGAAGCTGAAGATCAAAATAGTACGATGACCATGTGGTGGGTTGGTGCTCAGAAACTGAAGCTATGATTGGAATATTATTCTTTGCATAAGAAGGATCAAGCAAAGAGTAGAAACGTCCGGTCCATGGAGAAATTTTTCCTGACAAAATTGAGAAATAACCAGACCAATAAAAATATTTATGGGGTAGTGTTATATCTTCAAGCAATAATATCTCAATATGCCTATGTAATGCCTAAATTACACACACACACACAATAACAAATCTAGAAATTCGGTTTTGCTAAGATAAAATCAAAATATTTTCTCAATCATGCCCAGAAAATTTAATCAGGATTATTGTTTCTTCTTCCTCAAACTTACGAATCATTTTGACTAAATATAAAACTCTATTCCTGCAAACCAGACTGTTCTTATTTATCCAGAACTCTTCAAAGCTTCAATCACATGACTAAAGAAGTCCGATTATTCATTTGGCTTTAAATGAATAGCATCCAAAAGCTGGAGAGTTTTAATCTATTTCCACAACATAAATTGCTTTCAAATAAGTAAACAGAAACATTCTTCTCAGGAAGTTGCAATGTCCCAAGAAGCATGCTGACACAGTGAAATTATCTCATGTGTTAAAGATTATAGAGCCTCAAAAAAAAAAAAAAAACATCCAATCAAAAGCATAGAAACTCTCCATTAAAATAGTATTTTTCTGGATCCATTGAATTAATGTTCCAGTGAAACTATAGAAAATACATTGGTATGCATTGCTAAGACCTGCAGTGTCTCCTTACCTGTTAACATCAAAACAGCTCCTATGGACAGAAGAACAAACCCGACCAAGGAGATAACACTTCTGAAGAGAATCTCAAATTGCTGAGGATTCAATTTGCTGCGCAGATAATCCACGAAGGCATGAATCTGGCAGAGACCAAATACCCCCAAGGCAGCCATGTGTTCAGATGAAAGAACAGGCTACAGGAAAAAAAGAATAAGCTCAGTTAAGCTTACTTTTTATGACAACTAAATGTGTTCCTTCGGCCAGCAGGGTAACTGAATTAGCTATTTGGCTCAACTACTGTCACTGTAGACATCTCCCTGCCAAAAAAAGCATAGTCAAGGCTGTGGTTTTCCCTGTTGCAATGTAAAGCTGTGAAAGTTGGACCATAAGAAAGTCTCAGTGCCAAAGAATTAAGGCCTTTGAACATATGGTGATGGAGAAGACTCCTGCAAGTCCCTTGGACTGCAAGGCGATCCAACCGGTCAGTCCTAGAGGAAATCAACCCCGACTACTCTTTAGAAGGCCAGATCCTGAAGATGAAACTTAAATACTTTGGCCACCTAATGAGAAGAAAGGACTCACTGGAGAAGAGCCTGATGCTGGGAAAGATTGAAGGCAAAAGAAGAAGAATAGGATGGCAGAGAAGGAGGTAGCTGGATAGAGTCACTGAAGCAGTTGGTGTGAGCTTAAATGGACTCCGGGGGGGGGAGGGTAGAGGACAGGAAGGCCTGGAGGAACATTGTCCATGGGGTCACAATGGGTCAGACATGACTTTGTGACTAATAACAACAGTCACTGTCAGACAGCCATATCAATAGACAAATAGTTCCAGAGCAGAACAAGCTTTACACCACCCCTTTTCCTCAATCTTTTAGATTTCTTACCTGGAAACCGACAAAAGAGATCTGCATTGAGAGGACAGTTCCTAAGCAGTATACTGTACAATAAGCCACATAGATCCGGTGGGAGAACCGACCAGTCAACATCAGCACCAGGACATGAAGTGGAATTAGGTTGATCAAAAACACATAGCCACCCCAAGAAGAAACCTGAGGAGGGGAGGAAACAAATAGGACACAGAAATTATACACTTCTAAATGCCACAAGTGTCTGATGGGTTAGGATACTGTCTACACTACGCATGACACAAAAGCTTTTCTTCACCAGGGGTCCACAAACTTGGCAACTTTAAGACTTGTGGACTTCAACTCCCAAAATCCCCAGCCAGCCTCCAAACCTGGCAACTTTAAGACTTGCGGACTTCAAGTCCTCAGTGTAGGTGGCTGAGGAATTCTCAGCTTAACTATCTAATATGATTTTTGTGAAAATAAGGATTGGGGAAAGAAAGAGAAGCATTCTCTCCCTTGGGCCCCAAGAGATAAGGTGTGATGTAAATTTAACAATTAACAAAGTTGCAAAAGAAAAGGAACAATCTGATCTTTATTTAGTAATTTATATAAATATAAAAATAGCTTGGCTTTAACAAGTAACACAGATGGAGGCTAAAAGGCACATGCTGTTGTCTGAAGTAAGGGAACAGTGGCATTAATTTCCTCTTTCCTTCTCCAAGGAGAGAGTCACATCTTTCAAGAATGATGCTACGGAGTCCTTATTACAAAAGCCGGTGGCTTCGGAAATTTACAACGCTACAACAAGGCTTATAAATGTACAAAATATAAATAAGTTGGGAAATGATTCCAGGCAGAATTTTGTCTGTTTTGATGGGATGACTCAAGGTATCTAGTAAAATATTGTCACTCACCATGTAGAAATAGGCAAGCGCGCAAATGGCTGCCCAGTAGATTGAACCTGTCTTCACAGCTTTGATCCACATATAGTAAGTCAGAAGCATACAGAAGATAGCAATACCTGGAAATAAATCAGATTTTCAATTTTTCCATCCAAAGCTGAAGAAGGATAAGCCTGCATTACCACATCATAAAGATACAACAAAGCGGCGTTTTCTAATTCTGGCAAATTTAACATGTGTGAACTCCCAGAATTCTCCAGCTACCATACACACGTCCTCACTACTTACAAGTTACCAGTTGCCAGAGTTGGTAAACACTGCTGAATAAACCACTGAGTTGTCAAAAAGAAAAAAGGACTATCATACATTTTCTTCTCATTTTTTTTCACACAATTCACTTATTCATGTTTCCAATTTATATGCCACCCAAAGGGCATATTATCATCATTAATATAATTCTACAATTTTAAAAACATCACAAAACTTTATAAAGGCCACTATTGGTATCAACAGAGAGCTAATTTTACAATGCATTTTTAAAGGGTTCTTTACACTTTTGCACTATTTTTTCATAATAAAATTTTAATAAAGCTCCAAGAAGCAACTTTCATGTGAAAAACTCTTAGCAGTGAAGCCAGAAATAGGACTTGAATTAAAGTCATTTTACTGCCAATAAAATTATTAAATCCAAAGCTGCTTTATTTCATACCAGGAACAAATGTTTTTTATATCTCATTTAGCATCAAATGCTTCCATTTTTAATTTCATTAATCTGATTTGAGAGATGAATGAGGATCATTCAATCAATACACAATAACCTGGAGAGGATTATCAACAAAGAAATCAAGACTGAACTAACCAGTTTCTTCTATCCTTGTCAGATATTGGCATTTCCCCCCATATTGCCAAAGAGTGCCATATTCTATATTTAGTGCCATAGAGTGCCATATTCTATATTTAGTGCCATCGAGTACCATATTCTATATTTAGTGCCATAGAATGCCATATTCTATATAGTGCCATAGAGTACCATATTCTTATATTTAGTGCCATAGAATGCCATATTCTATATAGTGCCATAGAGTGCCATATTCTATATTTGTTTCTATATGTATGGCACTATGGGGGAAGTATATTTAGTTGCCTATATATTGCTTGTGTGACTTAACAACATCTTTCCTTCCTTCCTTCCTTCCTTCCTTCCTTCCTTCCTTCCTTCCTTCCATTTATTCCAGGCTGAAATTATTAAAGGCATTAAAAAAAAAAACTGACCTCACCTTCATTATCATAAGAGCCCGCAACAGAACGGGAGATGTAACCAGGCACCACAGCAATCATTGCAGCTGCCAAAAGACCAGCTCCTGCATCCTAGGCAGAAAAAAAAAAAGTAAGTCACTAATGCTGACATTATTTCCTAAATATGTAAATAGTGTAGGGAGGGAGGCTTCATGTATTTCTTAGACATGACCACCTTTCTTGAGTTTATTATTATTTTGTCAAAAGGGTACAAATAAAGAACTAATAAATAAAGACTGTTACAAAGTTTAATCTCTTCTGTTAACCAAAGTCTAAATAAATTTCTAATCTGTAACCAGCAAAAATCTTCCCATTTAAGCATTTCAAATATACTTTATTTCAGTATTCAACATGTGACCTTCCATCTTAAATCAACATGCATGAATGTTAAAACAACACAAATGAATGCATCTAAAATTTTTGACAATCTTTCAGTGTAACATACCTCGGAATATTGTGCTTATTACATTTTTATCCCACTTTTCAATGCAGAGTACATAAATACTCTTGCCTCCTCCTATTTTTGCACAACAACCCTGTGAGGTGGAATGGGCTGAGAGATGACTGGTGCAAAGTCACCCAGCTGGCTTTCATGCCTAAAATGAGACTAGAACTCAGTGTCCTGGTTTCTAGCCAGCACCTTAACCACTATACAATGGTACTGCACTTTTCCTTACTGCTTCCCAATATGCTAACATTACACCAACTCATATTTCCACTACCACCTATTTCCCAAAATATAATGATTATATTAAGTTTGGAACAGCATACAATTTGATTATTCTTGCTTTAACTGGCCAATCAATAACTGAAATAAGGAGAAACTAGAAATAAATTTGCCAGTCTCCACTCTTTTACACAGAAAGTTCAGCTATCATTCCCAGACATCGGCTCTATCTTTATGATTACCTTAAGTTCTTTGGTGAGGTGGTATGTTACTATGGTGGTGAAGGAAGAAAAGAGAGGGGCCAAAAACACGCACACATTTCGGATGTCGATTGTAATGTGGAAGAAGTGCAGAATGTGATAGATGGCAGCTGATGTGATCATTAAACCTGAAATAAAATGAAGCAGGAATGTCATTTGCAAAGAATTATTGGCCTGCTGGATGGTTATGTTTTAGTAAACTTAAACAAAATCTGGACTGCTGAGAACTAGTTCTCAAAATCACTGGCTGACTATAGGCTCTCTTACAGATCAGTAAGCATGCTTTTCCCTATTAAATGAAGCCAATACCATAAACATTATGTTTGGCTGCGTTACCTGAAAGATGAATGACACTTGCTTACCCATTTGGGGGAACCTGTTGCATCTCTGATCTACAGAACACCAGAAAAGAACTATTCTAAAAAGGGACGGCATTACAATACATTGTGCATTGGTCTTTGAAAAATACCTGACTCTTACCTGGATAGATGGTTCCACCTATGATCCTTCCCAGAGGATACCATGCTCTATCATCAAACCAGTTGTGAAACTTATAAAAACCCTCTTCTGCCAAGAAGCGAGTGGTGCGATAGTTAAAATACCTGTGGGAGTAACAGAAATCTGAATCCTTTACCAGTAAGATTTTATGGTTTGCTATTCCTCGTATTGCAGACCTGGCCTTTTGGTTACAGTTCTTATGTAGAAGAGCTCCCAATTCTAATATACAAATTAGCACCAACTTCATGAAAGCAGTTTTTCACTTGGAATCAAGATTCGTATAGAATCCAAATAGAAATATCCCAAATGGATAAAGAATTAATTCTTACAGGCAACCAAGAAAATGTAGCCTTACCGTACATTTCCAAACACTATTATGCACTCTTTAATATACTGCAAAAACACAAATATTCCCCTTATACAAACTGTTCTTCATCATACTAGACAGTTGGAGCTAAAGCATCTAGTAGAACTCATAACCATTCAACTATAGTCCATTACTCTGAGTCAATCTCACAGTTGTAAGCATTCCTTTAGAACTGTGTTTCTAAACATTGGCAACATGGCAAGATTTGTGGACTTCAATTCCCAGAATTCCTAAGGCTGAGTCATTCTGGGATTGAACATCTTACAGTTGCTAAGGCTGAGAAACAGTTTTCGAAAAAAACAATTCTATTGTATTTCATACTCAAGATTCATAGTAAATCCAGGCAGAACTGGCTAGAATATTACTTTTATTGCAAAATTATCTGACCCTAATCCTAGTTCTTTGTCTTCCAGAAAAACACCTTCCCTGAAGCCCTATTGCTGAAGCAGAACAATCTGTTTTATTATTCTAATAAATTCTACAGCAACAAAACCTGCACTTGACACATCGAGGAAACTGATCTCTCCAATCAAATCAGAGTCAAAAGGGCTACTTACGGATCAAATTCATGAATGACACTCTCAAATCGTAACACAGAGAAAAGTCTAGTAGAAAAAGCTGCAACACAAAGAAAGGAATATGCAGAGGTGATTATTTATTTAGCACCATTGTTATCACGATGGTTCAATTGTTTTAATGTTAGTTATTTATCAATTGGAAACACAGAGGCTAGAAATGTTGAAACAAAACAAGTCAAGGTTGATTATATGACTAGAACAACATTCCATTCAAAATAGAATTTGCATTAAAAACAAGTAACAGTTATAGCCATACCAGCTACAGTTTTTAAAGCTCAAACTTACAAAGAATAGCTGCCATCGACAGAATCAGGAGCTTGAGGAGGGTGTCCTGTTTTTCATATGACAAGCGGAGGAAACCTAACTTGGTCATTCTGGCAAAGGTAACCAAAGGCAGCACTTAAACACCTGAAAGGCATAAAAAAATAAGTCCTCCTTATTAATACACCATAAGCAAACATTGCATGGGGTGAGACAGCAGCACAGATTTCATTTAATCAGGATCAAACAATTTTTCCTCAAAACAATGTACCCATCCATCCATCCACCTAAATGAGTGTAATTCTATGTATACTTCCCCAGAGTTCAACAGGAAACACACAAGAGATGTTCACTGTTTTGTTTAATCATAACCAAGGTGGTGGCTTAAGGACCTAATCAATGCCAACTAAAACAAAGAACAGCTGCATGAATGAGGCTCTCTTTCTACATTTTCATGTGTTCACAATAGATTTCACTATTTAACCATTTTTAAAACTTCAAAAAGCAAAAGTTATGAAATAATACCCACCAGTTGCCAAAAACATTCAAAGCAAACATTTCAGTATGACTTATCTTTTTTTCCACCTAGTACATATGAGAGAGCCCAATTAGCACAAACTTTATCTTCTGGATGTGGGTTTCACACAAAAGTTCAGGTTTACAGAGGTTTGAAAAGGTTACACAAACATGAGTTTATCTCATGCAACCTTTAAACATTGCTTAAAATAAATATTTGTTTGCTAGCAAAGTGGGGGGATCTATAGAAACGTGTACTTCATGAAAACGAAACCAAAACTAAAGTTAATTGCTTAAAGTCAGTTGCACGGTTCATTTTTGCTAACAGAAGAAAAAAGAAATGTAATTTCTGTTTCAATTTCCTATCTGAAATCTACTTCTTTCAAATCAAGTTTCATTTGGGATTCAACAACAATCAGAGATTTCCTTTTAAACTACTTAGCAATGAATGAGAACTAAGGTTTCCAATAAAAAAAATCTAATAAAAGTAGAATTATAAAGGCTACTATTCAAGTACTGCAATTATCCAACAAAAATTACCTCCAATAAAAATCAGAAACAGAACTAGGGATTATCAGTTAAGAGCAAATAGAAGGAGTAAAACATTATTAACATCCCAGGTTAAGTCCATCAGGCATAGAAGGTATTTTTCAAGTCCTTGTCCTATTGTTGAGCATACAATTAAACTATGTGGTTAGAATAGAAGCAGCATTGAAGACCACAAATATCCACAGCAAAATTGTTCTAAATATATACACTGTGCATTTTAAAACCCAAGAATGGTCTATTTCAGGGGTCTTCAAATTTGACAGCTTTACAACTTGTGGACTTCAACTCCTAGAATTCCTCCTCCAGTCATGTTAGCTCAGGAATTCTGGGAGTTGAAGTCCACAAGTCTCAAACTTGCCAAGTTTGAAGGTCTATACAGAATCACTCCTATATTAGTATGGTACTCAGATTTAAAATCAGTTCTCAAACTAATATGAGCCCACTTAAGCAATTCTGGACCACTGACTTGAACAGGTTTCCTTTCCAATTCCCCAATTCAGTGCTGGAGAGTTGGGTTAAGTTGGCTCATATTAGCTTGACAAGTGTAGGTGAAGCCTCAGACTTACAGAAACATGGATTTGCACTAAACATTAAGAATGCAATGCAGTGAAAGAAAGGTTGGATCAGCTTCTGCCAAAATGCTTCAGGATTACCTAATCTCCCAGATTCCTTCCACATTTTAATTTTTTAATAATTATAGATCTAGGGATGTAATTTCATGGATTTAGAGGACCTTTGTGCACCCAAATGTTGCATGAAGCAAGGACCTGGATGCACCTTCAGCTGTCTTGAAAAGTGGGAACTCTATCAACAGGATGCATAAAGAACTACTGAATAGAATCAAAGCAAAAAAAAAAAAAGAAAGAAATCAAACTTGCTTCTACAGTTAGCAAGATCAGTTATGTGCAATATCCAGAAATAGCTAATCTGACTATTGTTAGCATCTAGACAGAGATTCCATCCTCCTGGACCCTTCTGGAAACAAAAAGGCTGTCAAAGACTGAGGGTGACGCGATCTATACCCCAAAGACAAAAATATCAAGGAAAGTGAAAAATGTTCCTAAGGGCCCGAGGCAAAAAACCCCAAAACAAAACCGGAAGGACAGAATAAAAGGCCGCATTCTAGGGTTTTAAATGGGCGGAGAAATCAGCCCTTAAAGCTCTACAAAGCTTTAAAACAGGCAGAAATAAGACAATTAGGCTGCGCCCTTCCTGGAAGCCCCTTTTACCTTCCCACTTGCAGAGGAACGTGGCGGGTTTCACACGTTGCACAAGATCGCCCTCGAACTCGGCTTCTTGCATAAAAAAAAGGGGGGGGGATATTCATAAACCAGGGTTACACGGATCCAGGTTTAATGCTAAGGTGTTAAGTCATCCTGCCACGGCTTCCCCCCCCCTCCCACCACCACCACCACAGCGCTGGTCGCGAAGCCCAGCCGCCGCCGCTCCCTCCTCCTGCTCCGCTCCCTCAGGCTGCAGCCACGCCGCCTACCCGGCCTGACGCTGAAACGCCCCTTCGGGCGCCAATTCCTCACCGGGGACTCAGAATCCGCTCTCCGCCCGGCTCCCTCAGCCATCCGCTCCACGCGCGCCCACTCCCAGCTCCGCAGCCCCGCCCGCTTTTCCCGAAGCCCGAGACGGTAGACAACTACAGGCCGAGCGGTGCGTTCATCACGACGACGGGCCCGCCCCCCAGAAAAAGATGAACGGACGGAAGCCACGTCCGTCAACAAAGCGGAAGTTCGAGGGACCGAGCGTCGCGAGTTCCGTTCCCGATTCAGAGGGGGAGGAGGAGGGGCCGGACGGGAATTGCTTGTCTTGGAGGAGGGAAGCTTGGTTGAGGCGCGAGAAGTGACGTGTCGCTGTGGGTAACGAGGGGTGAGTGGGGCAGAGCTCGGAGGGGGCGGGGCCAGAGCCTTTCACGTGGCAGGAGGCGGCAGGACGAGTTCGAGGCCGGGTTCCCCCAGTGCATCTGAACCGCCAGATTTAAGGAAGTGGCTGGAGCTCTTGCAGCTTTTCCTAGCCCTTCAGCTGGGAGGAGTGTCGCTGCCAGAATCGCGTCAAAATGACTGCACCAGCTGAGCATTAGTTGAGGGGTCCCCAAACTTGGCAACTTTTAAGACTTGTGGACTTCAACTCCCAGAATTCTCCAGCCAGCAAAGCTTTGCTTGCCAGCAAAGGTTTGCTGGCTGGAGAATTCTGGGAGTTGAAGTCCACAAGTCTTAAAGTTGCGAAGTTTGGCGACCTCTGGTCTAGTTTAATGAAAAGGAGGACTGGGGGCGACATGATAGCAGTCTTCCAATATCTCTGGGGCTGCCCCAAAGGAGTCGACCAATAATTCTCCAGAGCAGGGGTCGCCAACCTTTCGGACCTCAGGGACCACCAAACTCATAATTTTAGATCCCCGGGACCACTAACTGGTTCTGTGGGCATGGCCTAATTTGTGGGCGTGGCTTGGCGGTCATGTGACTGGATGGGCATGGCTTGTATGTAAATATTATAAATATTTATATACATATTCATTGTTTATACATATATAAAAAGAACAACTTTTACTCCAAATCAGGCAAAGCAGGCAGGCAGATTGAGTTGCTCACAGAATCAGATTCATTCAGAAATCTATCTGCCGTTGGCTAGCTCGGTCTGTCACATAAAATTTGCTTGCAAACTCATAAAATTTGCTAGCAAGCAAACTCACAAAATTAACTCACAAAACATTATGTATGTAAATATTGAATGTTTTACATTAAAAAAAAAGCAACTTTTATCCAAAATCAGGCAAAGCAGGCAGATTTGAGTTGCTCACAGAATCATTCAGAGATCTATTTATTTGTCTGCCATCGGCTAGATCAGTCTCTCAAATTTGCTTGCTGTGAGTCTGCACTGAATTTGCTTGCAAGCAAATCTTCAGGCCTAAGGGAGGTTTGGCTGTGTTTAGCTAAAAAGCAAGAAATCCAACCAATTCTTGCTTCCTAGCGAATCTAAATCTCCCGACACAGCAAAACAGATGATGGTCGGAAAAAGGAAAAATAGCAACTTAGCAGACAAGTTTGCCAGGTAAGGAGTGAGTGAGCGGGGAGGGTGTCAGGCGGAACTCCATTCAAAATCCAGGAAAGAAATACTTAGACTCTTTAGTTTAGAGAAAAGATATCTTTTACTGAAAGTGAAGTGGTAGCAACCAAAGAATTCTGAATCTGAGAATTTAGGCGCGCAATTCACATATAGAAAGTGATAGAAATGTTCCCACCCCCAAAGTTCAAATGACACTTCCAATTAGAAGTTGTGGATATGATCATGTGGCATCTCCAGGTGATGATGAGGCCTCTGTCCATTGACCTTGGCATATTTTGATAACGGGTTGCAGTTGCGCAGAGAGAAGAAAGCTAAGCGAGAAATAGAAACCTAACTCTATTTTATGCTCCCCCCTCCCATTTACACAATAGACGAATGTAACACCTCCAGCTCACTTCCCAACTTATTCCTACCTCCCCTTTCCCCCCCCGTTATTTATGGCAGTCGAAAAGATGCAAAGCAATAGAAGATCTTGAAGGCTGACATTCGGCCCTCCTAGAAAAAGGAAAATCATCCGTCCTAGAAGAGAGAGAGGAGAAAATATAAAGACAATTATTAATCATAAAACCATTACAAAACAATACACTCCTAAGGCTTATCAGGATACTTGGAACGAAATGCTTTGATCAACTTAGGGGCTTTAACATCGGTTTCGTTAACCCATTCGACTTGTGAAGAAGGGAAATGTTTCCAGGCTACAAGATACTGGAGTCGACCCCTCCATTTGCGAGAATCCAGAATTTCTTTAACTTCAAAATGTTGTTCGCCTTCAATCAATATTGGTATGGGAGGGTCAGTCTGGATGGGTCTTAGGTCAGAAGTACGTTCAGGTTTTAGCAAACTAACATGGAAAACCGGATGAATTCGTCGAAGAGTTTTGGGTAAGTTCAGCTGGACTGTTACAGGATTTATAATCCGTTCAATTGTGAATGGACCAACGTATTTAGGACCAAGCTTCTTTGACTTTTGAGTGGTCTGCAGGTATCTGGTGGACAGGAAAACCTTGTCGCCCACTTTATATTCTTTCTGTGGGGATCTTTTCTTGTCTGCAAATTTCTTATGAGCTTGATGGGCCTCATCTAATGCTTTGCGTGTTCCTGGCCAGTTAAGTTGGAGTTGAGTTATCCATTCATCCAACGAATGGATGTTAGGCTTTTCACGAGGAAGTTCAGGTATGGGAACGAAATCTTGTCCCGAAGCCACTTTAAATGGAGTAAATCCAGTACTGCTGTGTACGGAGTTGTTGTATGCCACTTCGGCAAATGGTAGTAATTCGGACCAGTTATCTTGTTGATAATTTATGTAACACCTGAGATATTGTTCTAACACTGCGTTAGTCCTCTCGCAGGCCCCATTAGTTTGGGGGTGGTGGGCGGAGCTTAGCCCCTGGGAGGAGCCTATTAACTTCAGGAACTCTTTCCAAAAATTTGAGGTAAACTGGACCCCTCTGTCAGAGATTATGCGTTCCGGGACACCATGTAACCTATAGATATGTGATATAAATAGTTTAGCCAGCGTCTTAGCAGAGGGAATCTTGGAACAAGGTATGCAATGTACTTGTTTGGAAAACAAATCAGTCACTACCCAGATGATCGTGTTTCCACCACTTTCGGGTAATTCTACTATAAAGTCCATAGAGATTTCCTTCCAGGGAGCCGTTGGTCTAGCTACATTTTGTAACAATCCTACTGGCTTACCAGGAGGTCTCTTTGCCGAAGCACAA
>BLBF01000059.1:11954757-12003085 GCA_015471245.1 Laticauda colubrina | reverse complement strand
AGGCCCCGGGGCTGCTGCTGGATCAGGTTGATTTATGGGAGAGGGAGCTGCTCTGCTTCTTCTGGCTGGGGCTACCTCCCCTCCCCCTTCTTATCTTTGTGGAGCTTGAGGTTGTTCAAAGGCTTCATTCAGGAGTTTCCTGGCTTGATCCATCAAGAGTTCCCTCTTTTCCTTCTCTTGCCAAGGCTCCTCTTTTCCACGCCGGCGGGTAGTTGTGACCCCGGGGGGAGGGGTACTTCGGATCTTTCCAACCAACTCCCACCGACCATCTGGGCTTCACAGCTGGATCCTCTTCCAGACTGAACTCTGCTAGCGATTGGGCTTCCTGCACCAGCAAAGAATCTTGGCCTCCAATGGCTCCCAGATCCTCCTGGTCACTATTTGAAGATGACATGATGTCCAGGCCCCCTCAGAAGAAAATTGGGTATTCTCTCCGGGTGGGCAGGTGGGGTGAGATTCAGAATAATGTCAGGCGGAGCTCCATTCATAATCCAGGAAAGAAATACTTAAGACTCTTTAGTTTAGAAAAAAGATATCTTTTTCTGAAAGTGAAGTGGTAGCAACCAAAGAATTCTGAATCCGAGAAATTAGGCGCGCAAATCACATATAGAAAGTGATAGAAATGTTCCCACCCCCAATAGTTCAAATGACACTTCCAATTAGAAGTTGTGGATATGATCATGTGGCATCTTCAGGTGATGATGAGGCCTCTGTCCATTGACCTTGGCATATTTTGATAACGGGTTGCAGTTGCGCAGAGAGAAGAAAGCTAAGCGAGAAATAGAAACCTAACTCTATTTTATGCTCCCCCCTCCCATTTACACAACAGACGAATGTAACACCTCCAGCTCACTTCCCAACTTATTCCAACCTCCCCTTCCCCCCCCCCCCCGGTTACTTATGGCAGTCGAAAAGATGCAAAGCAATGGCAGAAGATCTTGAAGACTGACAGAGGGTTTCCTTCGGCCATGTGGGCTGAGTAGCCTTGTGCAACCTGGATTGTGCAACTCTGGGGATGAGATTTCTCTGAGGCCCACCAAAATTTTGTTGAAGCCCACCGGTTGGTGACCGCTGCTCCACAGCACCCGAAGGCCAGACAGGGAACAATGGATGGAAACTAACCAAGGAGAGAACAAACCTGTATTTAAGGAGAAATTTCCGAACAGGGAGAACAATTGACCAGTGCAACAGAAGTTACCTTCAAGTCGTGGCTGCTTCATCACTGGAGATTTTTAAAAAGAGACCAGGCAGCCACCTGTCTGAAATAGTATAGGACCGCGATGGCAAACCTAAGACACGCATGCCGGAAGTGGCACGCAGAGCCATTTCCCCCAGCACGTGAGAGCTCGCCCGGAAAAGCTCCTCTGCGCATGCGGGCGCGCTGCTGCCCAACAGCTGATTGTCAGATATCTGGCACGCATGCGTGGGAGGGTGCAGAAACACGCAATGTGCGCTGGGGGTCACACGCACATGCACGGATGGTGTGGGGAGGTGATCACATGCGCAAGGGGGCGCAGGCCCAGCACGCATTGCCTTCTGGGTGCTGGCACACGAGTCCAAGCGCAATTATCGGCACGGGAGCCAAAAAAGGTTTGGCACCACTGGTATAGGGTCTCCTGCTTAAGCAGGGGGTTGGACTAGAAGACCTCCAAGGTCCCTTCCTATTCTCTTATTCAGATCTACGGCACCAGCCACTATCAATGCTGACACCAGCCAGAGCACAGGACTCAAAAAAAGTAGAGCAAGATTAGAATACATGGAGAAACCTAATCTACAGAATCGCCTAGACCTAGTCATCGTCCACAGTGCCAGCCCTTTTGGAAAGCATCAGGCTGGCAACAGCTTAAGATTTGAAAAGGGCCGTTTTATTATTATTATTTACTGAATTTATATTGCTGCCTATTCGCCCAGGAAAATACGGGTTTTTTTGTAGGGGACTGATTGCTCACCACTTATTTTATTATTAGAAGAAATTGATATGCCACCGATTTCAATTGGTATATTGTTGATAGCTTGGGGTATCCTTTGCTCACCACACAACCCTTAAGACCAGCTCCATCCAAACCCTTTTTATTTCCATTTCCTTTTCGAAACAAGGCAGAATTTGCAATTTGGTACAAGTGGTGAGTCTGCATTTTAAAGATCAAAGTATTTTAAGATGGGAATAAGCGAAGTCCCTGGCTCCCAAGGGGGAAAACTGTATTTGCATTATGCCCTAGGTAGGCTAATATGGGGTGGAAAGTTAATAGTTCTGTAGGTTACAAGAATCCCAATGCATGTGATTTGTTTGGACAATAAATGTGATATGCAAATACATTAAATTGTATTAACTCCAAATACCATCCAGCCCCAAGAGATATCAAATGTTATCAAAATTAAAATTTGGCCGTTCCCCCATCCAGTTCTCAGCCTGGTTCTACCAGGCTTGAAGGGCAGCCTCAGACATCTCCTTCAAAGGTAATCTTTACAATGTAATATACATAATTTCCAAATGTTCTACATCAACCCTGTGCATTCTGATCTTCTCTTGTTGCTTCTACCTCGGTCCTTTCCCTAATGACAGCCATTAGTACTTTTTGAAAGCAAGATATAATAAACAACTGTAATAAATAACTAATTAAATTATTAAATTTAATAATTATTAAATAATAAATAATTTTAGGCACTACATCAACAACAGCATCTTCCTCGCTTGTTTCTTCCTCCCCCCTCTTTTTTTGCAATTTCTTTCATTTATCTTATGTCTATTGGGCAGCATCTGAAAAAGCTGCAGATAAAGGCAAAAATTTATATATTCAAAGCAGATAATATCATGCCATTCTTTCTTTAAGAAATCTATCAATGCAGCCCTTATTTTTTAGTGTTTATACAATTCTTTCTCATTCCCTGGAAACCATAATTTTAATTCACCCGGCTCCGATCCATAAATGCCATTTTGGATCATTTCCCAAGCAGAAAAGTTTGAATTCGGAACAGAAATTATTTGAACCAATTTGTAGGAAGTTTTAAGTTTTTATTCTGCCCTTCTCCCATCCCCATCAAAATGAGTTTCATGATTCAGTCACACAATCACATTTTTGGGGGTATCCCATTTTCTTTTAATGGTTCAGTGTGAAAATACAAGAGAAAACATTTATCTGTAGACTGACTTCAGTTCTACAAAAACCAAAGGGCTTTTTCTTTTTTAAAAACATCTCATAATGTTTAGCCATACAGAAACTGACATGCATAAGGAATACTGCCTAAGATCAGGACCACATTATACTTCTTTGTGCATACAAAATTACATATGTACACACACAGACAGATGAATACATATGAAGTTCACTTATCCTGAGCTGAGGAGTCCTTAACTTCAATTGCAGCTACAATCACACAGCACTTTGGTGTCCATCATTCTCACCCACCTGGGATAATAATTCCAGGTCAGCCTTCCTATTAGTCTTTGAGTTGGAGGCCTTTGGAACTGAAATTAGCAAATTCTGTTACGCATATTGGGCTTAGCACCAGTGGCCCCTATGTAGACTTGTGCAGAAGCCCTGTTGAAACCACCCCCACCTGTTTCTCCATAGAGATCTTTCAGAATCTCCCTTGTGTACAAGTCCTCCTGCCCCCCCCCCCCAAAAAAAATCCATCTCCAGGATCCATAAATACGTTCCTTGCAAGATTTTAACAGTATATTGTCAACCTTACAACCCCAGACACAAGAATTAACAAGTTTTCGCTTCAGTGCCAAACTTTACCCGTACACTTTTCAAATTTCCCTTTCAATGTTCAGAAAGTGCTTTTCAAAAGTTCCAAGGATAAAAGTAAAAAAAACGAAACGGTACATTCTGTCCTTAAGATTAGGAATTTGTTGCATCCATCAAAAGCAGATCCCTTCAAAATAAAAAATAAAAACCAAATAAAGTTAAGAGAGGCCACCAGATGCCAGGCAGAGGCAGAGCCCTCCCACAACATCTTAACCTTGCCCAAGTGTTACATGATCCACTTTTCATTTCAGCACATAACCGGGATTACAGAATCCTGACCTGAGGTTACCATATAAAGAACTGCAATCATTGAGAAAAATCCAACACTTGTGATAAAGACCCCATCAGCATCAGAAAGGTAAGACAATATGCATTACAAAAACCATTCATCCTGGGAAATGGGGGGAGGTAAGGAAATATACAAAAAAGTGCACAGAAACAGGCCCATTACACACTATAAAAACAAGCAAAGAACCTGGCTTCTGAAATAAACTCACAAAGTGTTAAAAACCCAGGGTCCTCCCACCCACCCACCCAAAGTATTCATTCTATTACCTGGTGAGACCCAAACCAATGTCCAACAGGGGCTTAAAAGGGAGATCACAAGGGAAAATGCACAAGCCCCTCACCCCCAGCCCTCCCCCCCGGCAGACCATTTCCTTCCCTCCTCAGAATGACAGAAACAGGTATTGTCTGAATGGTTCTCTTCCTTCCCCCCCTCCCTGCTTTGGGATTTAGTGTGCCAGTCGAGCAGGGGAGGAGCGTGGTGAGGGCAGTCGATCAGCAGATGAAGAGCTGCTCTGGTTGGATTGAAAATAAACCGTCTTGTGAAATAGCTTGTTGCTAAGGAAGACGACCAAGGAAAAGAGGCGTAGCTGGAAGTGGCTGGAATAGAAGACAACCTCTATCAGTTTCTTAACCTCTATTAAAATCCCTTTAATTTCTGGACATACAGGTAGTCCTCGACTTACGATCAGTCGTTTAGTGGCCATTTGAAGCTATAATGGCACAGAAAAAAGACTTTTGGTTGTTGATCAAAATCCAGACACTGGGCAACCGGCTTGTATTTCTGATGGTTGCAATGCCCCAGGTCACATTTTGCGACCTTCTGACAAGTCAAGTCAATATTGCTTTATAACAGTGTCACTAATTTAATAACTGCCATGACTCACTTAACAACTGTGGCAAGAAAGGTCATAAAATTGGGCAAAATTAACCCATCAACTATCTTGTGTAGCAATGGAAATTTGGGCTTCAATTCTAGTCCTAAGTCGAAAACTACCTGTATTCTGCATTCAGGCCTTTCAACATATCAAATCTGCCCAACACCAACTAAGAACAGTTCCCTACTGCTGAAATCTTTGTCAATTATGCAGACTTGTGGAAAGATGGGCAGCAAAATTCAATAAATAAACAATAAATAAACCTTTTAGACCTAGGCATAAAAGTTTATAAGCAGTACAGGTTTATAAGTAGTAGAATCCTTTCTGCTTAGTGACTAGCCATAGCTGTCAGGGCAAAAAAATGGAATATGGTATAATCTACTCCACTGGGGCAGAAGTCCTTACCTATACAGGTAATCCTTGACTTACAACCAAAATGGAATCTCAGTTGTTGAGTGAAGTAGTCATTAAGCAATACATCTGTTTCATGGCCCTTTCCTGAGTCCATCGTTAATTTTAACCATCATTAAGAAAACTGTCATAAATTTAGGAATATTTGCATCTTTTCCTGATAACAAATATTCTTTTATTTCTCACCCGAGGTGAAAGGCACCCAGTTACTCTAACAAGGAAGTGGGCGGCCTGGGGCCTTGGGGTATACGTAAAATCTTGCAGTTTTGCAGCCCTCAATATCTTCTTTTTTCATAACTGCCGGGCTATCAATGTTCTGCCATTTTTGACATGAATATTGAATATGGCCTTTATCAGTTAATAAATGCTAGCCATGCACTATTCATGTCCAAAAAAAAAGACGCTGGCACTCTTCCCAATCAAGACTGTAAACAGCAAGCATATTCCAACTCTTCATCAATCATAAATAATAAAATATATAAATAATAATTACAAATAAAATAATCATAAATAGAAAAACCCTAATTTTATTGACCTACTACAGCAAACTTTGAATGAGGAAGAGAACATTCAAGTTTGAACATCTTGTAATAACAAAGTCAGTTGTTTCCAAAGCTATCTAGATCACTGACATAAATACTCAAGTATTTATCAAATAACACATATTCATGCAAATGCTGCATACGTAACTATATCTCCCCCATCAGTTTGTAAAATCAAGAATTTACTATATTAAATATCTATCCACATTTCTGTAATTCTCAACCTTTTCTTCATGGACCACAGGTTGAGAACCATTAATCTAGATTACCTCATTCTCAACATCAAGAAAAAGTATTTAGTGAGACCATTAAGGAAGAAGAAATCAGCAATTTTAGGTAGACTGTATTTCTCTCATTCACAAAAACATCTGCTGGCAAAGGAAATGGCTACTTACTATGCTCTTCCTGGTGTCTTGGATTCGTTGGCGCTGATAATAAATAGAGGGAAAAGAATGGAGAACAAGCAGCCGCTGTGGGGAAGGGAGGGAGGGAAAGAAAACAGAAGATGTGATACAAGTCTCTCTGCAGACTTTTTTTTTTTAAAGGGAGAATGGATAAACTACAGTATATGATGTGGATGAAAAGTCTTAATGCAGATTTAGGAGACCAGTAGTACAGAGGTGAGCATAAACCTTTCCTTTCTACTTGAGTGCAGTTTTTTTTTTTTTTACATCCTTAAACTGAGCCAAGTGGAGCATGTCATTGTAAGTGTTTATGCTACCAAGAAATTAGCGAATTGCACTATGGTTTTTAAATTATGGTAATCAGGTTAGGGTTATATTTGAAACAAGTAAATGTAACTGTTTTGATAAATTCTAGGTAGAATAATCATGTCTTAAACAAGATCTGAGAATCCAACCATCGACATATGGGTACATGCATACATATACCTGTGTATGGGAAAATGAAGAGGACAGTATAGTGAATGAACCTGTTTTTTCCAAAAGTTGTGCCTTAGGCTAAGATGTCCTAAATTTATTAACTTGCATGTTCTTTCAATCACTGAAAAAATTGCTCATACATTATGATGTTTGAAAGCAACCTTGGTCTTAGTTTTTATGTACCTCTTCTTAATTTTAATTTTTTTTCTATTTATCTTTTACGATTTACAGGTGAAACTTGAAAAATTAGAATATCATGCAAAAGTTCATTTATTTCAGTCATGCAACTTAAAAGGTGAAACAATGACCGTGGGATTACTGTGCTTGATTGGCCAGCAAACTCGCCTGACCTGAACCCCATGGAGAATCTATGGGGCATTGCCAAGAGAAAGATGAGAGACATGAGACCACACAATGCAGAAGAGCTGAATGTGGCTATAGAAAGCATCCTGGTCTTCCATAACACCTCAGCAGTGCCACAGGCTAATAGGTTCCATGCCACGCCGCATTGAGGCAGTAATTGCTGCAAAAGGGGCCCAAACCAAGTACTGAGTACATTTGCATGCTTATACTTGTCAGAGGTCCGATATTGTTCAATGTACTATCCTTGTTTTATTGATTGCATGTAATATTCTAATTTTCTGAGATTGTTCATTTGGGGTTTTCGTGAGCTGTAAGCCATCACCTTCACAATTATGATAAATCATGGCTTGAACTATCTTGCTTTGCATGTAATGAGTCTATCTCATATAGTAGTTTTACCTTTTAAGCTGCATTACTGAAATAAATGAACTTTTGCATGATATTATAATTTTTTGAGTTTCACTTGTATAAGCTGCCCAAAGTCACCTTATTGATGAGATGGACGACATATAAATTTAATAAATAGAAAATAAACAAAGAAGAACCCAAATATCCAGCATCCACATCTTTTGTCATGCAGCTTGCTACTCAATATAACATAGCTTCTCCTATATCAGGGGTGTCATACTCATGTCGTCATGTTGTTGTCAAGTGACATATTGTGACTTTCCCCCCCTCTTGCTAAACTGGGGGTAGGCATGGCCCATTTGACATCCCTGTCCTATATCAAAATAATTTATTAAATTTATATACCACCTAAGTTTTTATATAGTAGACTCTCTCTTGTTCCCTATAACTGACACATGGAATGGCTCAACAAATCAGCAGCAGAAAGGCCAGCATCCAAGTCCTGCCCAGATTAATATTTTGGCATCCCTGGAAATAAGAAATAATACTGTATTTATGAAAAAGTGTCTTGGTTTTCTTGTACTTTATAATGAAATATTTATTCATTCACTCATGATTTGGAGGTTGTCTGAGTATAGATGAGTATGACTTACACTTTTAAAAGGAGGAAACAATACAACAGAAAAACACATCATGGATGTCCAGCAGAAAAAAGCCATACATCTCAATTAAATCTTCAGGGGCTCACAACAATACCACAAGATCAGCTTTTCAAAGACTTTGCTTCTATCACTGCTCTGAGAGATGCTCTTATTCTCCTTCCCCATTATCATTTACACCAGGTCTCTTTGCAGTAATTCCCTACCTACTTTTCCTCCTATTCGTCTCACAGAAAAGAAGGATGGCATGTCTCCAATTTCTCAATAAGTCACCTGATAATGTAAGAAGACTGCATTGCAGTGAGAAAGGCCAGTGGTAACCCAAATCCAAAGTAATAAGGCCAGTTCCTTTCAATATTGGATAATCGTTGATGCATTTCAATTCCTGGCAAGAAAAAAGCCCAAAACACATGGTTCAAATAATTAATATTGTGATATAACACTGGATTTCATATTTCAGGAATTATGATCCCAATATTTCCTGCTTCACATTCTAGGAAGTATGTAAATACGCCATATACCAGGATTTACTGATCACAATCAGCAATGACTTCCAGCCACCACCAGCAGGAGGCAGAGAAAAATATGTATTCTTAAATTTTTCAGTTCTGCTTCAGCCACTGGAGAATTTCTAAAGATTCTACTGGAAGAGGGTTTGATGGGATTTGTATACTTTTGCACAAAAAAACTCAAATTCTTAAGAACAAAATGAGAGGATTTTTTAAAAAGTTAATTACATAGTGAAATGTGGACTCACCTTTATTAAACCAACGGTATTCAAAGCAATACAGTGAGTAAAGCAGCGACATATGAAGCAGACTAATTAACTGCCCAATGATATCAATAGGAAACAGGCTCACAATCATCCCCTGGAAAAAGCAAGAAATCCATTTTAAAGACCATTCCCTTCCGTAGAAAACTCAAATTCTGTACTTCATTAAAAAGCCCAATTCATTAGTCATTATGAAAAGCCCAAGAAACTAAGGGCTAGGTCCCACTGGCTGACAGATGCAAAACGTATGCAAAAAGGACACAGCGGACGAGCAAATTTGGGGGGTGTGGCTCCATCCGTTGTTATCCGCTCCAAAAAGTGGCAAAAATTTGCATAAACAGAACGGAAAAGAAAGGAAAAAAACGGATGTGGGTAGTATGTAGCAGGGATGTTAAAGGGATGTTCATAGCAAGCCTAGAGGATGTATATAAGATGCAAACCGTTCACTGCTCATCCTTTCTATTTCCGTGCTACTAACGCTGTGTAGACATTTCGTGTACCTTTTGTTTCCTCCCTCTTTCCGTTTTCAGCTGCAGTGGATGTGAGTTGAGGGGATGCCCAGAGGATACAGCGGATGTTTAACGGATGATAAACGGACATAGAACGTTTGTTGCTAGGATGTCATGGATTGTACACAGTGGAAAGTTCATCTACTCAAAAAGTTTTGTGCAGCTCAAAACGTCTTGCGCGGATGAAATCGCAGTGGACGGATGCTCGAGGGATAGAGCGTATGAAACACGTATGCAGTGAGTACACAACGTATGCATAGCGTTTTCCAATGGATGACAAGTTTTTTTTAACGTTTTACATCTTCTTTTCATCCATTGGTGCAGTGTGACATGGGCTTAAACGAGTGAAGAGACAGTACAGGTAGTCCTTGATTTACAACTGATTGGTTAACAACCATTTGCAGTTACAATGGACTCAAACTACTCACGACCCATCCTCCAAGTTATGACTGCCACACAACCCCCGACTGTATTTTGGCAACTGGTTCACATGTATGACTAGTGGCAGCATCGTATGACTGGACTTTGTGATATTTTTCCAGTTTTCTGGCAAGAATGATACATTAGATAAAACGGCTTTCCACCTATAACCACATAGTGTCATGCCCGTTAGAATCTGACTCCGAGGGAGAGGAGGAACAGCCTATAGGGAGTGGGAGTATGGCACCGGAGGTTGTGGAGGAAACTGGGGAAGAGCAAAGGCCGGCTGGGCATTCAGAGGAAGACCCAGGTCCATCCCCTCGTCATCCTTGGGCATGCAGGGAGGAGTGGATAAAGGAGAAACATGGGAGGAAAGGACCTTGATCCCCTTCATGGGCTGCAGCTATGAGGAATATTTAAAAGGACAAACTGTTCATGGGCCAGTGCTGGAAGCAAAGCAAAAATATTTCTAATCTATCAGTTCTTATCTGATTTCTGGGGTCCTTTCCAGTGTGTGTATTTCAATATCTGTGGACGTCTTCAAGCCCTTATCCTGCCTGGTTTGTGGTTTTTTTTTTTCTATTTATAATTTATATGTATTTTGAGTTTGAATGGAAGTTCTTCCTTTTCTCAACTGTTTGTGGGGGAGTTTTTTCTCCAGTCAATGATAATTGGACCTTTAAAGCCAAGTTGAAGGAATTCAAGGGACTTCACCTGTTTTTGTCACTTTGTTGTTTTGTATCCCACCCTGGGTCATCATACATGGTTTGCTTAATAACCACAACACTTGCTTAACAATCACTGTAAAACCAATCATATTATTAACAAACATAAAATCATGTGTCTGGCCACTTTGGAACCTCTACTTAGGACTGAAATTCCAATCCAATTATGGTAATAAATCAAGGATTAACAGTATACTTGATTCCCTTCTTCCTTCATACACTCTACTCCAGTCCCAATATCAGAGCACTGGGTCCCTTGTCCAAGGGCAACACAGTCCATGACCATCATTCTTGGCTATGCACATTTGAGCAACAAACCTGGCCTGTAGTTTTCTCTTGCATGTCAGGAGGACATGAGTCCAAGAACTCTCCATTATAAACAGCTTTGAAGAAGTAGTAGTGTTAATCTATAATCCCAAAGGTTGTGATTGGGAGAGAACTACCACATAAATCAAACTGGCTAGCAACCTATTTATAAAAATATGGCATAATTCAGGGGTCCCCAATTACCGGTTCCCAGACCAGTACCGGTCCATGGATCATTTTGTACCGGGCCACAAAGAATGAATAATCGTGATTAAAATATATATAAAAATATATATGTTTTTGCTTCTGGGTGTCTTATTTTGAAAGACAACCACTTCCGCCCTCGCCTAACTTCCCCGCTAACTTCCGCGCCTAACTTCATAGACCGCATTGCTAAAGCTAAGAAGCCCTTTACTATTGGGGAAGAATTGATTTTGCCGGTCCTTGTAAAAGTGTTTCTGTGTGAAACTGGTCCCTGGTACAAAAAAGGTTGGGGACCACTTTTTCTTTCCCAGTCCTCTCTGCTTTTTTCTACCTTGTGGTTTATTTGTTGTTAGGTCTGCCAAATGTATGCCATTTGGGTGTCCTTCAAATACTAATGTCTATTATTCTTAATGTGGAAAATTTGGATTGAGTGTTTTATGCCCATTCTTACCTGGATGAGAAAGAGAGCTTGCAATAATAGGTTAAACAACATGTCGGCAATGATTTTACTGACACTGGGGAAAGGCTGCGGCTTCCTTCCTGACACCTCAAATGCCAGATCAGCAATGTCCTGAAACAGAATAATCAGACTTTCTTCTGAACAAAATGGAAGAAGTTCGTTGTCTTGAATATCCCTCAAAAAACACAGTACAATACAGGTAGTCCTTGACTTATGACCACAATTAAGACCAGAATTTTGGTTCCCTTTGACTTTACTTGTTGGAATCCAGCTGGGAAGATTGCAAATGACAAGCACAAAACCCCAGGATACGGCAACCATCATAAATGTATGGTGGTTGCCAAGCACCCAAATTTTGATCACATGACTGTGGGAATGCTGTGACAGTCGTTAAGTGAGAGGAATAGTTGTAAGCCGCTTTTTTCAGTGCTACTGTAACTTCTAGTGGTCACTACAAATGGTTGCAAGACAAGGACTATCTATGTATCAAGGAATGTTTTATGTAGATAACCAAGAAGAAAGAGCTAGGCCAAGTTATCAATTTCCTCAAAAAACTACTTACCTGAAACCAAATGGCATTGACCACTTTACTGAGCACAAAGAGGGGGAGGACCCAAAGGGCACTGAAAACAGAGGTGAGAATAAATTCCAGCCAAGACCAGACATCACCGTGTAATGATGGGTCACCTTCCAAAACAGAGAGAGCATTTTCAACGGTAATAAGAAAAAAAAGATTCATTACAGTTTAGGGGCTTCACATGAACTGCTACCCCAGAAAAAGAAAATATATCTTCCCTCTGTAAATAGTCACAAGTAGACAACTGATTGGTAAATACAGACAGGACCATAATTGTATCTTCTTTTAATTTAAGAGCGTAATTTCAACTTTACAAATATAGTATTATGTTCCAAGTTTGAAAATTTGAGGGAAAGGGAAGAGAAGAGTAGGATAGATTCAATTGTATACTTGTCCATCATAACATAATTGGCTAGGCTAGGCACAAATAATTATTTATTTGGCAAATGCCTTAAACAGTAATATACTTACCAATTACATGTGCTGTTGTTGACTGAAGCAGAGGGATGAATACCCGGTAGAACAAGAGGAGGCTAAGCTAAAAAAAAACCACACAGTAATTCAGTTTTAACCACTAATTTTTAAATGTGCATGGTACTATGGGAAAATGTTTTCCAAGATCCAGAAGATGCAATTCTGTTTTCTACAACTGACTTCAATCCTGGATACCTCAGCACATATTTCATGGTACATACACAAGTAAATATATGAATAATTTATCTTTACAAATATGACAGCTCCAGCACACTCATCTGCAGTTCTATGGGGAAATCGTAACAGGGAAAAACACAGCAAAAAGAAACACTAAAATGCTATAAACACAAAGCTACAAACTTTCCCGAAACTGAAATTAAGGATGTAAAGTTCTTTGGATTCAAAACCAAAAAAGGTGCTTTACAAAAGTATTAGACTACATCCGATATCCATAAGCACCTCCTTAAACAAACTGCACTTTTTCTAGAACTTGCACAGTGCTATAGTTCCACAATCCCAGTATTTGAGAGCCGCAGTGGCACAGTGGTTAAAATGCAGTACTGTAGGCCACTTCTGCTGCCTCTTGGCTGCCTGCAATTTTGCAGTTCGAATCTCACCAGGCTCAGGGTTGACTCAGCCTTCCATCCTTCCGAGGTGGGTAAAATGAGGACCCAGATTGTTGGGGGCAATAGGCTGATTCTGTAAACCACTTAGAGAGGGCTGTAAAAGCACTGCAAAGCAGTATGTAAGTCTAAGTGCTATTGTATTGAGATGACAAAAATAGATGAGGGGCTGCCAACATTTCTTAATGCAAACGGCTATTTCCTGGGATTGCATAGCTATTTATATTTATATTAAAATCTGATTGGGATAACACTGCATCTACCAAGGCTAACTATAAGTTAGCTATCCCTTATCTGGGAAATAGAAATGATTTCAATCACTATTCAATTTGCTTTTCAGGTTGAAGCATTATCCAATTACAAAGTTCAAGCAAGTAAGCATATCTGCAAAAAGGAACAAAGCAATTGATTCAATTATGTTGCTGTTGTTAAAAAAGAAGCAAAAATATTCTTACCCAAAATACACCTCCATTCCAGGCACAACACTGAAGTATTCGGCTTACTATCCGGGGTTCACTAAAGAAAAATAGAAGAAAATGCAAAAATCAAACTACGTGTATTTTCAAAAAGCACACCTGTTTAAACACAAAAACAGATGGGAATCCTTTAGATACGAAAGCAGGTTCTTTCAGCTTGGTGGTTTCTATCTATTTGCAACCATAAAAATGCAAAAGTATACATTTCCATTATCTCATTAACTTTCAAATTGTTGGGAGCCTCATTTGGTTAAAAAAAAACAATTTTAAAGGTCTCCAGTTTTCCTTGTTTTTCCTCTGTTATTAGGTAAGCCTATGTAGACAGTCATCATTTCAACTATTCAACATCATACAGATATATATGTACAACTGGATGTTGTTCAGCACCTAAGATAAATTTGCAGCCTTTTTTATTTCTTATTCATAAAGTCTAATTTTTTAAAAACATGAATTACAACTACAGAAGCTGCTGGGGTGGAGAGAAAAATTAGCATTTTAAAATCTTCATTCCAAGTCTCCTCCTACAAAGAATCCAGTGGCTTCCATTATGAAATTAAACAACTATCTAGAACAGGGATCGCCAACCTTTTGACCTCAGGCACCACCAAACTCATAATTTTAAATCCTAGGGACCACTAACTGATTCTATGGGCATGGCCTAATTTGTGGGTGTGGCTTGGTGGTCATGTGCCGGGATGGGCATGGCTTGTATGTAAATATTATAAATATTCATATAAATATTGAATTTTTTATTAAAAAAGAGCAACTTTTATCCAAAATCAGGCAAAGCAGGTAGGCAGATAGAGTTGCTCACAGAATCATTCAGTGATCTATCTGCCATCGGCTAGCTCAGTCTCTCAAATTTGCTTGCTGTGAGAACCTTCAGTCCTAAGGGAGGTGCTTAAAAGCAGAGCCGAAGATCTAAAGACTAGCTAGAAAGCAAGAAATCCAACCATTTCCTGCTTCCTAGCTAACCTAAATCTCCCAGCACAGCAGAACAGATGATGGTCAGAAAAAGGAAAAATAGCAATTTAGCAGGCAAGTTTGCCAGGTAAGAAGTGAGTGGGTAAGGAGGATTCCCATGGGCCATGTGGGCAGCACAGTCTTATGTTTTTGCACAGCCTGGATTAATTGCCTTGGGGGGTGCTCTCGGAGTGAATTTCTCTGCGGCCCACCCAAATTTTCTCACGGCCCACCAGTTGGCGACCACTGAACTAGAACATAGTCAGTGCCTCACATTATACTGGCTGACAGTTCCACATAATAGAATATTTCAAAATCCTCATTTAATTTGGCCAACATACCAAAGTTTGCAGGATCCAGTTTGTACTATGCTAGGCTAGCAGACATGACTTCTAGAGATTCAGCGCAATCCTGGTGGTGGCGCAGTGGTTAAAATGCAGTATTGCAGGCTAATTCTGCTGACTGTCAATTGCCAACAGTTTGATTCTCACCAGCTCAAGACTGATTCAGCCTTCCATCCTTCTGAGGTGGATAAAATAAGGACCCAGATTGTTGGGGGGCAGAAGCTGACTCTGTAAACTGCTTAGAGAGGACTGCAAAGCACTGTAAAGTGGTATATAATTCTAAATGCTATTGTTATTGATATCTTGATGGTAAAATACTGACAGAGGATTACTGATGGCACGACACAATTCCCAAGCTTGGAACTTACTTCTCTTGCTTCCTCTCTTCGCTTTGTGCTCTTCGTTGGGCAAGTACACTAGTTGCTCTTCTTTTCCGCTGCTCTTCCCTTTTCTGCTGGATCCGAGCATCCAGCTTGGAGATTGTGCAGATCCCCCATATGGAATCTTTAATTCCCTAGAGACATAAACTTCTAAATTCAACATACAGTGTACAGTTCAATAGTCTGTATGCAGGTACTTCTTGACCAACAGCCATTCGTTTAGTGGTTATTTTAAATTCCAACAGCACTAAAAAAGTGACTTATGACCAGTCCTTCCACTTATGACTGTTGTAGCAATTCCAGTCACATGATCAAAATTTAGAAATTTGGTAACTAGAGTCCCAGAATTATGAATTTACCATTTGCAACCTTGCCAGCTGGCTTGTGACAAACAAAACGCAAGCTCCTCAAATAGTTCCAAATCCTCAACATATATGAAAAATCCAGATTTTGAAATTTTATTTCAAGAGTATTAAATGCAAATGATAAACAGAGATGCTTCAGTATTGGGACTACAGATAGTGCACACTTACCAATCACTCATTTAATGACTGATGTTATATGACAGCGCTGAAAAAGATTTATAGCTGTTCCTTAAAGTTTGTGGTTGTCACAATCCCCTGCAGGCACACAATCACCATTTGCTACTTTTTCAGCTGGCTTCCATCAGTCAAATGGGGAAGCCATTAGGAAGTCACTGGTCATGGTCAGGTTACATTGAACTTAACTACCCTACTATGGTTGGTAAGTGAGGACTACCTTTATGTCACAGCAACAAAATCAGAAGCTTCAGAAAGCCTGTTCTAGAAAGTGTTGCAATTAGTGCGCTATTAAAAGCTTGTAATAATAATAATATTTCATTAATTTAACTAAGTGCAAACCAGAAACTAAATGAAGTATATGTTTACTCAAACACAAAGTGTGGTCCCTGACTCAAAACATATTGTGCACCCCTTCTGCAAATACAAATTTAAACACCTGTTGCCTCCGTATTTTCTTCTAAAGATATTCTACTGAATGTCAAAATGCAACCCATCTAGACACTTCAAATATCTGAGATAAGTCAGATACTTACTCCAGATTTTCTTGTTTTTTGCTGACCAGTGGTCATCACTCAACTTTCAAACAATTCTACCTAGATGACTGATAATCTTCATCAATATCTTGTTTCTGCTGAATTTTTTTCTAAATGACATGTCTAAGCAACTACCAAATGATTCTCTAGCTAAATCTAGTCCTTTCAAGCAAGACTGGACAATCATTTGTCAGAAATGGTATAGGATGTCCTGCTTGAGCAGAGGGTTAGACTACATGACTTAGGAGGTTCCTTCCAACTCTATTGTTCTATTCTGTTATTTGTTATCTGATCACTAATATTGTAAATGAAATCCTGCAGGTTCCTAAAACTTCCCTTCTTTATACCACAAAGACAGAGGTAAGGGAGCTAACATAAATGTTAGTGGCTGAAACACTCTGAAATCCAATCTTATCTTAAATGCATTGTTGTGTATAACAACAAGAATAAAAGGAAGTACTTACCCTGATAAGATCATTAAGGAAGATCTTGACGCTATCTGCCATATCTAAGCCAGCATTGTCTCAACATCTAAAACTATCAACTACAAGGTGTAGGGAAGAAATGACCCCAGGCCTGTCTCATTGTGAAAACATGAGAAATTGGTAATCTGACAAAAGAACAAAAAAGATGGCTATTAAGTGAAACAATGAAATTGATGTTATGATTATAAATAGAGTATATTTGTCCTTAATTATTCTTAAATTCATATAGATCATGAAAATGTTTACTTTCCAAGACCATATTAAATCATTTTAAACATGCTTCTTCTTCCAGACCACCATAAACATCAGTGCTTAAGATATTCCAAGAAGAAGCAACAACAAATAATACAATGCTCCAAATATTCAAGTCTCATGTTTTGGGATGTGGATGATATATAAAATCATAGCAAAAAAAAAACTGAAGAAGTCACAACAGCTCAGCAGGAATAGTTTCCATTTAACAAAAGTGAGACTAACATTCACCCACAAACATGGCAAGCCCATTATCAGCCCCAATGAGATGCCAGCCCAAACTATTCTCTACTTTCTGTCATTTTCTGTCATTTTCTGACATATTTTATATTATTCATTTCTGGTAATAAACATACATGTATATTTTACTTAGCATTCCAACATTTTTAATTAAAAAAAATCACAAAATACAAAGTATCTAACAACTATAATTTTGTCTTTCTTATATTGTTCTATAATTTTCTTTTCTTACATTGTTCAAAGTTCTTACAAGTAGAACAATGCTTCAGCGTCACCAAAATAGCACTAACCAAAGTCAACCAAAGAAAAATAATTTAGAATGCAAGTGATGGCAAAGCAAATGGTGATATACTATGAAAAGAATTCTCCAAAGAAATCAGGCTGGATGCCAATGAAATAAGAATAGGGATCTTTTATTAGCAAACATTTAACTGGATAGTTTTTCATTTTTGGCTGTGAAGTTAAAATATAATTTAAGATCTTTATGTGGCATATGCTGATTTTTTTAAATATAGGATTATCAACATACTAATCACTTTAGACTAATATGAGTTAGCTAGTATATAGAAGGACAGTACAGAGAATTGTATACAGAAGAATTGCAAAACCAGTTTCTCTGAGATATTACCTCAAATCATCATTAACACTTAGTCTCATTCTAGTTACGGAAATATCAAATTATAATTTATGACTGGCTAAACACAGTCATAAATCATGATTTGAGGTGTGTTTTCAAATGTTGGGCTGTTCAGCTTAATGAAAAAATGATGCTTGGATGTTTAACCTGACAGAAACTACTGATTTACAGAAGAATGGAGAAACCAACAGGCTGCTCTAATCAATTGTTCAGATATATGAGAGCTCAAAACAAGCTTAACATCAAGATTTAGTTTTGTCTGGATTAAACATAACAATCATGATTCCGGGGTTAACCTGAAGCAAGATGGAAGGTTTAGTGGCTGATTTGATTTAATTACTAAATTCAATTAAAGGTAGTATGATTACTCGTAATATTCTCTCCATAACAGAGGATTTGGATGCCAAGGGAAAGTAATATAGGGCTTTGGAACATCAGACTGTGACCTCTCCTGTAAATAGCAAGGACTCTGGCATAAAATTTAACAATATGAAGAAACTTATTTTATCATAAATCAATTCAGATCTCCAGATACAAAGATTACAGAAAATATAAATCAATACATGTACTGAATGTGAATCTCAACCTCTTCCAAATTAACTCTCAAACGTTCATATTTCAAACCAGAACTATTTTATCTGCAGTTGCAGCAATAAGATTTAGATGAAAAGGATGAAGTACAAACTTTCAAAGTTTATTTGTAAGGAAAGTTTTCAGTCTCATATAACTGTTCAACTCTAATACTTTGAGATACAACCTCAAGCATGACAATATGTGGGAACCTCTCACTAAATCATGTCATTTGGGAACAGTACTACTGCATGCTCTACAGTACTCATTCATCCTCTTGCCAAGACAGAATTGATCCAGAGTACTGTTTAAAATAATGTTTGAAATGCAACTGAAATCATGCTTCAGTTTAGAGGTACTATGCCACTTTCTAGAACATGTTTATTTTTATTGAAACCCTGTCATAAATGTCTGTGTTATTGCCCCAATTCCCAGAATAGAAATACCTGGTTCTGAGAAAAATCATATATTAACTAAATTTACTGGACAACCTTGTAGGTGCAGCACAGCCTGAAAAAATAACTTCATGACTGATAGTTTCTAGCAGGCTTCTAATCACTGCACTAGACTCCTTTTGATAAAGAGATTAACTCAGAAGATTGATCTTTGATGTGCTACAACAGACCATCTCTCTGATATCTGAACTACTTGCTAACAGTGTTTGCTTGCTGAATGAGAAGGAAACTTCTTCAAATAGAATGCCTTAAAATATTACAAACAAATGTTTCCCCGCAGGGTGGGGAAAGCTTCAAAGTAATGGACGAAACAGAAAAAAGAGAAAGGAAAAACTTTTAACTCCAAAAAGTATTGGAGTGCAAGCAGTGTTGGATTGCAAAGCAGGTTCCAAATGTAAGAATTTGGGTGTAATATAAAGAAGGGAGAAAAATGGCATGGGGAGAAGAAATGGAGACTCCAGTCCAGGTAGTCCTTGACTTACAATTGAGCCCAACACTTCTGTTGCTAAGTGAGACATTTGTTAAGCGAATTTTGCCCCATTCTACAACCTTTCTTGCCACAGTCGTTAAGTGAATCACTGCAATTGTTAAGTTAGTGACATGGTTGTTAAGTGAATCTGGCTCCCCCACTGACTTTGCTTGTCAGTAGGTCGCAAAGGAAGATCACGGGACCCTGGGACATGGCAACCATCATAAATATAAATCAGTTGCCATGCGTCTGAATTTTGATCAAGTGGCCATAGGGTTCTAACAATGGTTGTGAGAAAAATAGCTACGGCTCATTTGTTCAGTGCCGTTGTAACTTCAAACTGTCACTAAACAAACTGTTGTAAGTTGAGGACTACCTATAGCAGAGAGTCTCACTAGCTCAGGGCTGAACTGCAGACAATGATGTTGTTAGCTAGTTGAGGAATGAAATGTCTGCAAGTAAACAACCCAACTTTAGCAAGCACCAAAAAAATAGAAAGTTTGTGGATGATATTATTATTAATCAGATATGAAAGCCTCTGAGGCCAGATGCTTTCTCTCAGCCCAACCTACCTCACAAGGTTGTTGTTGTGGGGAAAGCAGGAAGCAGGAGCATTAAATAACACTGCCTTGAATTGTACAAAATAAAAATGAGATATTGTTATTATTATTCCCTCAAAACACAGTCTTGCATAGATGAAAACTGTTTATGGCGGGGAGGGGGGGATGTCCCTATCCAGGTGTCTCGAAAGGACTACAATTCCCATCATCCCCATGCACTACACCTTGCTGGCCAGGGATCGAGAAAAATGCGGCCCGGGGCAAGAATCCGCCTCAGACCCGGCAATGGCAGAATACACTCGGTCGGAGGGACCACGGCGTCCCTCCTCCTGACCAGCCGCGGGGGACGACAGGAAAGGCGGACAAGCGGGTGGGCGATGGGCTTTGTAGTTAGGCCGGCCGCAGACGACGCGAAGTGGCCAAAAAAGGGGAAAGCGAAGCGAGGAAATCCGCAACCCGTGGAAGCCCGAGAGGGATCCCAGAAGAGGAACGCGGGAGGCCGCTTCCTCCCTCCAGCCAGCCGTCGATACTTGCCAGCCCAGGCCTCCCAGGGTCCGCGGTCAGCCTTCCACTCCTCAGGCAGCACCGGGCGGGACGCCACTGCGCACGCGCGGCTCACCTCATACCACTCTCTCTTCCCCCTCCCTTCCTCAATCCTCGCCAGGAGTCAGCGCCCGCACCAGGGAGCATCTCGGGCTTCGACCCCGGCGATGCGCATGCGCTCTCCGGCCAGGCAAGACATGCGTAGTTCAGAAGCCACGAGGCACCCGCGTGTACGGCCGTGTATTCTCTCTTTTTTTTTTTTAACCTCAGACGCGCGTGAGGGAGTTTCGTGTACTGTTCATATTTTTAATCTGTCCCAGTTCCCGTGTACAGGTAGTCCTCAACCTACCACCACAAGCGAGCCCAAAATTTATGTTGCTAAGTGAGAAATTTGTTAAGTGACTTTGCCCCATTTTATGACTTTCCTTGGCCACGTTTGTTAAGTAAATCATTGCCGTTTGTTAAATTAATAACAGGATTAATAATAACAGGATTATGAGGCGATTCTGGCTCCCCCCTTGATTTTGCTGGTCAGAAAGTCGCAAAAGGGGATCACATGACCCGAGGACACTGCAACAGTCATAAATGTGAGTCCTGGTCAAGCATCCGAATGAGAATCACAGTGATCATGAGGTCACGCACCCTGAAAAATGGTCCTAAATCACTTTTTTTCAGTGCCCTTGTATCTTTGAATGGTCATCAGGGGTAGCCAACCTTTTGGACCTCAGGGACCACCAAACTCATAATTTTAAATCCCAGGGACCGGTTCTGTGGTCATGGCCTAATTTCTATCTTATCTGCCAAAGGCTAGCTCAGTCTGTCACATCAAATTTGCTTGCAAGCAAACTCACAAAATTAACTGACAACACACCGTGTATGTAAATATTTTTTTTTTATTTAAAAAGAGCAACTTTTACCCAAAATCAGACAAAGCAGGCAGGCAGATTGAGTTGCTCACAGAATCACAGATTCATTCAGAGATCTCTCTATCTGCCATTGGCTAGCTCAGTCTGTCACATAAAATTTGCTTGTGGTGCGTCTGCACTGAATAATAGAACCTTCAGTCCTAAGGGAAGTTTGGCTGTGCTTAAAAGCAGAGCCGAAGATCTAAAGATGAGCTAGAAAGTAAGAAATCCAATGATTTCCTGCTTTCTAGCTAATCTAAATCTCCCAGCACAGCAGAACAGCTGTTAGTCGGAAAAAAAAAGAGGAAAAATAGCAATTTAACAGGCAAGTTTGCCGGGTAAGGAGTGAGTGGGTGGGGAGGGTACCCGTGGGCCATGTGGATGGTGCAGCCTTGTGTTTCTGCGCAGCCTGGATTAAATTGCTTTCAGGGGGTGGTCTGGTGGTGAGATTTCTCTGCGGCCCTCCAAAATTTTCTCATGGCCCACCAGTTGGTGACCATTGCTCTACTAGACTTTTTGTATCTTGGTCTACCACACGAATGATTTAGTCACCTCTTTTCCAATTGTTGGAAGAAATATCCATCTGGTTCAGTTTGAAGCTGGGAGAAGGACATGGAGGCCGATTGGAAAGATGGTTTATTGATGAAGTAGAACCACATGTGATTCTGGACAGCTGACAAAATGGAGTTGAGAGTGGGTGGGTTTTTATACCTTCTTTGGGCTTTGTATTTGAGCTTCCTGTTCCTGTGCAAGAACATATCCTTTAATATTCTTTTGGACATTGTCAGATTCCTATGGGGTCATGTTGGGGTTATGCAGGGGTCATAGCTAGCTCGATAAGCAAAAGAGGAAATACAAATCCTAGATGCTTGTCTGAGCTGATCTGGTCCACCTCTGGTTTATTATTTATCTGAGCTCCCAGGTGAAGTTTGGACTGCTCTAGGGGTGATGCAATGAAGGGGTTTGTGTTATGAAAGGGTATTGGACAATTCCTGTTGTGCCTCATGGCTTTCCTCCTTTGCTGAATCTTGGGTGATGGGCTGCTTCTAATCCTATCAGTCTGCCTTTACTGCAGGGAGTTTCAAAATATCCTGCCTTGGATGGATTACCAAATCTATATTTCTAACAGCCGGCCTCCTCAGTTTCTGCTTGGGGGCTGTTAAGAAAGACTCTGGGGCTTCTTCCTGCTTCTTGAAACATGTTTCTTCATTTCTCTTTTAGGAAAATATAATATCTTGCCTTTTTAATATTCCTCAAAATATTTCATTCTTCTGGGGGGGTAGGTGTTGACTTTCTACACATTCATGTAGCTTCCTGCAGTGTTCCTTTCAATTCCATATCACAAAGTAGGCAAAAGCACATTCTTATACAGTCATTTTCTAGGAGATCACCAGGCTGAGCCTGAGGGAAGGGTCAAATGTGTCGTAAGTCATGAGTCCCTGCTAAAGATGGGAAGGTTTGGAGAAAAACCAGAAAATTGGGGGGTGGGGAATAGTTTTTTCCCCATTTTTTTCCAGAAAAATTGAAATTAACATTGAAAAGTGTTGAATGTGTTCTTTTCCAATGATAAATAATATATCTATGACATGGTATTCAAACTAAATAACATGAAGAGCTTAATGAAAGATTTCTGAGACTTTTGTAAAGTCTTAAATGCACATTCTCTCAGCTGAAGACAAGCAAATCTATATTTATAAAAGTGAAATACCACTCACGCATCATCACAAAATCTCCAGAACCATAAAGCCTACAAACTTGAAATTTGGCACATATGTTCCTCTTGGCTTCTAGGTGCTCACTAAGAAAGGATTTTTTGAGATGACCATCAGAGCATTCGTATTTTGTATATTATTATTAACATACTCTGATGCTAAGGAGTTCTACTCCCTCTTCCCACCTGAAAAGAAGTCTGTTCCAAATGCAAAAGTTTCAGTTTTAGTTTCACAGCACCAAGCAGCTTTACTACGGAACAGTTGAGCTAAGCCATGCCCAGGCTCCTTGCTGTCTCCTTGGTCACACAGCAAATACTGTTTCAGTTTTCAAACAGCCCTCAACTCTCTCACACATTGACAGGACACTATAGCCAGATGAATACTGATGGATGCTGATAGGCAGAGGCAATTGGCAATTACTCCCGAAGACGCCTGAAGCGGTGGTCTGAAATGGCCACTCTGAGGGGGAAGATTAGATTGGAATAAGATTGTGCAAGAGAGAGAAAGAAGCGAACAGCAGGAGGAACACGATATAATTAAATGGAAGATACCCCCAGGATTAGCATTTCAAAGAATTTTTAAGAAAGGATTTACAGCAGCGAAGGAAAAGAGATAAAAAAGGTGTGTTTCTGCTTTTGACAGCAGTGGGGCTTTGAAACAGTGAAAGGTAGAAGCTGGAGAAGGAATTATATAATCAATTTGGAGAAGTATATTTTTATTCTATACAGGCATTAATAAAGCTGAACTATAGACTGTTAAAGAGGAAATTTAATATCAATTGGATTTGATCTTTTTTTTTTTAACTGTGGTTTAAAAAGCTCTGAATAATAGAGAAGAAAAAAGAAAAGAGAAGGTGAAGATTTAGCATAATAAAGCGTGCCATCTCAGTTAAATGAGATCAGTTAACTTGTTTTTCTTTTAAAAGACTCTGTTTCTGAAAACTGTATAGAAATTGATACAATAAAACAAGAACTTTTAAATTAAGAAAAAAATTAAACATTGTAACAAAGAAAGAAGCAGGAAGATTCTGCCCTTGGATTGATTAATTGTTGATTCTGACAAAGACTTGGCACTGGATTAGCGGAGGCTTAAAACTTGAGAGGATGAAAAGTTAGTTGCCTGTTGGAAATAAACTTTAAAGACACTATTTGGATTAAATTGCTAATTAGAAAGTTTTAAAATGGCGATATCTCTTCTGGCATTAAAAATGGAATTTAGAAAAATGAAAGATACTGCAAGAACAATTTGAATCGCTGGGTTTTGCTTCAAAATTTATTGAAAATGCAATTGCAGAATATGAACAACAAAGACAAAAGGCAGAAGAGGAAGCGGAGCAAATCATAGTAGGGGCCATCTTTAGTGATCATCGAGAACAAAGAACTCTGGAAAGAAAGAGGAAAAGAGTTGGAAATAAATACAGGAGATTTAAGAAATTAAATGAAAAGGAGAACATCCAAAAAATTAAAAAACGGAAAAAGAGTCAGCAGAAATTCAAAGGGTGGAAGGAAGCTATAAATAGGGGATAAAAATTAGAGTGAAAAAATAAAGGAGAAAAGACAAGGGGAAAGAGGGGACAAGAAACAGGATTTGGGAATAAAGAAATATGGGATTTATAAAAAACATGAGAAAAATTGTTTAATTGGACATAGAGATAATGGGTGATTATTATTTAGAAAAGGAATTCTGCAAGGTATTGAGATTGATAAGATGGAAAAACAATTGCTATTTTTTGATACTGGAATTTAATGCTCTTTATGTATAGAGATAATTGTAACATATAATGGAATAAGCATATTAGATATATTGAAATATTTTTAAGATTGGAATGTTGGATTTGTTGGTTTAAATATGAATGGAAGAATTAATGGAATACATATATTAAATATCCTGAAATAAATGAAATTATATAAGAGGAGAGCTGAAATGGAATTTACTTTAGGGATTAGTATTGTTTTACTGTTTGAATGAGTAGATTAATATGTCCTTTTCTTTTGAAAAATTTAATGAAATTAAAAAGGGGAAAAACCATGCAGAATCCGATTTATATATACTATGTAGTTTTAAAGGGATTATTAAGTTTAGTGTTTTAGGTAATAATGTTAAATGCTTTAAAGGGATTTAAAAGGGGTGAAAATTAATGAATTTGTAACTTAGAGGTGGCGCGCTTATATTGAGATTTCAGGGAGGAAACCAATTTATAGAAGAAGTGTCTTTTTTTTTAAAACTTAAGATGGAATATACAAATGTGACAGTTAAAAGTACTAAAGTATGATTATGAAATTACTATAAGTGAATTAAATAATAAGATAAATATTTGGAATAATGCAATAAAATAGAAAATGTATAAAAGCATTGTTAAGATAAGGAACTAGATGCAAAAATTGAATATGTAACCATGGTCATATTTGTACATACATATGTGAAATCTCAATTTTTCCAAAATTTCTATTTTTTTTTCCAGAAAAAAAAGGAAAAAATGTTTTTTTTCTCTCATGGCTTCAAAATTACCAGAAATTTTACAGTATACATCTATAGTCCCTGTGCACCCGCAAGAAATCATTCCCTTGATTCCTGCTTGTTTCTCTTGATCATCAGTAACTCAGGTTTTGTAGAAAGCTTCAGCTTGCAATAAGTCTTTATACTCATTTGAACTGCCTGAATCTCCTGATTTCTCATTGGCTTGATATAAATCCAAGTTCCAAACCGTCAAGAGAAATGAGCAGAAGTTACACTTAGTTCTCTTGCGAACGCAAAGTGATTCATGACTTATGACATGACTTATGACAAAGCGAGCTCAGCCTTTCATCTCCTATATCTGCTCTTATTTTGTGACACACAATCAAGCACAAACTCATCCATGTTCCTACGATCCTTTGAACTTGTTAAAATTTCAGCATACATTATCCCATCTTTAGTACATAGTTTACCAAGTCTCATAGCCATCTCAGCCTCTAATGAGGAGACCAATAATGAGCACCATTTCTAGAGTACCTGCATGAACTCCTGCCTGAGTTGTTGCAGGATGAGGAGGTTGTGCTGCCCAGCAACCAGGAGACTCAGCTGGTGCTGGTCTCTGAAGATAAACAGTCTGAGCAAGGGTGTACTGACAGAGCAGAGCAAGCAAGGTTCCTTCAAGAAAGAAATCTCATTCTTCCAAAGAAGCACCCCTGGGGCTGCTTCTGTTTAAGAAGACCAGTGAGCTCAAGTCTCTCCATTTGCACAACCAATTGTTTATCCAGACTTACCTTCTTATTTGAAACCTGGTGACTTTGGCTCTGGCCTGATGTAAGTTCCCAAGTCAACCAGGCAGAAAAAGAAGAGAGATTATTCTACTTTATTATCAGGCTACATTAACAGAATATTGCAATTCTAAAGGGACAAATCTCCCACAATCCCATTTTAACCACCTGATAATTTAGGGTAGATCTGTTTCTTTTTCTGTCTGTTATTCAATTATGGGCTTCTGATCCTAACTTAGAAGACATTTCTTGCCCCGATTGCCCAATATCATTCCCATCCACCCCACCCAAATTTCCAAGAGAAAGACTTTGCAGGCAGTGAGAATTAATTAATTAATTAATTTCTATAGGAGTTCATCTCAATCAGATGACTGGGCTGTGAACTCTTCTAAAATAGAAGTTTGTTTGTTCCCTCTTTCCCTAGTAACTCAAGATCACAAGTCTATCATATATTCTTTTTAAAGTCATCATTGTTTGGTGTGGAGGGAGGCCATCTTGTATGTGGATACACAGAATTTTGCGTTTAGTTGGGAAAAGCACCTAAATTTGGGTTAGAGGCAACCTACAACCAAAAAGTGAACAAGTCTGAATAACCACAAAAATACATAAATACATCCTGGTGTTGAAAACAAATGTCTGGTGCTCAGTTAAGCCACTTTTTTTATGCACAACAGGAAATGCAGCTGAATCTTCATGCAATTGGAACCACGAGTTGATATATAGGGATCTTAAGTACATTTCTGCTTTAACTATGAACCATAAATAAAACATAGTAAGGACTAGGACATGTTGCATTTACTAAATTGAAGGCATATGGAAAGAGTTAGAAACTCTTCTACATCCTTTACAACCTTAGACATACAACGATCATTCCCACTATCCTTCAACCATAGGGTGCAGTTCCTGACTGATGTATCTCAAAAGGGTTGACTAAGAGAGGAAGGGCAACCAAATATTCCTACTGGATCAGTTGGTCAACATTCTCTATTATCTACGTGTTTTAATATTCCCTGTATCTGATATATTCACTGAATATTCTGTATTGGGTTGTTCTGTTTGCAATATTGTCAATGGCCTGGCAGAAGAAAAAGAACAATAGAAACAGTACTTTAGAGACAAACTATTATAGTTCAAAGCATTTGTATGTTTATTTAAGAGAATGCTTAGAATTCAATACATGCAAAGTGTTCCAGTGGGAGAGTCCATGGAAGTTTGGATTCCTTCCCCAGCTGCTGAATCCACCCCATCTATCAATCCAATCATGAATTGAAGTCAATGTTGCTCTGGAAATGAGACAATGAAAATCAAGTTGCCAACAATAGATTTTTAGTCGTGTGCGTAATCACTATGTGATCCATTTTGTCAATTGAGCATTGAAATGCTCACATAACCATTTTCAAAGAAAACCATAAAAACAACAAACTACTTTTAGGGCACTTCTTTATGAAATTTCTTTTTGCATTTTTAACTTTCTAAATGTTTACTGATTGATCCCAATAATGAGCTCCAGTTTCATTCTATTATTAATACAGAACCTAGATTGCAAACGTTTCTTATCTTTTACATTTTTTTGGCATTCATCCAAAGTAAAGAAATTGTTTTCAATCCCTCCACATCAACTATAAACAAACATCATACATGTCCCAGTTACTGTGTCTTTAAAAAAAAGAGAAAAGCAAGAGTTGTGCATGATCCTGTTCTTGGGCGAAGTGTACATTTCTCCAGAAAGTGAACTGAAATGAAAAGGAGAAAATAAGACAAACAGTCCCTTTTAAGGAAACCCAAAAGATCATCACATAAAAATATATTGTATTCTGACTCCAGAGTGCACAGCAACATGAATATTTGGCAATCTACTGGGAAACTAGATCCTGAGCAATCTGCTCCAAACCTCAGAAAAAGTGAAAATAGTTTGCCTACCATAACATATTGAGAACACCCAAATTTTGTGTCATCGCCAATTGCCATGAGAAGCAGATACAAGTTGCTGTACCACTAAAAAGAGGCACCAGGCCCCCATTCCTGAGATCGGCCTTCTGGGACTGACAGAGAGGATCATCCGGGAGACATTTCCTGGCATTTGCTTGAATTTTGGGGTTGTATTCCAGCAGACAGAAGGAAAAACTCCTTCTGGAACTGGGCATTCAATACTTGGAGGAGGGGCATCTGGAAGTGTGTGGTGGGTGTCCTTTCCCTTTCCTTCTCTTTCAAAGACATCACATGGACCTTTTCTTCAACCCCCTACAGACCTCTTAGGAAAGGGGTGGGGTCAATAGTAGGCAGTCTAAGGTTAAAGTTTTTGGGGTTTGGGGAAGAAACCACAGTATCAGGGAGAGTATTCCAGACATTGACCACTCTGTTGCTGAAGTCATATTTCCTGCAATCAAGTTTGGTGCGGTTTACCTTCAGTTTGTATCTACTGTGTGCTCTTGTATTGTTGTGGTTGAAGCGGAATTATTCATTGACTGGTAGGTCATTGCAGTAGGTAATTTTATGCACTATATTTAGATTGGACCAAAGGCGGCATAGTTCTAGGTTGTCTAGGTGTAAAATTTCAAGTCTGATGATAAGGTATTCTGCTACAAGTAGAGGATTGACAAACTCTTCTCATGAAATATTTCTGGCCATTCTCGACTGTATTAAAGCCCATGTCCCACTGCACCAACGGATGCAGAGAGAATGTAAAATGGACAAAAAAGCTTGCCATCCGTTTGAAAACGCGATGCATCCATTGTGTACTCACTGCGTACGTGTTTCATATGCCCTATCCGTCAAAAATCCATCTACTGCTGTTTCATCCACTCAAAAAGTTTTGAGCTGCACAAAACTTTTTCAGCGGATGAACTTTCCGCCGCATACGATGTACATCCACGACACATATGGACAACAAACGTTCTACGTCCGTTGTCATCTGTTAAATGTCCACTGTATCCTCTCGGCATCCTCTGGACATCCCCTCAACTCACATCCGCTGCAGCTGAAAGCGGAAAGAGGGAGGAAGCGAAAGGTACACAGAACGTCCACACAGTGTTAGTAGCATGGAAATAGAAAGGATGTAAGCGGATGCAGCTCGGATATAAAGCATTAAAATGGACAAAACGTTTGTATCTAGGACGTATCTTGGATATTTAGGATGTCTGGAGTATGCCTAGAGAATATGGAAGGACACCTAGCGGAAAACCGACATTTCCTATAAAAGGGGCGAGGAAATCACCTGGATCTCACTATCAGTCCAGTAGCCGTGGTGTACAGACCTCTTCATCCTTGCTCCTGCTCTTCCACATCATCCATTGATCTCCACCATGGATCATCACACACTCCTTATGGTAGCTGCCATCATTCAACACCAGAACCAAGCGCTGTTCAGACTGTTTCATCTTTTCTACGCAAGGAGAAGAAGGAGACGTCCAAGAGCTGTGTGGGTCCAACGATGGATCGGGAGAAGAGTGGAGTTTGGACTGTATGACAAGCTGATGGTAGAGTTGAGGAATGAAGACACTCATGCATTCCAGCACTTCATGAGGATGCCACCAGCCATGTTTGACAAAGTTGTGGAGCATCTGAGACCCAGGTTGACCAAGCCGAGCACCAACTTCCATCCCAGCCTGGACCCTGGGCTGAAGGTGGCACTGACTCTGCGCCACCTGGCCTCTGGGACCACATACAGAAACATGCAGTATGCCTGGAGGGTGCCACACAACACCATCAGCATTGTGGTCAGAGAAGTGGTGCAGGCCATCATCGAAGAATACGTGGAGGAGCTCCTCCAGTGCCCCACCACTGAAGAAGGCTGGAGGAAAGTTGCAGAACAGTGGTATCAGAGGTGGAACTTTCCCCACACCGTTGGAGCCATAGATGGGAAGCACGTGGCCTGCAAAGTTCCAGCCAACTCAGGGTCCTCTTATCACAATTACAAGGGCTTCTTCAGTATCATCCTCTTTGCCATGGTTGATACTGACTACAAGTTCATGTACATCGATGCTTCAGGCAACGGGTCAGCTTCAGATGCCCAGATATACAATGCCAATGACCTCAAGGGTGGCCTGGAACGCAACCTCATCATGGGTTTCCCAGATCCAGACCCCCTACCCAATGACACACAAGATGTGCCCTACTTCATCGTGGGTGATGATGCCTTCTCCCTCAGAACCTACCTCATGAAGCCCTACAGTTCCAGATACCTCACCCGTGAAGAGAGGATCTTCAACTACAGGCTGTCCAGGGCAAGACGGGTGGTGGAGAATACCTTCGGCATCCTGGCCAACAGGTTCCAGGTACTTCTCACCACCATGCAGCATCACCCAGGGACTGTGAGGAGCATCGTGGAAACTTGCTGCATCCTGCACAATCTCATGCGCACCTGCTACCCAGTGTTGCAGAACAGGCTTGTGGACCGTCAACAAGGGAATGGGGACATGGAGCCTGGTGAATGGAGGCAAGGATGAAACCTGATAGACACTGTGGATGTACAAGGCCCCAACAGAGCTTCATGTGAAGGGAAGAAGCAGCGCAACCTCCTGAAACACTGTTGCAACTCCCCAGCTGGAGCAGTGGAGTGGCAAGACAGGATGGTAGATGCTTAATGGATGCTTCCTTGAGCCTGTCTCCTCACACTGATGACATTGTGCCATGTATGTTGAGTGGCCCTACAATGAATAGGGCATGAATAAAGAGCTTTGTTTATTTTGAAATGTGTTGATCAATGAATAAATTGTTATTGATAATAAAGTGCCATATGTGTGGCAGCTGGGAGGGTGGACCATACAGTCCCACTATGCTTGCATTGGAGGTTTATCTATCCCACAGCTATCCTTACCCATCCCACAACTATCCTTACCCATTCCACAGCTATCCTTACCCATCCCACAACTATCCTTATCTATCCCACAAGCATGCAAAGGCTTAACCCTTTTTTCAAAGTTTTCACCAACATTTTATGAAGTAAATAAAATGAACCAAGTGTGTGAAGCAAAGATAACCTTTGTTAACAACTGTCTTAAGTAAACTGTATGACTTTATTAAAAAAGCAAAATGAACGAAGTAAAGTGTCTTTAAGCAAAGATAAGGTAAACAGGTAACAACTCAGTCTCTGGCACTATTCTCAGTCACTCTGAGGCATGTCCATGGTCTCAGATGTCGAGCGGCCAGGGACTGTGAAGGTGGCTGTGGCTGGAGTGCTGGTCTGAGGCACCATTGGGGTTCCTGGCCCCGAGAGTACAACAGGGGATGGTGTGTTCAGGAAGCTCTCAGAGAGCTGACTCAGTCCCGTGAGGTTGAGAGGCCCTTCCTCAAGGACCTGGGATGTCAGGCACAGTACTGAAGACAGATTTTCTGTTGAGGGGCTTGGCTGTGGGGTGGAGGAAGGAGGAGTGTAGTGGGGCTGTCTGGTCTGCAGCTGGGTGAGGTGAGGCGTCTGTGGCGTGCAATGTACCTGGGCCTGGGCTGGGAAGGGCTGCCTCTGCTGTGGGAAGTCCTGGTAGTCATAGCCTTGGTAGGTGAGGGGCTGTTGAAAGCCGTGGAAGGGCTATGACATCGCCTGGGGTGGAGGAGCAGTCCTGGACTGGGTCGGAGAAGGTTCAGCTGGGCCTGGAGGGTGGTGCAGCAGTGCTGTGATCTTCTGCTTCATCACCTGGTACTGGGCCTCGGGCAGGTCCATGAGGGTCTGGCTCACGTACGTGATGAAGGGCTTGCGGTTCGAGGATGGTATATCGCTGTGGACCAGCTGAGAGAGAAGATCTGTGCTGGTCTTGATTGTGTCCCTGATCTCCAGCAGGACAGTGTGGCTCTGGCCCTCCAGTCTGCCTCTGCCTGCTTTCTGTGGAGGTGGAGCTGGGGATGGGTGTGGGTTGGTCTCTGCCTGCTGCTTCTTCTTGCTCCATTTGAGACAGGGGATCCTCCACATCCTCTGGCATGGGGAGTGCAGCTGTTGGGGGGGTCTCTACCGTGGAGCCCTCCAAAGTCACCTGCCTGGACACAGTAGCTGTCTCCTGGCTGGAAGAGGAGTGGCTGTCTGTGGGCTGTCTGAGGGAGAGGGTTGACTGAGGGACTGCTCCTCGGTGGTGGACCTCACCCTCCAGGAAGCTGCACTTGGCCATGACGTACATCTCCCAGTCAGTGAGCTTGACAGCCGCCTGGCCACACCTGCCATACCAGGTGTGCATGTGCTTCCACCATCCCAGGAATACATCTGAAGTGTAGCCCAGGCTCTCTGCCTTGTCTCTCCACGCTGCCTGCTTTCTCTTGGTGTCGTGATAGAGCCTGTGGCCCTTTCTCCACAGGTACTCGTTCTCCCTCAGCCATTCCAGCACCTCCTCCTCATGGTCCTCAGAAATGGAGTACTGTTTCCTCTCTCCCTTCTCCATGCCTTGCCTCTTCCTCCCTCTGGCAGGGACTTCAGGGCCTTCAGCAGGAGGGCTTTGAGGGTCTTGGGGCTGGTCCATCACAACAGCAGCAGCAGCAACAGGAGAAGCACCAGCAGCAGCAACACCAGGAGCACCAGCAGAAGCACCAGCAGCTTCAGAGTCAGTGTCAGGGGGTGGGATGGTGGTTCTGTCCTTCTTGCCAGGGCTGGCAGGAGTAGGCACAGGCTTCCTCTTCTTCCCTGACTGATGAACCATGGTGTTCTTTCAAGATGTCTCTGGCAGCAGGTCTTTCCTCTGAATGGTGACTGCTTGCGAGCTGCATCCTTTTATATCCACGGAGTTGACGCAATTCATCCTCCCCACATGCGCAGTGAACGGTTTGCATCCACTATGCATCCGCTATGCATCCTATGGCCGTCCGTGATGCATCTGTGTCATCCGCTACACATCCGATCCTTCCGCTATGTGTCTGCTTTGCTATTCTCCCCCAGAAGCCCTGAGGATGTTTCATCCGCTTCCATCCGCTTCCATCCGCTAGGCTTCCTATGAACATCTGCTTACCATACTCGCTACATACTACCCACGTCCATTCCTTTCCATTGTTTTCCGTTCTGTTTATGCAAATTTGGGGCACTTTTGAGAGCGGATAATAACGGATGGAACCACCCCCAAAATTTTGCTCGTCCGCTGTGTCCTTTTTGCATGCGTTTTGCATCCGTCGGCCAGTGTGACCTAGCCTTAATATTCAATATGTAATGCGGATTCCAAACTGATGAGCTGTGTTCAAATATTGGTCGAGCAAATGTTTGTATGCTCTAGTTAGTAGTGTGATATTACCGGAGAAAAAGCTATGCAGGATTAGGTTAACAACTCTTAATGCCTTTTTGGCTGTGTAGTTACAGTGGGCTCTAGCACTTAGAACATTTGAGATGAATACTCCAAGGTCCTTGACATAGTTGGGGTCATCAACAAGGTCTTGATTATTTAGCTTGTATTTTACTTTCTGTTTTTTTTTTTGCCGATATGTAAGACAGAGCATTTGTTTGTTGAGATTTGAAGCTGTCATTTATTTGACCATTCTGTCACATAGTTGAGGTCATTTTGAAGGGTAGCAGTATTGTCAGTGGCATTGAATAGCTTTACATCATCAGCAAAAAGAATGCAGTTGCTCTTAATATCATCACAGAGGTCATTTATGTCAAGTATAAAGAGAGTTGGTCCTAGAACACTGCCTTGGGGGACACCACTGTTGATAGGTACAGGATTTGATAGGGTGTTCCCTATTTTGACCATTTGTTGTCTGTTTGACAGGAATGCATCTGTCCAGTAATGCAGGTGTCTGGAAATGCCATATGATAGTTTCCAACCATTATTTCTTGCCCTTCCCTCTCCTTTGGAGAATAATTTGACCCCTCTTCTTTATGGCAGCTCCTCAAATATTAAAATACTGCTACCATATCAACCCTAGTTCTTTTCTTTAGACTAGTGAGACCCAAATTCTGCAGCTTTTCTTCATATGTTTTCTCTCCATGCCTTTGATCATCTTAGTTGCTCATCTCTGAACTTTTTTCTATGTCTCAAGAACTGCAGGGTGCTCTTCTTTTCTTCACCACCCCTACAGGATGGCTTTAGCTCTTTTCAGAGCCCTCCAATGGGAGAACTCAGCGTGGGAGCGCACATACCCTTTCCTCATGTCAGATATCGCCACAACATCAGCTGGAAGTCCAACATGATCTTGATTCTATGCCTCTGTTTATACAACCCAGGATTTATTAGTTTTTTTGGCTGCTGCTGCACATTGCTGGCTCATATTCAAATGATCATTAACCAGGACTCCAAGGTCCCCCTTTTTGAGCCAGGTCTCACTGAATCTATACTTATATCTCTGATTTTTCCTGCCTATATGTAAAGCTTTCCTTTTCTCCACATTCAAATTCATTTTGTTGGATAGGGTCCATTGTTCACGTTTGTCAAGATCTTCTGGGGTGTTGGCTACTTCTACCAGTTTAGTATCATCTAAAAATTTGATGAGTTGCCCTTCGATTCTGTCATTTTGGTTATTTATGAAGATACTGAAGAGTTTTCAGATCAATGATTATGGACAAGAGTAATATTTTATTAGTTTTAATGGTGTGCCAAACCACTACCTTACCAGAATTTTGACATATAGCTCTGCATTGACACCATTGTACAAAGTTGTTATTATTTCCTCCACAACCACCATAAATTAATTCCTCACAGTTCCCAGTTGTTGGATTGAAATAAAAATGATGAAATGAAGCTTTGCACCATCCTACTTTTGCAGGAAGATTACATATCTCTGGAGTTTCACCTGAAAATGTAAAGAGGAAAATAAGACAGACTGTCCCCCTTAAGGAAACCTGGAAGATCATCACATAAATATATATTGACTTCTGACTCCAGAGTACAGGGCAAAGTGAATATTTGAGCATTTACTGGAAAAGAAGATCCTGAGCAAGATGCTCCAAATGTCAGGAAAAAGTGAAAACTAATATACTGAGAACACTCACATTTGACTCATTGCCAATTGCCATTAGAAGCCCTAAAATAACTGAAGACCAACTTGGCAGGCGCAAGCTGCTGTACCCCTAAAAAGAGTCACCACATCCCCAATCCTGAAATTCTAAACTTCTGGGAGGGATTGAGAATGTCATCAGGGAGAAGTTTCCTCCCATTTGCTTGAAGGTTAGGGCTTGTATTCTAACAGACAGAAGGACAAATCCCTTCTGGAACTGGGCATTCAACACTTGGAGGAGAGGCACCTGGAAGTGGAGGAGGGGTGTCCATTCCCTTTCCTCCTCTTCCAAACACATCACATGGACCTAATGTCAGCTGGTGCTCCATTCAGAATCCAAGAAAGAAACACTTAAACTCCATTAATTAGAGAAAATATATCTTTTACTGGAAATCAAGTAGTAGCATCAAAGGAATTCTGAATCTGAGAAAATGAGCACATAAATCACATATACAAAGTGATGGCAACATTCCCACCCACAATAGTTCAAACTGTCCATCCAATTTAAATTTGTATGTAATGTCACCTGGCCATCTTCAGGGGGTGATGAGGCATCTTTCCATTGACCTTGACCTATTTTGATAAAGAGGTGCGCTTTTGCATAGCATATGAAAGAAGCATAAACAAGAAACTTCAGCCCCAACTTATACAGTTCATTCTTTCAAACCCCCAGCTCGGTTCCCATAACTATTTCACCCCTGCTTCCCCACCCCCCCACACCATTACTTATGACAGCCGAAAGATGCAAAGCAAAGAAATCTTGAAGGCTGACACCTTCTCTTCAACCAGGTTTAATTATTTGTGGTGTGTGCTTAGTGTTGGAAAATTCATATATTGTTCATTTTCAAATTCACAAATACATTGTTCTGCATGTTGGTACTGCTCAAAAACCATAGGGATTCAACCACAGTTAAAGAGACCTTGGAGTCGCAGTAGATATCACTTAAAAATGAGCCAGCCATGTGTGGCAGCAGCCAAAAAAGCTGATACAATCCTTGATTGTATAAACAGAGGCATAAAATCAAAATCATGTGAAGTATTAATATTGCTTTATTAGTACTGCTTTATCATGCCTTAATAAGACCACAGCTGGAATATTGCATCCAGGCTTGATCATCACATTACAAAAAGAATGTTGAGACTTTGGAAAAGATACAAAGAACAGCAACTAAGATGATTAAAGGCTTGGAAATTAAAACACATGAAAAACAGTTGCAGGATTTGGGTTTGGCTAGTCAAGAGGAAAGAAGAACTAGGGGTAGCAGTATTCAAGCATTTGAGAAGCTGCCAAAAAGAGGAGGGGTTCAATTTATTTTCCAAAGCATCAGAGGGCAGGACAGAAAGCAATGGATGGAGACCAATCAATGAGAGGAGCAATCTGGAATTAAGGAGAAACTTCCTAACAGTGTGGACAATTAACCAGATGTACTGGGACAATTAACCAATCAGATGTAGTGGGTGCTTCATCACTGGAGGTTTTTAAGAAGAGAATCGACAGTCACTTGTCTGCAATGGTATAGAGTCTCCTGCCTGAGTAGGAGGCTGGACTAGAAGACCTCCAAGGTCCCTTCCAGCTCTATTCTGATTATCTGTTGCTCCTTACTGATGTACAAATAAAATTGATGTAGCTGGAGATTTTAGGAAGACTATATTTTTAAAGGAAAGCTTATAATTTTTATATATTTGTAGATGAAGGGAAAGATTTCAAATTCTTCCTGACCATAACATTGACATTCTTGTATACATTCGTTCAAAGACAAGAAGTTATTTCATTCCCCCACATCCACTATAAATGAACATCATACATGTCTGAATTGCTGTGTTGAAAAAGTAGCGATATAAATGAAATTCACATAGTCCTGTTGTAGGCGTAAATGTACATTTCGTGGGATATACAACTGAAAGTGAAAAGAAGAAAATAAGAATCTCCGGGAGAGGCCGCCCGAGGTAGTGATAGTGCCCACCCATCTGTGGACAGGGAGGCAAGGCGGTGGCATGCTCCATGTCCTCCTCTGAGCTGAGCTCCACCGAGTGAGTGCCTCTGCCCGATGCCCATGCCTCTGCAGCATTTGGAGCTGCCAGCATGTTTGGAGATGCGTGGGGATGGGCTGGGCAAGGGGTGGAAAGGAGGGGCAGCTTCGGGCTCTCTGATGGACCCACCAGCCAGGGAGGCAGCGCTTCCGTCGCCTCACCTCCCTGTCCGCCGATGGGTGGGCGCTATCACTGCCTCAGGCAGTCTCTCCTGGTGGCCCCTTCGGGGTCAGGCTGGAGGGACTTGGGAAGCCAAGCTCGGGTCAGCCTGGCTCTTTTGCTTGGCAGGTGGGTGCCTACCCGCAGCTCGCTTTCCCAGCTCTGCCCAGCCCACCCAGCTCCAGTGCGGCCCTGGCGGGATGAGCGGACGGCCCAGTGGGGAGGCACTCACTGTTTTGGCCAGAGCTCCACTGCTTGCAGGAGGACCCGCCTCTCAGCTGCGTTGGGCACCACAGGCAAAGCTCTTCGCACTTTGCCTGGTGCCAGGCAGGGATGGCGGCTGGGCGTCTCTCCCGGGGTGGACCAATCCTGCACTGTGGCCCCAGGAGACTCACCTCCCCACGTGGGGTTGGCCTGCCCTCTTGGGAAGGGGAGGCTTTGTTGTACCGGTAGTAGGGTGTCGTTTTTAAAAGAATGGGCTTTGCCTTTGAACGATGCCCAGAAAGGCAGTGACAGGAGCAGCTGAAGCTGAGTGTCTCCGCTGTGCTCCGGTTGCAGGGAGGAGCCCTGGCTGGCCACGCATGGCTGCGCAAAATGCCCCGTGGCTGCACCAATTGCCCCGTGGCTGCACCAAACATAGCTGCGTTGCTCTAAATGCCACAGCAGCACAGAGAGAAGGGAAAGCAACGGTGGCGGAAGGTCTCCCAATACGAAGTGCCCCCTCAACGCCGAGATCAGTGCAGGCAGCACCATATCTGGGTGTGCAACAAAAGTACTTCCTAACGGCAAGCCCCCCCCACCATTCCCCCCCATTTAGCATGTTTTAATATAGGCCTTAATTTGGGGGGAGGGGCTTAATTTCATTTTATGCCTATAAAACATGCTGGAACTTCCTACTGGGGGAGGCCGTATTATTGGAGAAACACGGCATATATATATGTGTGTGTGTGTGTGTGTGTGTGGTGTGTAGGCCTCGGTGTGTTTGGGTCTTTTCCCGTGTAAGATTAAGAGTATCTTGGTGATGCTTTGACGAGGTCCCACTCTGGGACAAATCCAAACAACTAGCCTTCTGGAGAGCTGAAGCAGAAACCTCCCACAAGACAGACACACACACCAGGAAACTCCACAGACTAGAGAAACAGCAGAAACCCAACCCTTCCCCACAACAACACATGAAACAAACAGTGCACAACATATCAGACAGAACCCTCACCATAGCAGAAACCAATGTCTTTTTCAAAGGATTCAACTTTGCAGTCGCCCCCAAATGCATCCCCACTGAAAATGTTATATGCAGAGTTGAAGCTAGCCTCACCAAAATCAACCCAGATGCAGCCAACAAAATCAGACTTGAAGTCACCAATGTCCTCTGCTCTAGCAACCCACCCAGAAGCAACCTACACAGAGAAGAACAAAGCACTTACCATCCTGAGGAAAGACAGCAACACAGTCATTCTCCCAGCAGACAAAGGCAAACACCACAGTCATAATGAACACATCGGACTACCACTCCAAACTATCCAACCTACTCCAAGACCCCGCTTACAAACCTCTGAATACTGACCCCACCACCTACCTAGAAAAAACCACCAAATCCTAAATAAAAGTGACTCCCATCAGCGAAGCGATCCAGCAGAGAATCATCCCCAGAGAAAAATCATCCAGATGCCCTAAACTCTATGGCCTCCCCAAGATACACAAAGAAGGAATACCACTCAGACACATAGTCAGCTCCATAAGCTCACCTCTGCAGAATCTTGCCAAATTTCTTGCCAAACAACTTCAGCCCTATACAGAATCCATCACCTCACATGTACAAAACTCCTTCCACTTCAAAGAAACAATAAAGAAACAAAACCTACAACCCAGTGATCTACTCGTGAGCTTCAATGTCATATCCCTCTTCACCCAAGTACCCATCAAAGAAGCCTTGACAGCCATCCAAAACAAATACAACCCCCCCCAAACACATCTTAGATCTGACCAACCATTGCCTAACCAACACATACTTCATCCACAATGGACAGAGATACAAACAGATAGAAGCAGCACCCATGGGATCACCCCTCTCACCCATCATCGCGAACCTATACATAGAACACTTTGAAACCAATGCTCTAGACAAATCCAAACCCAAACCCAAACTCTGGCTCAGATATGTAGATGACACTTTTGTAATTTGGCCACACGGGAAAGAAAAACTGGACAACTTCCTCACACATCTTAACAACCTACACCCCAAAATACAATTCACCATGGACACAGAAACCAACAACCAACTTCCCTTCCTAGACGTCCCAATTTACAAAAAAACCAATGGCTCCCTAGGACACCACCATCCACCAGAAAAAAACACATACCAACCGCTACCTAAATGCACAATCCCATCACCACCCTGCATAGATCAACTCCATAGCCAAGATCCTCATCTCCAGAACCAAACGCCTAGCTGACAAAGGCCACCTGAGAACAGAACTACACACCCTCACTAATGTATTAATTTCCAATGGATTCCAAAGAAACACTATCACCAATCAAATCCAAAAAGAGTTACCCCCAAATACCAAGACACAGAACAAGAGAATGGTATCACATTCCTCCTCTACATCAAAGGCACCACAGACAAAATCAGCAAAATTCTCCACAAACACAATATCAGGACAGCCTTCGGCACTGACCAAAAAATAGCCAACATCCTAAGAAACCCCAAAGACAAGATCTAGCTAGAAAACCAAGGAGTTTATGAAATACCATGCAACAATTGCCCAGCCACATACATTGGACAAACCAACAGGAGAATAAATGCACTCATTGCAGAACACAAAAATGCAGTCAGAAGAGAAGAAAATACTTCCTCCCTCTTCCAGCCCCTTAAAGTCACAGGACATGAAATTAATTTCGAAGGAACCAAATTAATATCCAACACTGAACACTCCAGCAAGAGAATAATCAAGGAAGCCATCGAGACAGAGATACACAGCCATAACATGAATAGATGGGACAATACCTCCCACGTACCAGACATCTGGAAGCTAGCCCTCACCTATATATGAGTCCCAGCCATAAAAACCAACACCAGACCCAAAACAACACAGGATACCACCGCCAATCCCTCTCATCAGACCCAGGCCCAAGCCCATCCTATAAATGAAGGACAACCACCATCCAGAAAACAGACCATGGCTGCCTCGCCAACTGTCGCACCCCCCGACCCCAAAACCAAACAAGCTGACACACACCAAGAACACAGACCCAGGCCCCAAACTTGAAGCCAAACTAAAAACCAGAATGCTACATCACAGCCACCCTCTCAGGACATCACATCAGAAAACTCAGGAAATTATACCACAAGAACTCAAGAAATTACAACACAGCAAATGACCCAGGATATCACAGCACAAGACCAAGGATACCACAGCAATAAATTTCACAAGGTCATCACACAACCCATTACCCAAGCAGTTACTACACAGGAGGCTAATGGGAAAGAGATCAAAACATAAATGACCCAATGCAGGACTCAGGATACCACAACAAAAGAACTCACAAGCCCATCACACAACCCATTACCCAAACCATTAAAACACTAGAGGCTAATGGAAAAAAGATCACTACAAAACAAACGACCCAGGAGATTACAGCACAAGATCCAGGATATCTCCACAAAAAAACTCACAAGGCCATCACACAGCCCATTATACCAACATCAACTCCATCAACCATTCAAGAGACAGCAGCCCAGCCAACCAGCCCAGCACACCAGCCCCCACCACCAGTATATATAGAGAGACAGCAGCTCCGATCACACACTGCTTGCACTGGCACGAAGCCGAAAGCACCAGCCTGAGGATGGCGAGTGGGACCTCGTCGAAATGTCACCAAGATACTCTTAATCTTACACAGGAAAAGACCTGAACACACCTAGACCTACATACCTGTACCCGTGAAAATCTACGAATATATATATGTATATCTCATTGTAGTTGTGCTTTTAAAGTTGTAGCAATGTTTCAGCAGAATCTCATCTGCCATCATTGGCTTTTGCATTGAGTTCGTCTGTGAGTCAGGCTATCACAGCCGTTAGTTAGTATTGAGTTCGTATTGAGTTAGTATTGAGTTCGTATTGTATTTGTATTGTTCGTATTGTATTTGTATTGATGAACTCAATACAGAAGCCTGATGATGACAGATGAGATTCTGCCGAAATGTTGCTACAACTTTAAAAGCACAACTATGATGACGTGGGAAAATACCCGAACAATATATATATATATATGTTTTTTTAAGTTATCGCGGGTACTTACATGTGTGCTGTTCAGCTTCCTTCGGGTATTATCCCACGTCATTGTAGTTCTGTTAAAGTTGTAGCAACGTTTCAGCAGAATCTCATCTGCCATCATCAGGCTTCTGTATGGATATGGGTCTTACAGCTCCTGGTTTAAAATTTGAGGCTGGTCTATTCTGATTGGTTGGGAGCCTGGACCTGTGTTCATTGGACTTGGAGTTTGATTGATTGGTGTTCCTGGTTTCTTCTGTCTGTTTTGTGGCTTTGATTGGCTGGCAATACTCTGTTCTTGTGTTGGAGGCTTTTAGTGCAGCTTGGCTCCGTGTGAAGGGAGGGCTGCTCTTCATTAGCAAGCTGCTATTCATTAGCAAGCTGGGTTTCACCTGGGTGCCTGGTGGGGGGGGTGAGGTTGGAGCTATCAGAGGGAGTCTGTTTTTGCCCAGGTGTTTGTCTGGCTTGTGGCATGGAGATCTTTCTATTTGAGAGTGCAGGCTTCCAAATGATTGACAGTCTGCTGGAATCAATCAAACTCCAAGTCCAATGAAATAGGTCCAGGCTCCCAGCCAATCAGAATGAACCAGCCTCAAATTTAAAAACCAGGAGCTGTAAGACCCACATCCATACAGAAGCCTGATGATGGCAGATGAGATTCTACTGAAACGTTGCTACAACTTTAACAGAACTACAATGACGTGGGATAATACCCGAAGGAAGCTGAACAGCACACATGTAAGTACCCGCGATAACTTAAAAAAACATATATATATATATGGTTCCACCCTTCTTTTCTGTATCTTTTTTCCTTTTTTTTTGGTCCTTTTTATTATTAAAAGACTTGGATTAAGGTGACAAGAACCTGAAGAAAAGTGAATTTGGGTTTGGACTAAATTTATAATTACACTTCCTTTTTGGATTCAATTGAACTTTTCTTCGCCTGTTTGTGGATTATAAAATTAAACACTTCAAGATGAAGAAAACAACAGCTGCACCATCATCTACCTCCTCCTCCGCTGCTTCTAGCCCCACTGGATAGAGAACTCTGAATTTGATATTACAACAGGAGAAGGCCGTCACAATGCAAACAGAGATAAAAGCATTGATACAACTGTACAAGAACAAATGGGAGAGTAGAAGAGAAAGTAGGGAATGTAGAAGAGAAAATAGAAAACATACAACAAATGATGATACAAAATGAAGAATGTATGAAAAAAATAGAAGAGAGAATAGACACAACAGAAAAGAGGGTAGGATAACTTGCTTACAGACTGACAATGGCTGATCAGGATAAAGAAAAAGTAATAATTTTGTTAGAAATGGATCGAGCCAATTATTAAGATTCCAGAATATGGAGGAAGAAAGGGGAGAAAATTTAGCAGAGATAATGGCAGAAATGTTAGCAGGGCTTTTGGAGGTGACTAAACAAAAATTGTTGGCTAATATTGATGAAATATTTAAAGTACAAACCAGATAGCACGTTATCATCCAAATTGGTTCTCTGACCCTACAAATGTGAGCATCAGTTATTATAGTTCCAAAAAGAGAGTTTGCAGAGCTGATTTAAAAGTACACGAAAAAGGAAAAAGAAAAACAAAAATCTGATAATCCAAGAGGGAGGGAAGACTTTGATATTCATTTCACAGTTGTCTTTTTTATTAAGTTCCAAGACTACACTGTTTATGACAAAGGTTCCACACTGAAGCACCTCCCACAACTGGTTGCTCTTCACAGCTTACAGAGAATGGGAGTATCAGGTAAGTACCAATGCCCTTTCACTCTCTATCTTGTTCACCAGTCAAAATAATTTATCTTCTCTTTCTCATACAGTCAAGGTCATATATTTTCCATCTATTTTTTCCCCTTCCCTCTTTTGTCTTCTATTTTCACTATGGCCTTTAGGTGGCACTGTTGCTCTGCTTTCTCTTTCTTTTCTTTATGCTATTCCAGGAAAGTTTTTAAATCTTTGTATTTTATAATTACATATAGAAGAAAAAAAATAAAGGAGAAAGTCTAATTGTCAATCCAATGTTATAATTACTCCAGTAAATCCAATCCTGTTTTCAGTCCCTTTGTCTTTTCAATAAATCCGTGGTTAGTTACTTCCACTTTCAATTAATTCCAAAAAGCTTTCCTTGCTGCTTTTCTTCCAGAGGTGAAAAAAAAGGAACTTCCACCTCTAACTTTGGGTCTCTCTTTTCAACCCACTATTCCCTAGGGGGCTCTTTCTCAATATCTTAAAATAGTTTTTCTCACCCAGTACAATCATACCTTCAAACTCTTCATTCTTCTGGTAACTGTCGCAGCCTTTTCGCAGCTCGCGATGGCCGCTTTCCTCTGCTGCCAGTTCAAAGGCTTTCTCTGGAGCTACCAGGGAGTGTGTGGTCTCCCCGAGATCAGCAGAGAGTGCTTTCTTCAACTGTCATCCCTCCAGGATGATTTAGGTCCAGCTGGATCACCCAGCAGCCAGGATATAGATAATATATCCTGGATATATTATCCAGAAAGTTTGTCGTGTCGCTGCGACATCAGCTCTGCCTTCTGGGCATGGGCAATTCAACATCACTCATGGCAAACTGCTACCCTCTTTATTCACTTTATGACACTTCTTTACGAAATTTCTTTTTACATTTTTGTCATTTTAATTTTTTTCCTGATTTTGCAGATTGCACCCATTGATAAACTCCCAACTACTCTAGGGCCTGGATTGCAGAACTGAGATTAAATTATCTTTAGGATGAAAGAGTTTTCAGATCATTGATTGATGGACAAGACTAAAATGCCATTTCTTTTAATGCTGTGCTGGGGCAAAGATTAAAATTTCTTCCTTACCAGAACATTGACATGTAGTTCTGCATTGACCCAAAGTGAAGAAGTTGTTTTCATTTCCCATACATCCACCGTAAAAGAATTTCTCGCAGTTCCCTGTAACTGCATTGAAATAAAAACGAAGAAATGAAGTTTGCACCATTCTACAACTTTGGGAAGTTGACATATCTCTGGAGATACATGTGAAAAGAAGAAAATAAAACAGACTGTCCCTCTTAAGGAACCCCAGGAGATCATCACATAAAAATATACTGCATTCTGACTCCAGAGTATAGTTCAAAATGAACATTGGAGCAAATATTGGAAAAATAGATCCTGAGAAAACCTCCCTAAACCTCAGAGAAAGTGAAACACTCTGCATCCCCTCTCACAATGAGACACTCCATTTTGAGCCATTGCCATTTGAAACCCTCCAAGGAACTGAGGTACCCATCTGGACAATGCAAGCTCCTCCATCCCTAAGAAGAAGCACAGGGCTTGCAAACCTCCATTGGTGAGATCCCAGACTTATGGGATGGACTGAGAAAATGGTCAGGGAGAGCTGTCCTTCCATTAGGTTCCACCCTTGATTAGTTTCCATTCATTGTTTCTTATCCTGCCTTCAGGTGCTTTGGAGAATAGCTTGACTCCCTCTTCTTTGTGGTGGTCCCAGATATTGGAACACTGCTATCATATCAACCCTGCTCCTGTTTTTCATTAAACTAAATATACCAAATTCCAGCAGCCATTTTTTATATGTTAAGTCCCCTTATCATCTTTGGTGCTCTTCTATGCATTCATTCTAAAATCCCAACATCATTTTTGCACCCTGACAACCAAAACAGGATGCAAACTTCCAAGTGTGGTGTCACCAAGACATGTACTTCCTTTTCACCCAGGTTTAAATCTTTGCAGTGTCCATTTAGTGTGGGAATATTCATATGTTGTTTATATTCAAGTGCTCAAAGACATTGTACTGCATTTATTGTTCTTTGTTGATGAACAAAAGATAATAGCAGAAAGTTTTAGGAAGAATACATTGTTCATAGGAAGGTTGATAGATGGAAATGCAATAAACATACTACTCAGATTTCATTTAGTCTTTTTGTTCTGTATCAGGATCTCAACTTCCCTAAAATTTGAATAATGCTCACATCCCAAAATGATCGCCTCAGAACTATGGACTGACAGAGAACACTGCAGAAATGGGACTTTTATTCTGTTTTATTCATAAGAGCAATATAATATTCTGGGGGCTCCTCCACCATCAAGTCTGTTCTGACTGTGATCATGTCTTGGAAGAGGAAGGGGCGGTGCCAAGCAGATTGCATGTAGCTGTGCAGAGAAAAGAAGGTCTTATCCACCTACTTTGAGAAGAAGCATCCTAAAAGCCGAAAACGAACACTCCAAAAGTGAGGATTATATAGCTGAAATGCACCACAGTGATAGAAATAAAGATCCAATGCTGAGTTGAGCCATTTTATACTTTATCCAACAGGGAAATAAACATGGGCATTCAAGTACTTGGAACACCAAGGTCCTATTCCCCAAAATTTGAATAATGCTCATATCACCAAATGGTTACTCCAAAGATCAACCAGGAATAATGAGAAATGTGTTATTAAAAATCAGTAAAATTCAGTTTATTGACTTCTGAAGTCATTCATGTGGTTGGAACAAGGTGATCATACCTAGGGACCATGGGTACAGTTCCACCAGTAACCCATAAGTAGGACTGCATCGAGCATAACAAACGAATAACAAAATGTACCTTAATTAAATTGAAGCTATGAGGAAAGAGATAAAAAGGGGAAAAATTAGAATGACCATCTCTCCCCACTCTGTATCTTTCTATTCTTGCAAACCATCCTTGTTTTTACCATCTCCATACTCAGCTGTGTATTTACACAACAAAAGTGTCTAATCACTTTCCAGACACTCCGCTAATACAGCCACAACTCTAAATCTTTGCCTTCCTTATTAATTATTCGGATTTTCTCCATTTACTTGTTTTGCAATTTGATTCCTATTTATTTACTCTTCTAGACTGAATCACTTTCATTCACTTTTGTATTCATTACACCACACAAAGATTTGACCCTGTTCTTTCTTGCTCTACCACAAAAGTAATTTACGCACCCCTTTTCCATGTGTTTTGCTTCCTGGGGTCTTCCTGCCGAGCTTCCCGACTTTCAGTTCCATATAACAAAGTAGGCAAAAGCCTCCTCTTATTACAGTTATTTTCCCTTCCTTCGTCCAGCACAAACCACCATCCATCTTTCTACCAGCATTTCAATGTGTTAACATGTCAACATTCATCATCCCATCTTTAGCTCACTTTTTATGAGTATCATTGCCAGCTCAGCCTGTGATGTGGAGACGGAGCTGCTGCAGGATGAGGAATTTGTGTTGTCTAGCAACCAGGAGATCCTCGTCCTTCCAAAGAAGCAACCCTGGGGCTGTTTCTATTTAAGAAGAGCAGTGGGTTCAGGCCTCTCCATTGGCAGCAACCGATTGTTTCCCCAGACTCCGTGTACCCTGCCTCCTGACTTGAAGCCTTGCGACTTTGACTCTGGCCTGATGTAAGCCCCCCAAATAAGCGAGATGGGGAAAACAGTGAGCTTATTCTGTTTTCTTTCAAGGCTGCATTAACAGAATGGTGGGAGTCTGAAAGTACAAAATTCCCACTATCTCATTTTAACCACCTGATAGGTTAACATGAATCTCTTCTAAGTTTCTTTTTCTGTCTACTATTCAGTTTTGAACAAAACTTGCTTTGATCTGTACCTTAGCTAGGAAGGACTTCTTCTCCTCATTTCCCAACTTCATTCACATACACTGTTATGTCACCCTCACACACCCCACCTTCCGAGTTCTCAAGGGAAACTGGTTATGGCCTGTGAGATTTATTTATTATTTTATTATTTTTATTTGTTTATTTTTCTATTTAATTTTCATAGCATTATATCTCAGCTAGGTGATTCTGGACTGAGAACTCTTCTAAAATATATGTGTGTTATTTTCTTTCTCCTCTGGTAAATGCTCAGGATCATAAATTATCTTCAGTTTATGGGACACCTGGCCCTCCCTTGGGAATCTCTTGATCTTGGTCACATCTACTGTGGAAGGAACAGATATGTTACCTGTTACTCAGTCTCTTACACTGTTCTCATCCCAAAAGGTGTCCTTATTGCTCATTTACCTAAATGCCATTCATAAAAATGGAACACTCTTCTGAGAATTCTCCATATTTATCTTTCTTATCCCAAAACTATGATGTCACTGGGAATAAAGGAAAAAAGGAAGTACTATTTTATGTATCCCTGGTCATCTATCGCCGGAACAGATTCTAAACTCAATTTTTTGATTGATGAAGGAGGAACTTTCCATTATCTATTCAATTTAATATCAACATTCTTGGGTGTGGAGGGAGTCCACATTGTATGTGGATATGCACAACTGTTTGTGCAGTTGGAAAATGTATTTGGGTGAGAGGCGTCTGGAAACCACAAAGTGAACAAGTCTGTGAACAGCAGGCAGTAAAATAGATTCTGCTGTTGAAACCATTGTCTTGTACTCAGTCAAGCCACTTTTGATAACGCAAGGAAATATAGACAGACATTCCTGCAGTTGGAACTCTGGGCTGATACATCGGTACC
>BLBF01000059.1:11893469-11903849 GCA_015471245.1 Laticauda colubrina | reverse complement strand
CACACACAAACACACAGAAAGAGAGAAGAGAGAGAGAGAAAGAAAGAAAGAGAAAGAGAGAGAGAAAGAGAGAGAGAAATGTAAAGAAAGAGACAAAGACAGAGAAAGAGAAGAGAGAGAGACACACACAGAGAGAGGAAGAAGAGAGAAGGTCCAAAGCCATCATATATCTTAAAGGTCAAATGAGGTCCAAAATGGAGCTCTTACCTGGAGACAAAGGTTTCACAGTATCTCCTACAGTAGGGATAAGAAAAAGTATGTTATTTAAGGACACTTCTAGGTGTTTAGCCATGGGTGGGTTCTACCGTTTCGCACCTATTTGCTAGAACAGGTTGTTAACTTTCTAAGCAGTTCAGAGAACCAGTTGTTTGAAGAAATCTCTTTTTTCCACTTTACAGGCCCAATCCTTTAAGGTGCTGTTACAAATACTGCCTCTCTGTTTACCCTTATTACATTCTTGGCAAGGACTAGACTTTCTGTCTCCGGAGCTTCTCTGGGTTTTTTTTTCCCCTTCTTTTGCTGGTACTTTGCTTGTGTGGAGCCTGAAATTGAGATATGTGTAGCCATTTCACTTGGAAACCTGACAATTTGACTTTCTTAAGGGGGAAGGTTTATTTTAAGCTTTTTACATTGCTTTTGGGAGGAAATACTCCCCTGTTGGAGTTAGCACTTTGAAGAAATAATTGAATAAAGAAGCAGAGCTGCTGTAAAGAAGCTTTTAATGACAAGAAACCAAGATGAGTGACTTTCAGCAAGGCTTCTTGGCTAGCTAGAAAGATTGACATTCAAATGTGAGTTTACATTCCTTCTCTGAGTTTTGTTCTAAAGCTGGTTTTTGGTGAAATTTAATTCTGTGTTTGGTGACGTTTAATCCTGTGTTTATTGATGGGATAATTTTCCCTGTTCAGCTTTGTTTGGAAGGAAAAAGGTTAATCTCTGTTCCTGAAAAGAAACTGGGTTGGGAAATCTGGCTGGTTGCTGTGTCTCTTTGTTCTGGTAATTGGTTTAATAACCAACAGCTACTGTTGTAATGTAATTATTTGTATTCTGTTTGAATTTTTTCCCCACCTCATGGTTTCTTTTTCTTTCTGGGGAGGGGGGTATCTTCCTTCACTGCTTTAGTGGTATCTGGCACTGTCCTTTTGGGGTGTACTTCCAAGAGGCAGGATGCAAGCTTGGCACTTATTTTTTTACTGCCTTTCTAGGGGACATGTGACCTTTCCTTAAATCTGGATGATTTCCTTAGATATCTTGTGAGGTGAGTCAGACCATCTGGTGTCTTTTAGTGGTGCAAATGGACCTAAGGATTGCTTCTCCTGGGTGTGCTCTTTCTGGAGAGCTTAAATGACCTCTCTGCTAAAGGGTTTCACTTTATGAGCAAGAGTTGGCTGTTGATAGTTATCCTTGCATTTGAACTATTTTAATTCCTCAAGGTGCTCTGGCACTTTGCCTGATTTGTAACTCCTGCTCTCAGGTATTTTTAATCTAATGATTGGTATTTATGGCAGCTTTTTGCAAGCAAAGAAGCTTTTTGTATTTTGTACAGATAATCCTTTACTTACAACAGTTCATTTAGTACCATTCAAAGTTACAATGGCACTGAAAAAAGTGACTTATGACTGCTTACGATCATTGCAGTATCCTTACAGTCACATGAAGCCAGGCAAGGAGAAGCGCCCCTCAATGTGAGTGATGTTGAATTGGCCACACCCACCCAGTCACATGAACACCAAGCCATGCCCGCTAACTAATCCATGACCACAGAATTGATTGTTAAAAAATTTGAATCCCATCCCTATGTTTTTATCCTAGCAAGCTTCCAATTTTTCTCATTTTTTCAAAAAAAAGTTCAGATTAACCACATCTCTTCTGACTGTTTGAAGGCATTGTGAAGATAGTAAGCATGAAGATGTTTACATTTTACAAATTTAAAGAGGTTGAACAGAACTAGCATTCAATCAGCACTTGCCTGTCCCAAACTCAAACCACCACTACCTTCATTTAGCCGCTCAACTGCATGTTAAAATATATATGGCACAAAAATGTGTGTGTGTGTGATGAATGTGAGATTGAGGGGGGGGGGGGAGAAACTAAGAGAGAGAGAGAGAGAGAAATTTGAGAGAGAGAGACTAAGAGAGAGAGAGAGAGAAAGAGAGAGAGACAGCCTAAAAGAGAGTAGAAAAGTAAGCTTCTCTCTCTGTCTTTGAGATGAGCAATTTGTGATTACCTGCAACTCCCATGAAGTATTCCCAAAAAGTATTCTCAAAATTCCAGATGTAGAAAATAAGGAGAATCACACTTGTATTCTTCAACTGGCACCTCTTCCTGATAATAAACTCAATCTATACTCAATCTATTTTCCAACCCTAAAGGCCCCAGGTATCTTAGAACTACAAATCTTACAATTTTCAGCTAATTGAGCCCAAATGCTTTGCTGAAGACAACAGAAGGAAAGATCTTTGAACTTTCAAACGGTGCGGAAAATCTATAGTTGCACACTGAACATTTTAGTACAATTTTTTTAAAACTCTGCTTTGGGGAAGAGGGGCTATGTTTCTCTCTCTCTTTCTCCTTCTCTCTTTGATAAATATAAAACATTTCCAGAAACAGTCACAAAGTGGTTTCTGTCCAAGAAACAATGACCTCAAAATCAGTGGTGGGATTCAATTTTTTTTACTTCTGGTTCTGTGGGCATGGCTTGGTGGTCACAGCAGGGGAAGGATACTATAAAATCCCCATTCCCTCCCCACCCCACTAACCTGCTTTCCAGCTCCATTCTCCTGTGCAGGGCAACCAAAGAAGGCCCAGCCAATCAGCTGGGACTCTGATCAGCTGTGAGTGAGGAGGCAGAGAATAGGTGGGGATGGGGCAAGTCAGAGGTGGTGTTTGCCAGTTCTCTGAACTACTCAAAATTTCCACTACTGGTTCTCCAGAACTGGTCAGAACCTGCTGAATACCACCTCTGCACAAAATGCAATTTATAGTATAGTATCTATTGTAAATTTCATAATATAAAATATTTTTAAAATGTTTAAAAATGTCATTCATAAGAAAAACAATTCAAAGAAATGATATCAAATTTCTCAGTGATTGCTTTCCTTGCTGCTTGGTCATTAAAGGGCTAATTTAAAATTCAGGAAGAGCATGACAAGCCCAGACCCCATATTTAATATTTCAGTTCCTGAATTATATTTCCAACAACAATGAAATGGTTAACTCTTATGAAATGTATCTTGTAATATTTAATAAATATAGAATTTTTACCTTGCAGATATATTAAGCACATGCATAATTTTAAAAAGAGAAATGCAACTGCATGTCTCTGTATAATGGAACAATAAAGTTGGAAGGGACCTTGCAGCTCTTCTATCCAACCTCCTGATCAGGCAGAAAATCATACACCATTTCAGACAAATCGTTGTCCAATCTCTTCTCTAAAAAAACCTCCAGAATTGGAACATCCACAACTTCTGAAGGCAAGTCGTTCCACTGATTAATTATTCTCATGGTCAGGAAATTTCTCCTTAATTCTAAGTTGCTTCTCTCCTTGATTAGTTTCCATCCTTTGTTTTTGTCCTGCCTTCTGGTACTCTGGAGAATAGGTTGACCCCCTCTTTTTTGTGGCAGCCCCTCAAATATTGGAACACTACAATTGTATCACCCCTAGTCCTTCTTTTCACTAGACGAGACATACCCAATTCCTGCAACCCTTTTTCATATGTTTTCATCTCCAAGCCCCTAATCTTCTTAGTTGCTCTTCTCTGCACTCTTTCTTGAGTCTCAACATCTTTTTTATATCGTGATAATCAATCAATTAATTAATTCTGGTTGGGGGAATATAAAATTGTTTCAACGTACCAAACGCATCACAGGCCTTGTTGCATTGGTCGAAGGTCTGAAAATTGTTTGCATTTCCTCCACAGCCACCGTAAGTAAACAATCGGCATCTCTTGTTGAAGGCATCATAATAATAGCGAGGAATTTTACCCTTGCATTTTCCTTTCCTGGCCCATAATTTGCAATTCCTCGGTGTTTCTAAAAGGAAAATGGGTATTGGAAACGAAAGCTCTGTTACATCTCTTTTTTGAAATGCAGAAATGAAAATATCAAGCAACAATAACTGCCTTGCTCAGCTCCTTGAGAAGGACTTGAGAGGTGGATTAAGTGTCATAAACATAATAATCATAATAAGAAAATGGAGGACAGTTCACTGTGTATTCTATCCTTCTAGAGTAATACTTAAAGGTCATATTTGTCCTGCAGAAATGGAGGTAGATATATACCTCAAGTAAAATAAGCTGTCTTTGCCTGTTTATTTTTCATTTTTTAAAAATTCAATAAATGTTGAATGTGTGCAAAGGACAGCCAAGAAAAGCATTGGTGCAAGTAAAAATGGAAACTTAGTAGATGTACAGGAAACAAAACATGAATATTAAAATAATGTAATTTAAAAAATAACAATGCTGGCAAGGAAAAGCATATAGCAAGATCAGTTTGTACAAAAGATCAAGGGAAAAAGTGGATAAAGATAAACCCTGGCTATGGCTTCCAACAGGAACATTAAAACAGCAACATCAAACTGATAAGAACAGATATTGCACTTGATCTTTGCCAAAAGGCCGAGAAGCAAGTTAAATTTGATTGATATATGGAGATCACATCCCGACAAAAAACAATTTACATTCTATTCAAATCCTCATCAAATATGGACACAAATTGATATGGCATGGATGAATGGGGAAATAGCAAATGAGATAAAAGGGACTGAAATTTTACCTAATGAATAGGCAGATCACAATCCAATTCAGATAATATGGCAGGGTAGGGAAAAACCCAAGAAAAGGTGGATGTTAAATACTCAGTTAATAAGGGAAAAAGAATACACCAACAAACTCAAGGAGGAATTAAATTATTTCTTAAAGGAAAATGAGCAACTACGAAGGAAAACATTTGGGATACAATGAAGGCAGTAATAAGAGGTATAACAATCTCTTATAACGCCAAGAGGAATAAGGAAAAATCCACCCAGCAAAACAAATTACAACAAAAAATTAAGGAATTAGAAACTCAATTACAGAGTACCCCAAAGGATTCAAAATTACAAAATCAGATAATAACTAAACATAAACTGAATTTAATTGAACAAGAGAGAATGATTATAAATTTGAATACAACTAGACAAACTGATTTTGAGCATGCTAATAAGCCAGGGAGATGGCTATCATATAGATTTAAAAAAAGGAAAGAAAAGAGATTGATATACCAGCTAATAGATGGAAAGGGGGATATACAACAGGAGATAGAACAGAAAAAAGAAATTGCCTATAAGTATTTTGAAGAGTTATATAAAAAGGAAGAAGTTAACAAAGATCGAATAAGAAACTATTTAGATGAAATGAAGGATAAAGCAATTGGGGAAGAAATGGAAGAATTATTAAATAAAGATATTACTTGGTTCGAATTGGAATCAGCAATAGAGAACCGGAAAAACAACAAATCCCCGGGAGCAGGTGGGATTCCAGGGGAGCTGTACAAGGCAATAGCAGAACAAATAGGACGTCTTATGGTGGAAGTTTTTAATGACGTCTTATTGGCAGCCAGGATGCCGGACTCATGGAGGGGGACATTGGTTTCGCTGATCCCGAAGGAGGATTTGGATCCCCGATATATATATAATTATAGGCCGATTTCACTGTTAAATACTGATTACAAAATATTCACTTCTATTCTAGCAAGTAGACTAAAAAGAATGTTTAATGAGCATATATATGAAGATCAAAATGGATTTCTCCCAACCAGACAAATCAGGAACAACTTAAAAACAGTACTAGATGTCTAAGAATTTTACGAAGCCCACCCCGAAAAACAAATTGCACTTGTTTTTAGATGCAGAGAAGACCTTCGATCATTTAAATTGGCAATTTTTTTATCCAAAAAAATTATAATATGAATTTAGGCACCAAATTTGAAAATATTATAACAACCATTTATGATACACAACAAACAGGCTAATATTATAATAAATGGGGAATATACCCGCCCAATAAAAATAGAAAAAGGAGTCAGACAGGGCTTCCCACTCTCACCCCTGCTCTTCATATTATCATTAGAAGCATTACTAATGCGAATTAGACAGAACCCAGTCATAAAAGGATTAAAGGTTAAGAAAGAAGAATATAAGTTGCAAGCGTTTGCGGATGATAAGATTTTTTCATTGAGGAACCAATAGAAAGAGGACAAAAATTGATGAATGAATTAGAACAATTTGGAGCAATATCAAGACTTAAAATAAATAGGAAGAAAACAAAATTACTGACTAAAAATTTAACAGAAAAACAGAAAATAGAACTAGAAGAAGTTATGGGAATACAAGTGATAAAGAAAGTTAAATACTTAGGAATATGGTTGACAGCACATTGTGAGACACTTTAGGAAAATAATTATGATAAATTGATGCAAAAGGTAAAGAAGGATTTTGAAATATGGGGCAAGCTGCAACTTTCATTATTAAGCAGGATTGCTGCTATTAAAATGAATATTCTTCCAAAATTCCTGTATATATTTCAGACGATCCCAATCAAAGTACACAAATTTTTTTTTGAAGAACTTAATAAAATAACTGTGAAATGTATCTGGCAAGGGAAAAACCTAGAATAAATTTAAAGGCAATGCAAGATATGAAGAGCAGTGGAGGGCTGGCTTGGATTGTTGGTTTGTTTTAATTGTAAAATCAATAAAATTTATTTAAAAAAACAACATCAACTAAAGACTTGAGTTTGGCTGCACAAGAATGAGCTTTTCAAAACAATGCAATCAAGGCCACAACTGAAAAATTATCAAATGATTCAAAGTGCAGGTTGTCCAGAGAAACAGAAGAAACCGTAGATCATACCCTCCTGCATGAAGATCACACAAACTTATTATAAACAATGATATAATGCAGTTGCCAGAATGATTCATTGGAACATATGTGAAAATTATCACACGCCAATAATGAAAAACTGATGAGAACATATAGTTGAAAAAATAGTTGAAAATAAGCAGGTTAAAATACTGTGGGATTTCTGAATATGAACTGTTAATATCTTCACTTATAAGTTCATAACGCACGAGAGATAACTGGTTGAAAAGAAGAAAACTGGATAACTGTTGTGTACTAGGGGATAGTAGAATAGAAGATGAATTAGAAAAAAACACGAAGTATCAATTTCTGAAAAATTTCAGAACTGAAAGATTATGGTACAAACTGTCTGTGGTCCCCCCAAAATAAAAGGTTAATCTGATATAGTGATATAATATGATATTGTGAGACTACATTTTTTCCTGTCCTGGTTTCAGTGAAAGGAACACAGTAGCACTAGCACTTATATACCACTCGATGGTGTTTTACACAGTACTCTCTGAGCAGCTTACAATATCAGCCCCCAACAATCTTGGTTTTCATTTTACTGACCTTGGAAGGATGGAAGGCTAAGTCAACCTTGAGTTTCTTAGAATCAAACTCCAGGCTTTGGGCGGAGTTATCTTCAATACTGCATTCTAATCACTGCATCACCACTGCTTCTACAGTAACCCCCCATGCAACTGCAAGGCAAAATGCAGTGTGTTGCAGATACTTGGGGACAAGACTTGCAGAGATGCTGGGCAGGAGAACATGCACTTTGGAAGGAGTAGTTGGAGTAGAGCATTTAGAGATTTGTGAAGGCATCAGGTTGTTTTCCTGATGAAATGACAGCTGATGGGCAGGAGAGGTGACAGAAGAGGAAATGGGAAACAAGAGAAAGACCACATATGTTCATTACAGCTTATTGTAGGATGAGGAGTAGACATAATTCAAGATAGATAGTCCATAATCAGAAAACATAATGTTGTCAAAAATACCAAGGGAAGAGTCAAAGACTTAGTCAGGAACACTCTGAGGTTGAAAACAGAGCAGGAGTCAAGAGCAAGACTAAACAAAGTGCAAATCCAGATGTCAAAGTTGATTTCAAGCAGCAGAAGGTTGTTCTGGCATGGTTTAAATCTTCTCCCTGCAGACATGTGCAGCCGAACCTTTGCTTGCTCAATAGTTACCATGAATGAGGCTCCAGGCTTTTTTGCAGAGTCAGCATCTTGCTTGTGAGGTTCTTACTTAATAGGATGTGAGATTCTCAGACTGGGGAGGGGTTTCTCCCTACTTCTTGACACCCAAGATGACTAAAGCAGGATCAGTGCTGGGTGAGGAGGGACCTGAGAGGGTGTCAGTGTTTGATTCAGCAGCTGGGGTGACAAAATCTGGCCAGATCTAATTAGCTTGTGTCTGGGATCCCTGCTCTGAGACCATGACTATATTAGTTCTTCTCCAATCCTCTGACATCTCATACAATAGTACTCCCACATTTTCCCCCCAAAAAATTGTAATTGGTTCTAAAATCATGTGTGCCAACTCTTTCTCTACCATCATATTGATTTACTCTCAACCCTTGTGCCTGTTGAACAGATATTCTACATTTAAGCTAGGGTCCATCCCATCATCAGGCTAACAGGCTCCCCAATATTATAAAGCAAAAGTATTCTGCATATTCTATGCCATGGAAGGAAGATCTGCTCTCCAGATGTAAACAGCATGCAACCTGCTTCACTCCAACAGGCAATATAAACAGAGAAAGGAGGTTATCAGAAAAGGAAGAGGTGGTGTCAGAAAAAAAAAAAGAATAGCTATCCCATCCACTTTCCCCAGGAGTCATTCACTGTTTGGGCTCAGTTCAAACATCGCAGCATGTGTGTCCTTTATGCCCTTGTGGAAATGTGATGCTAGTAATGAAATTATCTTGTTTACTTAAAGGCAGCCAAACCATCACTTAACTATGAATTCCCTGGAGTTCATTGTGCAGATAACAATGGAACTCTTACTTTTCCTCCATTGTATCTCTCCCACGATATTTTCCCAGGTAGTAAAGAAGCCTACAAATAAAAATAGAGACAGCAATGTTAGTAGATAACAATGTGGAAGGAGGGATCAAGAGAGGGCCTAGCTTAGAGTTGCTGCACAGCCACAAGAGGCATAAGCTTGACCTCCCCCATGAAGCTTTATCTGGTCGTTCCCAGGAGAAGGCAAGCAGTGTGGTGAGATTCTTGTAACATAGACAAAAGACAATAAAGTTACTGATATTAACTACTCTTCAGTGGCTCTAGTTGCTTGTGCTTGACAACAGTGAGCCTAAAATGATGTCATTTATTTATTGGATCATTTAGACCAGGTGTGTCAAACTCAAGGCTTAGATCTGGCCCATGGGGCTACCCTGGAAGGGTCGGCCTGCAGTGCCTCTGCCAGCGAAAACGGAGCTCAGGAGGGCTGACTGTGGCTCTCACAAGCTCCATTTTTGCTGGCACAGCACTTGGGCCATCATAGGTGTCCCCAACATGAGTGACATTGAGCTATCCATGCCCTCAAGCCACACACCCCCCACAGGGTCAAACACAATCCAGATGTGGCCCTCAATGAGATCGAGTTTGACACCCTGATTTAGGCAGCAGAGGTCAAGAATGAGATGAGAAAAGCAAGAGACATTGTCAGCCTTCAAGATCTTCTACTATCACTTTGCATCTTTCGACTGTCATAAGTAATGGGGGGAGGAGGGGGTGAGTCTGGGAAGCGAGCTGGAGGTGTTACATTCCACTGTTGTATAAAATGAGGAGGGGGGAGCATACATTCAGGGTTAGGTTTCTATTTCTCACTTAGCTTTCTTTTCTCTGCGCAGCTGCAACCCCTTATCAAAATATGCCAAAGTCAATGGAGAGAGGCCTCATCACCACCTGAAGATGTCCACATGATCATATTCACAACTTCTAATTGGAAGATTCAGTTGAACTATTGGGGGTGGGAACATTTCCATCACTTTGTATATGTGATTCATGAACCTAATTTCTCAGATTCAGAATTCTATGGTTGCTACCACTTCATTTTCAGTAAAAAATATCTTTTCTCTAATCTAAAGAGTCTAAGTATTTCTTTCTTGAATTTTGAATAGAGCACCGATTGACATTATTTTGAATCTCACTCTATCAGCCCACCCGGAGAAAACACCCAAATTTCTTCCGAGGGGGCCTGAACATCATGTCATCTTCAACTAGTGACCAGGAAGATTGGGGAGCCATTGGAGGGCAAGATTCTGGTACAGGAAGCTGAATTGCTAGCAGAGCTCAATCTGGAAGAAGATCTAGCTGTGAAGCCCAGATGGTCAGTGGGGGTTGGCTGGAAGGATCCAGAGAAGGAAACCCCTCCAGGAATCACAACTGCCCACCGGTGTGGCAGAGAGGAGCCATGGCAAAAGGGGAAAAAGAGAGATCTTTCACTGACCAAGCCAGGAAACTCTTCAATGAGGCATTTGGACAAACTCA
>BLBF01000059.1:11854358-11874032 GCA_015471245.1 Laticauda colubrina | reverse complement strand
TATGTTAATAAACATACAAGCTTAGCTCACTCATTTATCTGTGTGCCTATCTGACTAACGCTGCACATTCTGTTTAGCTTGTCTACCTAACCCTGGTTGGGGAACCCAGGCTTAACAAGCATTGAAAAAAAAACTTTTTTTTGCTATAAGTGGGAAGGGAACGGAAAAGAACTAACATTAAGATTTTCTTGGAGGAGGCTGCTTGGAATTTATAAGATTAGAGCGAAATTGTAACAAAACTTCTAAAAGATATATTTCAATGGGAGCTTTATAACTGAACTATTATAACTCCAGGAAGAGAAAATATAAAAAGAAGAAAGTGCTAAATGAAACAGACTGTGTGTATTTGGATTGCTTGGTGATTTTGGGACTTTTTGGAAATTATTATTTGAAAGATTAAAAATATTTGGGTTGCTTAAAAAAACTTTTTACAATGGCACTACTTGTCGATGAACTGAAAATTGAATTTAAAAAGCTAAAAGAAGAGGATCAAGAAAGGAAGAGTTCTTCTGGATTTGTTTTCCATTTTTTAGAAATGGCGATTTATACCTACCAGAAACTATAAGTACAAGAATATTGCGATGAAGAAGAAGCCATCTTTAATGAACAAACAATTTTAGCTGGGGAAGAAAAGGGAAAGAAGGGAAAGAGAATGGAGAATTTAAAACTTAAAAAACAACCAAAAAAGGGAAAAATAAGATGAAAAATCAATATAATGTTAGAAAGCAACAGAAAAGAGAAATACAAAAGAAGGTGGAGATCAAAAAGGTGGAGATTAGGAGACAAGGAGGTAAAAAGACAGAATTGGAGAAGAAAGGAAGGGAAAAAAGGAAGAGAAGTTATAAAGGTTTAAAACAAGATGTAAAGAAACAAGATCTATTCAGAGATAGTGGGCAAAAATATGATTAAAACAAAGATTCTGCAAAGTACATAAGATTGTATTGTTGTATTTATATTTGAAATAATGTTAGAAAATTGGATTTAATAATTGAGCTTAATTTGTTATGGATTATTGTTTTAATTATATTATAAACTTATTATTCTTTTTTATTTTATAATATAGTAAGTAGTTTCAGAATGTACTAAGCAGAACCAAAATGAAAAGTATATATTATTTTAAGTGTTAAATTTAGGGGAAAGATTTAAAGGTGTTATACTTTAATCTGTGATAACAGAAGAATTTTTGTGTTAAAGAGAAAAGATAAACAGAAAATTGAAATAGAACAGACAAAAGATATATTAGGAGACAAGGGGGTAAAGGCAGGATTGGAGAGGAAAAGAAGGGACAAAGGGAAGAGAAGTTACAAAGGTTTAAAACAAGATGTAAAGAAATAAGATCTATTTAGTGATACTGGGTAAAAATATGATTAAAAAAGAAAAGTACACAAGATTGTATTGTTGTATTTATATTTGAAATAATGTTAGAAAATTGGATTAATAATACAGCTTAATTTGCTATGGATTATTGTTTTAATTATATTTTAAACTTATTATTCTTTTCTATTTTATAATATAGTAAGTAACTTCAGAATGCACTAAGTAGAATCAGAATGAAAAATATATATTATTCTAAGTGTTAAATTTAAGGGAAAGATTTAAAGGTATTATATTTCAATCTGTGATTACAGGAGAAACTTTGTGTTAATGAGAAAAGATAAATAGAAAACTGAAATAGAACAGATAAAAGATATACTAAGAGACAAGGGGGTAAAGGTAGGATTAGAGAAGAAAGGAAGGGAAAAAGGGAAGAGAAGTTACAAAGGTTTAAAATAAGATGTAAAGAAACAAGATTTATTCAGAAATAGTGGGTAAAAATATGATTAAAAAAAGAGACTCTGCAAAAGTACATAAGATTATATTGTTGTATTTATACCTGAAATAATGTTAGAAAACTGGATTTAATAATAGAGTTTAATTTGCTATGGATTATTGTTTTAATTATATTATAAACTTATTGTTCTTTTTTATTCTATAATATAGTAAGTAGCTTTACAATGTACTAAGCAGAATCAGAATGAAAAGTATATGTTATTTTCAGTGTTAAATTTAGGGGAAAGATTTAAAGGCGTCATACTTCAATCAGTGATTACAGGAGAAATTTTGTGTTAATGAGAAAAGATAATAGAAAATTGAAATAGAACAGACAAAAGAAATATGCATAATGATTTAATTTGAGATGAAATAAATAAAATAGAATTAAGAGAGTGAAAAGAGGGGAGAAGCTATATAAAAAATGTAGAATGGTAAATAAGATATGAAATTGGATAAAAAGTGAGCATGAATTTAGAATTTATGTCTGTATAAAAAGATGTAACCCAGGACTAAGCCGCTTTCCAAAAAGAAGTTTTATGTTTTGATGTTTTGTGTTTTGTTTGTGAATATTTGTTTATTGAAAACTAATAAAAATTTGTAAAACAAAAAAATAAAGGTCAAAGATAGGAGAAGATTAATCAGCCCAAACACATTGTCTAAACCTTCATTCAGGAAAAATTCCTCATTAGAATAACATTTGTTGAATAAAAAGGTTGCTTTTTATATCATATCATATATGGGGATTAATGAGGAGCTTAAAAGTAAAACAACATAATTTCAATGTATGGATGTTCAAGCATTAAACAAAAAAACAGAAACATCCATAAATTAAACAGAACGGTAGGAACAATGTAGATAAAACAAAACTAGGTGGTAATGCTTAGAACATCACCTGATATACCAGTGGTTCTTGATTAACAACAGTTCACTTCATGACCATTTAAAGTTACACAGAGAAAAGGTAACTTATGACAGTTATCCATATTTATAACTGTTGCAGAATCCTCATAGTGACATGATCAAAATTAAGGTGCTTAGCACCTGATTCATATTTATGACAGATGTGGTCACATGATTCCCTTTTGCGACCTTCTGACATGGGGGAGCCAGAGTCATTTAACAATCATGTTACTAACTTAACAACTACAATGATTCACTTAACAACTGTCACAAGAAAGGTTGTAAAATGGGGTAAAAGTCACTTGACAAATGTTTCACTTAACAACATAAAAGTTGGCCTCAGGGGTGGGATGCAAATTTTTTAACGATCAATACTGTGGGCATGGCTAGGTAGGTGTGGCTAGGTAGGTATGGCCAGGTGATCATGTAACTGGGTGGGCATTTTTTTTTTTTTTGCCTCCTGGGCTTCCAGGAAGTCTCCTGAGCAAAGCAGTAGAACAGCGGGGGGGGGGGGGGGGGAGGCGGTCAGCTGTGCCGCGCAATTTAGATTAGCTAGAAAGTAAGAAATCCGACAATTTCCTGCTTTCTAGCTAATCTGAATCATGTGGCACAGCTGATCCTCAGAAAACAGCTGATCGGTGGGGGGGGGGAGGAAATACCTTGATCTTCGGAGTGAATTGGTTCACTCCCAGCTGATCTTCGGAGCTACCAGTTTGCCTGAACTGGTAGAATTCCACCTCTTGGTTGGGCTCAATTATGATTGTAATTTGAGGACCATCTGTATGCAGGGGTGGGATTCTACTGGTTCTATCCGGTTCTATAGAATCCCTTGTTAACTTTTGAAGCAGTTCGGAGAACTGGTAGTTAGAAGCAATCTCCCTTTGTTTTTTTTCCACCCTTATTACATTCTTGCCAGTACACCTAGACTTCCTGTCTCCGGAGCTTCTGGGGCTTGACTTTCTTAAAGGGAAAGTTTTAAGATTTTTGCACTGCTGTTGGGAGGCAATACTTCCCTGAACAATCAGTACTTTGAAGAAATAATTGAATAATGAAGCAGAGCTGCTGTAAAGAAGCTTTTAATGACAGGGAACCAAGATGAGTGACATTCAGCAAGGTTTCTTGGCTAGCTAGAAAGATTGACATTCAAACATGAGTTTACATACCCTTTCTGAGGTTTGATTTAAAACTGGTTTTTAATGAAGGTTAATTCTGTGCTTGATGATGTTTAATCCTGTGTTTATTGATGGGATAATTTTTCCTATTCAGCTTCAACAAGCAACAGCTATTGTTGGTTTCCAGTTTGAATCTCTTCGGTGACAAAACGAAATCCATGATTGTGCGCAGTTTAGATCTGTGCTCGCCGCCAGAGCGCCCCAAGCCGGCTGGTTTCGGGGCTAAGCCACCCCGTAGAGGTGGTGAAGAAGAGGGAGACTGCCAGCAGGGTCAAGGAGAGCTGCATCTCTCTCTTCCCCAGCTGGCCATTACTCCCTTTCCTGAAGGCAGTTGCAGCGGTGGTCAGAAATGGCAACCTCAAAGAAGAACTGAACTGGAAAAGAATGTGCAGGAGGAAGATAAGAAGAGAAAGTTTTGGTTGACCAGGTCAAACAGCAAAAGCAACAAATAAGGTACCCTGGAATTTAAACTTAACAACATTGTTCCCAAAGAAGATCTTGAAGCTGCTAAGGAGAGAGAGAAAGGAAAGGATTAGGTTTTTTCTTCCCTTCCTTATACTAACAGCTAAGAGACTTAAGCAAGAAATTGAAAAAAAAAAATCCACTTTGACATTAATAGGCATCTAAGCTGGAAATAAAAATCAAAGGGATAATAAAGATTTCTCGACATTTAAAAGTTTTTAAAAGCTGGAAAGGAGAAAAAAAGAATACAAGGACAGGATCTGGAAAAATGGAGGAGACTGCCTAGAATTAAGGAATGGAACTATAATTAAAAGTGAAATTTTGATAAGATAACATTTTAATGGAAACTTGGTAACAAAATAATAGAACCCCAGGAAGATAAAGTGGAAAAAAGAAGCAAGTAGTAACAGCCTTGGATTATTGGATTACTTGGTGATTTTTGTTTTTTGCAACAAGACTGACTAAAATTAACTGGGTGGTTGTTTAAAAGTTTTTAAAATGGTATCACTCTTTGAAGAACTGAAAACGGAACTTAAAAAATGGAAAGAAGATGCACAAGAAAGGAGAGGTTCTTTTGGCTTCATGTTTCAATTCTTAGAAATGGAGATCTGGAACTATGAGAAACAACAAGAAACGCTTGCAGAACAAGAAGATTAGGACAAAGAAGAAGCCATCTTTAATGATCAAATACTTTTAAGTGGGGAGGGAAGGAAAGGGGGGAAAGAGAGTGAAAGGTTTAAGACTAGAAAAAAAAACCAAAAAGAAGAAGAACAATTTGAAAGATCAGTATATTAGAAAGCAACAAAAGAGGGGATTACAGATGAGAGAGTTAGAAGTAGAGAGATGAGGGGGGTAAAAAGGGGAGGGATAAGAAGAGGGGGAAGAAGGCAAGGAAAAGAAGTTGTAAAAGACAGAAACAAGAAATAGAGAAACAGGGAAAAGATATAAGGATTGTAACCATAAGCTTGTTTAGAGATAATGGGTGAAAAATTAATTGTAAAAGGGATTCTGCAAAGGTACATAAGATAGCATTGTTATATTACAAACAGAAATAATTTTAGAAAATATGACTAAAATGATGGATAAAATATTTACTGTAATGTAGTGGAATGTTTGTTAATAAATAAATGAATTAAAGTGATTGAGAGAATTAAATGGGAACATTTTAATTATTAGTAATGATTTATAAAAATATAAGTGAGAAATATGAAAAAAAAAGAATTAACTATGGAAAGTTTATAAGTGTTCCCAAGGAAGTATGATATTTAATTGAAAACAAATGTTAAAGTTGTTAAGATTTTAATGAATATTAATGACAGAATTGAATTGGAATGGAATGTATGTTTTATTTACATATATATATAATTTTTTCTTTTTAAGAATATAGCGTGTATTTTAAGAATGTACCAAGCAGAATTAGACTGGAAATTATGTATTATATTGATAATATTATATAATCTTAAAGGTATACATTGAACTTAAATAAGAGTTTGAATGGATAAAATTAAAAGATATAAAGGTGTCATACTCTAATTGGTAACTACAGGGAATAATTTGTTTCATGAGAAAAGATAATATGAAATATAATGATTTGAATTGAGATGAGATTATTAAAATAAAGTTGAGAAAATTAAGAGGGGAAAAACTATGTAGAAAATATAAAATGGTAATAAGATATGGAACAGAATATAAAAATGAGCATGAAATTGAGTTTTGTGTCTGTATGAAGAAGTGATAACCTGGGACCATGCTATTTTCAAAAAAAGATGTTTTATTTGTATTTTGTTTTTGTGAAAACCCAAATAAAATTTTCAAAAAACAAAACAAAACCCAAGCAACAGCTACTGTTGTGATTTAATTATTTGTATTGTGTTTGCATTTTTTCCTGCCTCACGGTTTCTTTTTCTATTTGGGGAGAGAGTCTTCCTTCACTGCTTTCGTGGTATCTGGCACTGTCCATTTGGGGTGTACTTCCAAGAGACAGGATGCAAGCTTGGCACTGATTTTTTTACTGCCTTTTTGGGGGACATGGATGATTTCCTTAGGATATCTTGTGAGGTGAGTGAGACCAGCTGGTGTCTTTAAGTGGTGCAAATGGATTGCTTCTCCTGGTTGTGCTTTTTCTGGAGAGCATAAATGACCTCTCTGCTCAAAGAGAAAGGGTCTCACTTTATGAGCAAGAGTTGGCTGCTGATAGTTATCATTGCATTTTAACTATTTTAATTCCTCAAGGTGCTCTGGCACCCTGCCTAAGATGTAACTCCGGCTTGCAATATTTTTAATCTAATGATTAGTATTTAGTACAGCTTTTTGCAAGCAAAGAAGCTTTTTGTATTTTTGTACAGGTAATTCTTGACTTACAACAGTTCATTTAGTGACCATTCAAAGTTACAACGGCACTGAAAAAAGTGACTTATGACCATTTTTCACACTTATCACTGTTGCAGCATCCCCACTGTCATGAGAGGCCAGGAGAGGAGAAGCGCTCCTTGACATGAGTGATGTCGAGTTGGCCATGCCCATCCAGTCACATGACCACCAAGCCACACCCACCAACTAGCCATGGACACAGAACCGGTTGTTAAAAAATTGAATCCCACCCCTGTCTGTATAGTATTAAAACAAATGCGCAAACACACCCAAATCTTCCAGAGAAACCCAATAACAATAATTACAAATTGTGCAAGAGAGACCAGAATGATTCAGCATGAGGCATGGAAATAAATCTTCAAATACCTTTAAAATAAACAAGAGTTCAAACATTTGCAAGTCTTGGCAGCTCCTTACCAAATTTTTTACATTTGTAAAAACAATCCTGTACAGTGGCAAAATTATTTTTGTTGCCTCCACAGCCTCCATAAATGAAGTTCAGACACGTTTTTTTCTCAGGATCATAGTAAACCCTTTCCAATGATTTTTTGCATTTTCCTTTCTTTGGCGACAATTTGCATTTTCGTGGTAGTTCTGGAAAGTATTTGAAAAATGAGAGAACAAAGATATTGCAGAGACTTTAATCTTACCTTGAAAAACATCAAGTCCACGCACAGAAAATGTAATTTATGTACTTTAAACTTCATTTTGAAAAGAGAAACAAAACCATTTGAAGTCTTGTTTGTGAAATTGCAGCAAAATAGCTCATCTATACTACATTTGTTACCGGTTAACAAAGGGCAAGCTTCATTCAACTCCTGAATTTATTTTAGTTTTTTCATTGAACTGTAAACTTACCAACTTCTCCGGTTTTAAAACAATGCACGAAACAACAGACTATGTAACTGTCGTACTAAGGTAGCACTGAATAAGTGACCTGGTTAAAGATGTTTAGTTTGTCGCTGACTTGCTTAAATGTGTGAGACAGGTTCCCAACAGACTTCCCAAGTACATTCTCAGTGCTCCAAAACAAACAATAAATGAAACATAAAATAAAATCACTCTGCAATGTGAGCTCAATTGTCATTCCTCTGCAACCTTTCCATTTTGCAGTGTTGCCTAACATCCCAGATAGAGAAAGAGTTGCACTGAGGATGATAGGTGGCCAAAGGAAAAACATTACCAAGGGTGGGCTGCTGGGGGTTCCCAGGGGTTCGGGAGACCCCCAAGCTAAGATTCTGCACAGTTTGGAGAACCCCCAAATCCCACTCCTGGCTGGGCCTGCCCACCCAGCCTGCCCTTCCCAGGAATCCCCACAACAGAGGTGGTGTATTCAGCAGGTTCTGGCCAGTTCTAGAGAACCGGTACGGGAAATTCTTAGTAGTTCGGAGAACTGGAAAATCCCACCTCTGACTGGCCCATCTATTCTCAGCCTCCCGAGTCTCAGCTGATTGGCTGCGTCTTCTTGTGTTGCCCTGCACAGGAGAACGGAGCTGGAAAGCAGGTTAGTGGGTTGGGGAGGGAATGGGATTTTGCAGTATCCTTCCCCTGCCATGCCCACCAAGCCATGCCTACCAAGCCACACTCACAGAACCAGTAGTAAAAAAATTTGAATCCCACCACTGCCCCATATGGCCTGTTTTGTGTGCAGGTAAGTGCAGGGTGTGCGCGGAGGCTCAAGGAGAGCAAAAAACAGGCCTCCTGGAAGTTCGGAAAGGCCAGAAATGGGCCCGTTTCCAGCTTCCACAGAAACTCTGGAGCCCAGGGAGGTCATTTGCACCCTCCCAGAGGCTTGAGGAAAGCCTCTGGAACCCGGGGAGGACAAAATGCCACTCCCCACTGTGGTGCAGGAGGCCAACTAGGCCATGTCCACCATGTCCAAGTCCACCCAGCAACTGGGCAGAGAACCTGTTGCTAAAATTTTTGAAGCTGTCCCCTGAACATTTCCGATAAGTCTCACCTTTCTTCTGGCAACCAGATGTGACAAATTGTAGGATCAGCAGAAGGCAGATGGGGTCCCAGACCTGCATGGCAATTTTTCTTCTAGAAAGTATTTATTTTTAAGTGAACCCAGTTTATGTCAATACTTAAGGGAGAGAAAACCAGTCACTTGGAAAGAGTTGGTTAGATTTTGAAAGATTTTTTTCTGAGCCTTTAACTGAACTGCTTTAATTGAAGTTCTCTTCCTGCATTTAAATAAATTATGATTGCTTTTCAGGCAGGGCCATTGGGAAACTATAAAGTTAACCATGGGTGGACAGGCATTTATTCCTTGAGCATATCATTTTATTGGTGGATTGATTTGATATATATGCCACCCATCACATCCTACAAAACAATTAGGGGCTTCCTTGGTTAGAGGCAGGCAGAATTTTGGGATCCTTTGGGAATGTTGAAGAACAATAGAGAGATGCTATCACAAGATAGTAGTCATGGAGGGGCCTGGCCACAATCTGCTCAGCTTAGGTGGTCTTTTTTCTGCAGATCTGAACCAAGACTCTAAGATCATTTGAATGCCAATGAGATTTTTCTGGAATGCACAGATATTCTGTAAAATCACCTGTAAAGTCATGGAATCAATTATTAACCAATCCGTTATCCTCTACTTAGAGACATACAATCTACTCTCTAACAAACAGTTTGGTTTCAGAATGAAACTGTCCTTGTAACCTGCAACTCTTGCACTGTAAAAACATATGGATTACACAACTTGATCAAGGCAAAGCAATAGACACAATCTACATAGACTTCTGTAAAGCCTTTGATTCAGTGGTACACGACAAACTACTCCTAAAACTAAAATCTTATGGTATCTCTGGACACCTGCATTACTGGATAAAAGCATTCCTGTCAGACAACAAATGGTCAAAATTGGAAGCGTCCTATCAAATCCTGTACCTGTCAACAGTGGTGTCCCCCAAGGCAGGGTTCTAGGACCAACTCTCTTCATACTCTACATAAATGACTTCTGTGATTATATTAAGAGCAACTGCATTCTTTTTGCTGACGATGTAAAGCTATTCAATACCACTGACATTGCTGCTACCCTTCAAAAAGACCTCGACTATGTGTCAGAATGGTCAAACAAATGGCAACTTCAAATCTCAACAAATAAATACTCTATCTTACATATTGGCAAAAAAAATAAAAATAAATAAAATGCAAGCTGAATAGACAAGACATTGTTGATGACAAAAGCTTTATCAAGGACCTTGGAGTACTCATCTCAAATGATCTAAGTGCTAGAACCCACTGTAACTACATTGCCAAAAAGGCATTAAGAGCTGTAAACCTAATCCTGAGCAGCTTTGTCTCCAGTAATATCACTCTACTGACTAGAGCATGTTCTGTTCGGAAATAATTTGTGCGAGACCGTGTTCCAACCACAACTCTTTTATTTCAACAAGTAATGCAATGGTAACGGAACAACAGCCCAAGCTGCGGCAGCCCTTCTTAGAGTGGCTTGCTCGCAGCTTGTGGCCAATGACAGTACCCGCCATCCGGCAGGCTAATCGGATTTGTTCCTAAATAACCAGTCCGAGAACGGCCTTCTCAGCCAATCAGTTTAAGGTATTTGGAGTCTACCAAGTTCTATACACAACACCCCTCCCCCCTTGGTTTCGTCCAATGTGCATCACATAGTCATGCAGGTAGGTGGGGCTTTTTCGAGTCCTGGTTGACCTGCACAGCTTAGTCTTGGCGTGGTCTTTAAGCGGTTCGGACGGGATCACTTTCTCTCTGTGCCTTCTCCATGGAACCTCCTGGAAGGGTGAGTCAGCCTTGCTGCTCCTGCCTGAGTCTCTCAGGCTAGTTGAGATGGCTCCACCGCTCCTTCCTGGTTTGTCCAGGCCGGTTGAGCTGGCCTGGCTGTCTCCTTCCAGGAAGGCCTCGTCTTGTTCTCCTGCTCCCGGACTTCTTTTCTGGGGTTCATTTAATCATGAGTGCTCTTCTTGATTTGTTTGTGAGTCTTTGTGTAATGCTTGTTGTCATGTTATGGGAGGTTCATCTCTCCCTTTTTTATTATTTTGTATTCCCCCCGCCCTCCTTGGCTGTTTTTGGTTTGTTTATTGTTGGCACTGGTGTGGTGTTGCATTCTAGGGTGTGAGAACAAAGCTGGTCGATGTGCCGCTTCCATTCTCTTCCATCGTCCAACACTAGTCAGTAAGACCGGGGGCCTGTGATTTGGGTGATTGTGGCTGGAAGTCATAACGGGTCCCCGGTAAGGTTTTTCACATAAACCAGGTCACCTCTCTGGAATGAGTGGTATTTGCTGGAGGAGTCAGGGGGTTTATCCCAGGTATAAATGAGGTGCAGTCTGTCAAGGAAGGAACGCAATTTCCTACCCATTGGGAGTTCTGCTGGGCTCTTGTTGGTGGTGCTGCTAGGGGTAACATGTTGCATGGTTAACAACCGGTATAGCTTTTCTTGTATGTCCCCCTTGTCCATTCTTTCTAGGCCCTCATTAGTGTACCGAACCATGCATTCAGCCCTGCCATTTGCAGCTGGATGAGCCGGCGCTGTCAAGGCATGTCGGATGCCTTGTGCAGCTAAGTACTACTCGAATGCCAACGCGGTAAACTGGGACCCATTGTCCGATACTAACACATCAGGCAGTCCATGCATGGTGAAAAGTTTGTCTAACTGCTTCATCACTGCCTCGGTGGTCGTGGAAGCCATAAGTATGACTTCTAACCAGTTCGAATAGGCGTCCACGATTATCAAAAAGGTGTTGCCTTTTGTTGGCCGAGCAAAGTCAATATGCAGTCTCGACCATGGGCCTCGGGGAGTTTCCCATTCCCTGACTGGTGCCAGTGGGGGGGTAGGCCTCGATTTTTGGCAGTCATTGCATGTTGCCACCCAACATTCAATGTCTTTGTCCAGTCCTGGCCACCAGACGTAACTCCTGGCCAGGGCTTTCATCTTAACTATGCCCGGGTGCCCCTCGTGCAACATACACAATACATTTTCCTATAGATTTTCAGGGATTACCACCCTGTCACCCCACAAAATACAGTCTTTCTCAATAGACAGTTCAGTCTGTCAGGTGCAAAACGGTTTAAAGGTCTTGGTTTTGTTTTCGTCTGGCCAGCCCTTACCTACCCAATGCAGAATGCGAGCTGTCAGCGGGTCTTTCGCAGTGGCTTTAGTGATGTCCGCTGTGGTTAGTGGCAGGTTTGGCCAGGCTTCGAGTTGGAGAGTTGAGACGGTGGGAGCTGGGTCATCTTCCATGATGGGCAGCGGGGAACAGCTCAAGGCATCTGCATGGGTGATGGTCTTTCTTGGACGATGGATGAGCGTGTAGTTGTATGCAGCCAGGAATTCAGACCACCTCGTCATTCTAGGTGACAGAATGTTCAGGGTCGGTTTGTTTCCTGCTAGAATCCCTAGCAGGGGTTTGTGATCAGTGATGATTGAAAAAGTTTTGCCATATAGGTACTCATGGAATCTTTTGACTCCGGCTATGATTGCGAGGGCTTCTCGGTCGAGTTGGCTGTAATTTCTCTCCGATTTGGATAGTGTTTTTGAATAGAAGGTGACCAGTGCCTCTCTGCTGTCTGGTAGCTTGTGGCTCAGGATGGCACCGATTCCAAAAGGCAATGCATCACAGGTGACCGTCAAAGGCAGGGTATTACTATACTGGATCAAAATTGTTTTAGACGTTAATAGATCTTTGATATTTTGAAAAGCTGCTTATTCCCAGTGGCCCCATTTCCAGATAGTTTTTTTGTCTAACAACTGATGTAAGGGTTCTGCTATGGTTGCTTTTTGGGGCAGGAACATATTGTAGAAATTTATGAAACTTAGGAATGCTTGCAAGTCAGTTTTGTTCCTAGGTCTAGGTGCGTCTTTGATTGCCTTTATCTTTTTTTCAGTGGGGTGTATCCCTTGCTCATCGATGAGATAGCCTAGAAATTTGACCTGGTTGGTAGCTAGGTTACATTTTTCTCGCTTTACTTTAAGGCCTGCATCTCTGAATCTTCTTAATACTTCTTTTAATCTGCTTTCCAGTTGGTTAGCGTTTTTTGCTGACACTAGTATAGGGGACGACTCCCTTGATTCCATTTAGAAGGTGCTCCATGAGGCTTTGGAAAATGCCTGAGGCAACGCTAATGCTGAACTGAAGTCGGTTGCACTTGAATGCCCTTCTGTGTGTCACTATAGTCTGTGCCTCTGCAGTTGTGAGGTCAATGGGTAGCTGTTGGTCAATGGGTAGTGTTGTGTGAGATCAAGCTTCGCAAAAAATTTTCCTCCCCCTAGGGAGTGCAATAAGTGTTGCACTATCGGCACTGGGTATGCGCTTTGTTGAAGCGCATGATTTAGGGTTGCCTTATAGTCTCCACAGATGCGCACTGACCCATCTGGTTTGACAGGAGTCACGATGGGTGTTTCCCACCTGGCATGGTCAATTGGCTCTAACACCCCTTGTGCTATTAGTTTGTTCAGTTGTTCGTCAATTTTTGGTTTTAAGGCAAAAGGGACGCGTCTGGCTTTGAGCCGGATGGGGGCTATGTTTGGGTCTAAGCTAAACAAAATTGGGGTCCCCTTGTACTTGCCTAGGGTCCTGTTGAATACATCCCAGAACTCTTGCAACAGGCTCTTTTCCCAGTTGGCTGCAACAATGCTTTTGATTATGGTCATCCTGATTCCCAGGGGCACAAACCATTCAATTCCCAGCAGGCTAGGGTGATCACGGTCGACGATGGTCAGAGGCAAAATTTCGGCATGATTTTTAAACTCGACAAGGAAATGTCCAAGGCCCACTACCGGAATTCGATTTCCCTGGTAGTCCTTTAAGATCAGTTTTTGTTTTTCTAGTTCTTTTTGTTTGATGTTCGGTATCAGGTATCGGATGGTGTTCCAAGATACCATGGATAAAAAAGGATCCGGAGTCGACTTCCATCTCACAGGGCTTCCCTTCGATGTTCACCTCTATCCGGACCTTTTTTACATTTACATTTACATCTGCTTCTGGCTTGTCTCTCTTCATTTCTGGGGGGGATGCTGCCGTGTCTTTTAGGCCTATAGGTCTTTTTGTTTCGGCAGACCCTTGCAATGTGCCACCGTTTTTCACAAGCTCTGCAGATTGCGTCTAGGAACCTGTATTCAGATTGTGGGTGGTTGCCTCCGCATCCAGCATACTGGAATTTCCGCCTGCTTCTTCTTTTTTCCCGCCATTTTTTGTCTGATTATAGTCTATGGACATCTTCATTGTCATCATCAATGTCGCTCAGGGAGTCGATATCTTCATAGTGGGTGGTCACTGTGGGCTGTTTCTTGTTTCCCTCCACCTTCTTTTCTCTGGATTGATTTGGCAGATCTGCAGTTGAATTCATCTGGTATATAGTGGCTGCGGATTTCTTTGCTGCTTCTGCGGTGATGGCTTCTGCGATGCCTCAGCCACAGTGATGTTTGGTCTATTTAGCAGCTTACTCTGGAGTGTAGCATCCCTCAATCCAAGGACCACGCAGTCCCTCATGGCCTCATCCATGTTCTGGAACTTGCAGGCTCCTCCGATATGTCTCAGGGCTGCTACAAAATCTTCAACAGTCTCATCTTCTTTTTGGTCTCTTTTGTAGAACTCATGCCTCTTTATCAAGTTGGAGACCACAGGTGCGTAATGTGCTCAGAGCATTCTGTTCAGCTTGGGCCAAGTCATCTGTTTAACGTCTCTTGGTTTGGCTAGTGCCTTTGCCATCTTAAAAACGGCTGGTCCGCAGTGTATGAGGAAGACAGCCCTCTTCCTTTGGTCAAATATCTCCTGCAGTTCGTTGATTTCCAAAAACATTAGAAAGCGATCAATATACGACTCCCAATCCTCCTCATCAGGGTTGAATGGTGCAGATGGCGCATTGTTACCGGCATCGCTTTCACTTGGTTCTGATTGCCGTGTGCTTCGGTCTCGCTCTTCTACAATGATCCCACCTTCGTCACCAGTGTTCTGTTCAGAAATAAGTTGCACGAGACCGTGTTCCAACAACAACTCTTTTATTTCAACAAGTAATGCAATAGTAACGGAACAACAGCCCAAGCCGCGGCAGCCCTTCTTATAGTGGCTTGCTCGCAGCTTGTGGCCAATGACAGTACTTTAAGTGTTCCCGCCATCTGGCGGGCTAATCGGATTGGTTCCTAAATAACCAGTCCGAGAACGGCCTTCTCAGCCAATCAGTTTAAGGTATTTGGAGTCTACCAAGTTCTATACACAACAGAGCATATAAAACATTTGCTAGACCAATACTTGACTACAGCTCATCAGTCTGGAACCCACATAACATATCTGATATTAATACAATTGAGAAAGTTCGGAAATATTTTTCGAGAAGAATCCTCCACTACTCTACTTGTAGCAGCCTTATGCCACCAGACTTGAAATTTTAGACCTAGACAACCTAGAACTACACTGCCTTCAGTTCGATCTAAGTATAGCATATATGTCCTATCTATCAATGAATACTTCAGCTTCAACCAAAAAAATACAAGAGCACTAAATAAATACAAACTAAAGATAAACCGCACCAAATTTGATTGAAGGAAATATGACTTCAGCATCAGAGTAGTCAATGTCTGGAATTCTCTCCCTGACTCTGTGGTTTCTTCCTCAAACCCCAAAATCTTCAACATTAGACTGTCTACTATTGACCTCACCCCTTTCCTAAGAGGTCTGTATGGGGCATGCATAAGCACACCAAAACATGCCTACTGTCCTTGTCCTATTGTTTCTTTTTTTTTTCTTATTCGTATCCATTTCATATATTTATAACCATGTTTATACTTATACCTGTTATCTAATAATTGTTTGACTAAATAAATAAATTATTGGACGTGAAACTCGACATTGCTTTTTTTAATGCAAATAATTTTAAAAATAAGAATGAGAAAAGTAGGTTGCTTATGAATGCTGTTTTCATACAGTTCATTTCTGGAAAGTGAATAAAAGTGTTTTACCTGGATGGAAAATCAGAACAGATTTGGCCACACTGACTCTGACTAATATATTTTATTAAAAGGCATAAGCTTTTCTGAGCTGCAAATCATGAATCAGCCCTGACTAACATTGGTCCAGCCCCAAAACCTGAATTAATATTTTCTAAGGATGGGTGCAATCCCCAAACAATGGGAGCATCACTTGAACACCCTTAGCACTGGCAAATCCACCATCAGTGAATTGTAAAAGGCAGCTTTACCTGGAATAGCTTACATCCTGCGATGATATCTGAAATTGAACATCCATATCTTCCAATTCCAAGCTCCTTGGGAAGGATTCAATAGGTGGACAAAAATGCCAAATCCAGCCTAGACATCTGCCTCACTGTGCAATGAAATTATTTGCCACATCAGTATTGAATATGAGCCAGCAATGTGCAGCAGCGGCCAAAAAGGTTAATACAATCCTAGTGGTATAAACAGAGGCATAGAATTAAGATCTCATGAAGTATAAGTGCCACCTTACAAAACCCTAGAGTAATGTTAGGAATGATAGTCACCTAACAGTTGGGTTGGCAAACCAGGAAAGTCATTTAATACTTTGGTATCTTTAAGAGAATGCTGTAATTGTGATTGGCTGAGGTTTCTCCAAAGGCCATAAGATGGAGCCAGAAACCTGGTTTGTTCTTTTTGCATTTTCCTGTTGCCTTTTGCCTTACTGTCATTCTGCTTGAAGTGCTGTGAGTCTTGCAATTGTTCGCAAACTTCATTTACTGAACTTTGTTTATGATACTGGTAAAGAAAAGCACTTCATTTTTGGATTATCCCTGGACTGATTGTTTTGAATATTAACTGATTTAACTGTGTATGATTTGGACTGTTTGTTGGACTTTGTTTACCCATTTACTGGAAGTAAAACTTACATTTTACTATTTAGGGTATCTGTGTGCTGGTTGTGTGTTATTCATCACCACTCTCACTATGTTTCCCTGAGTGCACTCATTCTCCTAACAGGGAATACCTCAACAAGTAAGACTCTACCTGGAATTCTGCAACCAATTTTTGTTATTTAAAAGATGTTGAGACTTTGGAAAAAGTTCAGAGAAGAGCAACCAAGTTGCAACCAAAGGCCTGGAGACGAAACCATATGAAGAACAGCTGCAAGTTTTGGGTCTGGCTAGTCCAGTGGTGTTATGCTACCAGTTTGGACTGATTCAGCCGAACCGGTAGTTTAAAAAAAGCTTCCGATGATCAGCTGAGAGGAGAAAGAAGAAAAAAGTACAGGACAGGTCCTTTCACCCACCTTTTCTTTATCCTCTCAGCTGATTGGTGCTGCAGGCCTTGGCTGGTGTGGAGAAAGCTGCACGCATGCATCAGGTGCTCACGTGTTAGATGCTTGCACGATCACTGGAAGAGGTAGGATCCCATTGCTGGGCTAGTCTAAAGAAAAGAAGAACTAGGGGTAACATGATAGTAATATTCCAGTATTTGAGAGGCTGCCACAAAGAAGAGGGGGTGAAATTGTTCTCCAAAGCATTGGAGGGCAGGACAAGAAACAATGGATGGAAACTGATCAAAGAGAGAAGCAACCTGGAATTAAGGAGAAACTTCCTAGCAGGGAGGACAATAAACCAGTGGAACAATTTCCCACCAGAAATTATGGGTGCTCCATCACTGGAGGTTTTTAAGAGGAGACTGGACAGTCACTTGTCTAAGATGGTACAGGTTCTCCTGCTTGAGCAGCGGGCTGGACTAGAAGACTTCCAAGATCCCTTCCAACTCTATTCTATTTTAAATCAAAATCTAAGCCAGCGAACTCAAGTTTATTTATGCATGTTTATTCTAAACGGGGGAGTCCTTGACCCCATTCAACTATTTTTAAGATTAAGGGCTCTGAAGTTAATCTAAGATCAATGACCACAACTAACTCCTACAACAAGGTTTCTATTTTAAGCATTTTTAATGCTTATGCTTAAGACATGGTGGTGCAGTGGTTAGAATGCAGTATTGCAGGCTAACTCTGTCACAGCCTGGAGTTCAATCCTGACTGGCTCAAAGTTAACTCAGCCTTTCATCCTTCCAAGGTTGGTAAAATGAGGACCCAGATTATTGGGGGCAAGAGGTTGACTCTGTAAACTGCTTAGAGAGAGATGCAAAGCACTATGAAGCAGTATATAAGTGCTATTGCCAATGCTAATGCTAGCACTAACTTAACAAAGAATTGTAAAGATTAAAATGCAATTTTAGCCAGAACTTTTCTTTTAGAACATATGGAAACATGGTTAGAAAAGAGGTATGGAAAATTATGTCAATCTGTGATTACTGCATAGTCTACTACTTCAGACTATTATATTCACAAAGCTGGAAAGATTCAACAGTGTTGAATCCAACAGTTCACCAACAGTGGCTGGTGAAATTGACAGAAATTGTAAAGATGGCCAAACTGATGTTTTTGATTAGGGAAAAGTCATTATCAACACGTGTTACTTCTCCTGCAAGAGTTGCATTGGTTGCTGATTTGCTTCCGAGTATTGTTTCTGGGATGGGGATTATTATTCTATTATTTTTTTTATTCTTTTTATTTCTTATATATTGTGTTTTTATTTCTTGCAAGCCACCTTGAGCCAGTAGGCAGCAACATTCATTTTCCAAATAAAATAAATATTCATCAATGACTGAAAACCCCTTATGAACTTTTTGCATAAAAAGAAAACAGTTTTTGGGCTTAGAGTTTGATATCAGAAATAAGGAAAATATTTAATTTTAGATAGAGAGGCTTGATTAGAATTAGAAGTCTATAATGCAGAGGGGAAGCTTGGAAACCAATTCTTTACATATCTTTGTATGCTTTTTGTTATTTTATTTCCTTTTTTCTATCTCCTTTTTTCTATGTCTCTTTTCCCCCCTTTCTCTTTCACATTTACTTTTTTTTAATGTACTTCCTTTGCAGAATGAATCCTTTCATTATAGCATGAAACTTCTGTGCAGAGAGAGGGCAATGGGATTTCCAATGGGTGGCTGAACACCTTCTTATATTTGTTGTCCTTTTCTCAAATTGTAAGAGAAGCGGGATATAGAGAAACAACCTCCCAAATTAGGGGGTTTCTTCACAGTTGTTGTCACTTTTCCTAGTAAATTACCTGTAAAAATGTGAACATTCTGGTTTTCTTGCTTTGCTTTCAAATTGTATGAAGGTAAAATGAACGTTTTTGCCTCTAGCTGAAGATGGTGAAATTCCAAGCCAGGGAGAATGAGGGCTGATCATGTTTTTCTCAGCTTTTTCTGGTCAAGACCCTTTGACCCCCCCACATAACTCTTTAGGTCTATCTCTATAAAAGAAAATGAGTCAACCAAAGGCAACTTTAGAAGTATTCACTCCACAAGCCATCAGAATGAATTCCAAAACCAACTGTGAAGCTAACGCAGCACCTGAACTCCCAGTAAGTTAGTATTTTTTTTTTTTTTTGGGTCAGTTCTATATTATGCTCCAACTGGGAAACTGCATTTGGCAGATGAGAGATATAAAGAATAAAGTAGTGCAGATTAAAGGGCTATTGCTAAAATCACTCTTTGTGCTCTTGAGCAGTTGCCCCACCAAGATGAACTATGGACTTTTAAAAAGTCATACAAATGCTAATTTATCAAATGGGCTCCTCTGTTCTAATCAAACTGCTTATTTTGTATTAATTTATTCATAAACCTTTGGGGAGAGGAAGAGGAGAAGGGGGTGGCAGCAAGGAAGGGCGGTTGAGAAAGAGTTGTTGACTATGTTGATTGTAGGACTGTAACTTTTTTGCTTGTATCCTTACGATTTATATTGACTGTTTCCTAGTATGATTTGATTGCTGATTGTACCCTATGACTATCATTAAGTGTTGTACATTATGATTCTTGATTATTAATGAATATATATTTTCTTTTATGTGTACTGAGATCATTTACACCAAGACAAATTCCTTGTGTGTCCAATCACACTTGGCCAATAAAGAATTCTATTCTATTCTATTCTATTCTATTCTATTCTATTCTATTCTAT
>BLBF01000059.1:11807173-11843251 GCA_015471245.1 Laticauda colubrina | reverse complement strand
GTGTGGTGTGTGTGTAAAAGGGGAGCTGCTCCCGAGTTTCCCCTCAGGGGAACGACTGCAAAGGAGTTCCCAGCGGGCACCCCAGCACTGGCAAAGGCTTGTACGGTTGACTAGGTTGACTAAGCTATAAATCGTGGCTTGCCAGCTCCCCATCCCTGCCTCCTCCCAAAATATGAAGATTTCCACTCTGAACCCAAACTGAAAGGAATCCCTTTAGGGTTTAGCCCAGGGACAGGCAGTTAATTCTCCCAAGGGGCCGCATGACAAATGAGGATTTTTCCTACTGTTTTCTTTTGTGTTTTTGTATTATAATCTAATAAGAGCTGTGAACAGTGAGAAACTGGGACTGTTGTGGAGGCTGCACACATAGGCTGAACTGAATTCTACTCAGTTTTATCCTGTTATATTAAAAAAGCAGTAAATTACATGGATTTGATTGCTACTGGTAAGAATACATGTTGTGTCTTATTTACATGTGATTTCTAATATCACAGACCGGACAAGGACAGCCCAAGGGCCACCAGTTGTGATTTGGGAGCAGTAAAATCGCCTGGTCTGTTTTAGCCCAATCTATGAATGGAGTGTAATCTTACTGATTCTCTTTGTAGTGAGATATGTTAGCTGTTTTCTTGGGAGAGGACAAATCCCAGCTCTGGCTCAAAAGGGTCATTGGAGAAAATGGCAGATTTGGGATTGGTCCTGAAAATCCAGAAGACATAGTATGTTGAAGTTAAAATAAAAAAACAAAATGCCTGCCAACTTGTGTGTGTTTGGGATGGAATGTGTGTGTGCTGGGGTGTGTGTGTGTGTTTTTTTGAAGTAGTTGGTTTCTCTGAACTGATAGATGGTTTCTTTTTTAATCATGAAGTGTGGAAATTTTGTAATGGCAGACTATTTGTCAGCATTAATCAGGGTTGAAACCAGATAGTTCCTGCATCTCAAAAATGCTTTCTCTTCCTGCTTTTCATCTCAGCAGATCATGTTTGGCAACTAACTTGCCAGAAGTGTGGGGGGTGGGGGGATATATTGTTGATTCAATGTGGTAAAGTTATGAATTAGAAAGTAAGAGTTCAGCTGGGTTATAATAAATGCCTTGGATTTAAATCCTTTAGTGGGAATAGATGAGAGTGATTCCTTGGGGGGTGGGTGGGATGATCTATATGTGGTGCAGGGTTCAGAGTGGGTGATTAAGACATTCTATTATTAGCTGTACAGCCAGTCTCTGATCTGTAACTTAAAGATAGTAAAACTGATTTATACTGTGGTTGCGGTTTGTCCAACACACAAAGCAAGAGGTGTGGCAGATGTGCCATACTTTTCTTTACATTGCTTCTTACTCTTATCAATCTTTGGAGCTTGCCATATTATCCCAAAGGTGCTTTTTTCAAGAGGCAACTGGATTTCTGTTTTTTCTTTGAAGACGTTTCGTGTCTCATCCAAGAAGTGTCTTCCTCAGAGCTGAAGAAGCTTCTTGGATGAGAAGTGAAACGTCTTTAGAGAAAAACCAAAAAATCCGGTTGCCTCTTGAAAAGGCACCTTTGGGGATAGACATGACCTGGATGATTAAGAATCTCCATAGACATTTGACTTGCCATATTATACAATTTGGGATTGATCAGTATTTTGACTTTTTGTGTTTGAGTCGTAATTTCTGGAAATTCTACAAATTATGATTAAAGATCAGTATATATTGGAGATTAAACGATGCATGCTTGTTTACTAAGCATTTTGATTTAACCTACTTTCTTCACATTTTGTGTCTGTGTTTGCTGATGCCTGGCAATTGACTTATATACCACTTCACAGTGCTTTACAGCCCTCTCTAAACAGTTTACAGAGTCAGCATATTGCCTCCAACTATTCCTGGCATTCCTAAACTAATCCAGTTTTTATTCTAGAGTTTTAGGCTATTTGTTGAGAGTTTGCGGAATTAAAGGACAACTTGTCTTCAGGAATCGTTACATAAATAAATTTACCTTTCCCAATTTTTTTTAGGCAGGTTCCCTTTTAACCTAGTTTTTTATCCTTTCAATTAATCAACCTTTATTGTCAGAGTACAATAATCTCATAAAAGGATTGAATCAATCAATGTGTTCTGGAGTAATTAGTTTGGGGAATTGATTGGGACTGTCTTACAATGAAAGAGTGTGATATCAATGTAAAATAGAATTATAGATAGGATGGAGGAAAACTGCAGGAGAAAAATGCCCCATAAGTAAAAGATGTACCTGCAGACCTTGGTGTGCTGCTTCTGTTATTGTTATGTGTCATTACAGTTTTACATTTGTAAATCTTTTATCATGTGGCAACATCTAACTAAGTATATGAATACAGGCGTTACCTGAAAATTTTAGTTAGCTGTTAATTGGACTGGGCTGTCAGAAGAACATCTCAAAAGAAGAACATGGTAAACTACAATTATATTGTAGCCAAGAAAACTACATGTATCTGTGTGAGTCATCAGGAATTGGCTTGAACCCGAAGGCATCTTTCTTTTACACAAGCTCTAACACCAACATCTTAAATTCAACATGAATAAGTCACACATTCACAGGCAAGAGGTAAGGCCTGTTTTTTGGCCTGGGGTTTGACAGTAGCTAATCTGCACCTATTGTTTATCTCTCAGATGTGCCATTGAATCTTCCTAAAATAGGTATAGCATCCTCTAGACAAACGGTCGCCAACCAGTGGGCCGTGAGAAAATTTTGGTGGGCCGTAGAGAAATCTCACCCCAGAGCACCCCCCCAAAGCAATGAATCAAAGCTGTGAAGAAACACAAGGCTGTGCTGTGCACATGGCCTGCAGGAACTCTCCCCGCCCACTCCTTACCTGGTAAACTTGCCTGCTAAATTTTTATTTTTCCTTTTTCCGACCATCATCTGTTCTGCTGTGCCGGGAGATTTAGATTAGCTAGGAAGCAGGAAATGGTTGGATTTCTTGCTTTCTAGCTACTCTTTAGATCTTCGGCTCTCTTTTTAAATACAGCCGAAGTTCCCTTGGGACTGAAGGTTTGCTTGCAAGCAGATTCAGTGCAGACTCACGGCAAGCAAATTTGAGAGACTGAGCTAGCTGATGGCAGATAGTTAGATCACTGAATGATTCTGTGAGCAACTCAATCTGCCTGCCTGCTTTGCCTTATTTTGAGTAAAAGTTGCTCTTTTTTTAAGTAAAAAAAATATTTACATGCATGGTGTGTTGTGAGTTAATTTTGTGAGTTTACTTGCAAGCAAACTTTATGTGACAGACTGAGCTAGCCAATGGCAGATAAATAGATTTCTGAATGAATCTGATTTTGTGAGCAACTCAATCTGCCTGTCTGTTTTGCCTGATTTGAGGTAACAGTTGGTCTTTTTTTATATATATATAAAATTCAATATTTATACACTGCTCAAAAAAATAAACACTTGAACAACACAATGTAACTCCAAGTCAGTCACACTTCTGTGAAATCAAACTGTCCACTTAGGAAGCAACACTGACTGACAATCAATTTCACATGCAAATGTGCAAATGGAATAGACAACAGGTGGAAAGCAGAGGCAGTTAGCAAGACATCCCCAATAAAGGAGTGGTTCTGCAGGTGGTGACCACAGACCACTTTTCAGTTCCTATGCTTTCTGGCTGATGGTTTGGTCACTTTTGAATGCTGGTGGTGCTTTCACTCTAGTGGTAGCATGAGACGGAGTCTACAACCCACACAAGTGGCTCAGGTAGTGCAGCTCATCCAGGATGGCACATCAATGCAAGCTGTGGCAAGGTTTGCTGTGTCTGTCAGCGTAGTGTCCAGAGCATGGAGGTGCTACCAGGAGACGTGGAGGAGGCTGTAGGAGGGCAACAATCCAGCATCAGGACCGCTACCTCCGCCTTTGTGCAAGGAGGGACAGGAGGAGCCCTGCCAGAGCCCTGCAAAATGACCTCCAGCAGGCCACAAATGTGCATGTGGCTGCTCAAATGGTCAGAAACAGACTCCATGAGGGTGGTATGAGGGCCCGACATCCACAGGTGGGGTTGTGCTTACAGTCCAACACTGTGCAGGACATTTGGCATTTGCCAGAGAATACCAAGATTGGCAAATTCACCACTGGCGCCCTGTGCTCTTCACAGATGAAAGCAGGTTCACACTGAGCACATGTGACAGACGTGACAGGGTCTGGAGATGCCATGGAGAACGTTCTGCTGCCTGCAATATCTTCCAGCATGACCAGTTTGGCAGAGGGTCAGTAATGGTGTGGGGTGGCATTTCTTTAGGGGGCCGCACAGCCCTCCATGTGCTTGCCAGAGGTAGCCTGACTGCCATTAGGTACCGAGATGAGACCCTCAGACCCCTTGTGAGACCATATGCTGGTGCGCTTGGCCCTGGGTTCCTCCTAATGCAAGACAATGCTAGACCTCATGTGGCTGGAGTGTGTCAACAGTTCCTGCAAGACGAAGGCATTGATGCTCTGGACTGGCCCGCCCGTTCCCCAGACCTGAATCCAATTGAGCACATCTGGGACATCATGTCTCGCTCCATCCACCAATGCCACGTTGCACCACAGTCTGTCCAGGAGTTGGGGGATGCTTTAGTCCAGATGTGGGAGGAGATCCCTCAGGAGACCATCTGCCTCCTCATCAGGAGCATGCCCAGGTATTGTAGGGAGGTCGTACAGGCACGTGGAGGCCACACACACTACTGAGCTTCATTTTGACTTGTTTTAAGGACATTACATGAAAGTTGGATCAGCCTGTAGTGTTTTTTTCCACTTTAATTTTGAGTGTACCTCCAAATCCAGACCTCCATAGGTTGCTAAATTTGATTTCCATTGATAAGTTTTGTGTGATTTTGTTGTCAGCACATTCAACTATGTAATGAACAAAGTATTTAATAAGAATATTTCATTCATTCAGATCTAGGATGTCTTATTTTTGTGTTCCCTTTATTTTTTTGAGCAGTGTATAAATATTTATAATATTTACATACAAGCCATGCCCAGCCAGTCACATGACCACCAAGCCACGCCCACAAATTAGGCCATGCCCACAGAACCAGTTAGTGGTCCCCGGGATCTAAAATTATGAGTTTGGTGGTCTCTAGACCTCTTCACCTACACATTTCCATAATCCATAGTTCTTGGTTATGCAGACAGTAGCTGGCTAGTATGGAGGCCCAGACTATGATAAACTTGACCTAATTTAAAGAAATTATTTGGCCCTTCTTGTTAGTCTTCAGGTTTGGTTCTTTTTCTTGAGATACTGGTATCACATAAAAACAAGGTAGCAAGCACTGCTTTGGCCCTTGATCCGCAGGTGAAGTCATTAGAAAGAATGGGCTTATATTTGAGTTCACAACCTTAGGAATTCTGGTCAGTGTCCATAATAAAAGCTTGTACATCTTCTCTTGCTTGGAGAAATAGCTTCCGAATATAAAACTTCTTTCATCCTAGAAACTGGATGGCTTCTAATGCGAATCTCAAGCTGCTCAAAGGGGTTCTGCTGGAGGACGGCATGCCAGCTGCAAAGAAGCCTAGGTAGGTGGGATACTTTCAAATGGATCTCTGTAGGTGCTCATTTGGGAGTGAAAATAAACTTTGGCCCCTTCTCTGGCATGTATGGGGAGATATTCTTCAAAGAACAGTTTTCCAGACTGAAATCCTGCACCTAAAAATCCTCGTTCCAACAGGCAGTTCTAATGTTTCCATTTTCATTTCACACAGGGGAATACTTTGTTTAGATCAGCTTCTATTTTTCCTCTGCTTTTGGTTCAGCATAGCTAACACCAGAGTTGTTAGAATGTACAATGCTGCTATCCTTTATAGAACTGCAATCATTCTGGATGTTTTCCAGTCATTAGTTCACAATATAACCTACTTCATGGCACTCTTAGGAAGATGAAGAGGAAAGACCAAGTACTTAAAATCCTAGGAGAAAAGGCAAGAGAGAAAAGTAATCATTAATTATGCTCACATCTTCCATTCCATCTTCTTTGGTTTCAGGAAACTCCTGCCAAGTCTAAAATGCAAAAAGCCCCAGGATCTAGTCCTGGTGATTGGAACAGGCATCAGTGCAGCAGTGGCTCCTCAAGTGCCAGCCTTGAAGTCTTGGAAGGGCTTAATCCAGGCCCTGCTGGATGCTGCGATTGACTTCGACCTACTGGAAGAGGAGGAGAGGAGAAAATTTCAAAAGTGTCTTGAGGATAATAAAAACCTCATCCATGTTGCTCATGATCTGATCCAGAAATTGTCTCCTGTGAGTTGAGGCACCCAGAATGGAATCTTTTGCAGGCTTGAAATAAAAGATATGCTTAAAATAGCTGAGCTGCAGATGGCCCACTAAGGATGGATGGGTGGATGGTTCTGCAAATTTACAGCTGTCCAGTTGAATGTCATTGGCAGCAATGTTTTTTGTTGAAACCAGAAGCACAGTTGACTCACTTACTTCCAGTAAGGCTAATGGTCCTGTTTTGAGTTCCACCCTCAAAGGAGGCTGAGCATTATGGCTGTGCCTCCTCTAATAGTGTCACTGTGACACATTCTTCTGCTCATGGTCTTTAAACAGTAACATTAAAATGTGCATCCTTAGAAGATCCCCACACTTTACTTTTTAAAAAGCCAAAATTGGGTGGAGAGAAGAAGCTGGGCATCCAAACTAATTTGGTGATGGTAACTTACGTGAAGTTAAGGTATGGAATCTGGTAATGTATGACACCTTTTCCCTACCTGAGGCTGTTCAGGTGTGTCCTCTCAATTCCAGTAACCACATTATTTAGGAAGATGAGAATTTGGAGTTCAGCACATCTGGAGACTACACTGCTTGGGGCAGGTGGTATGAGATTCTGATCTTGGTGTGTCTCGTTGCCTTCGCAGCGCACAAGCAATGTCCGTTCTTCATTCTTCAAAGACTGTTTGTATGAGGTCTTTGATGACCTGGAGTCCAAGATGGAAGACACTGGGAAGCGGCTCCTGAGGTCAGTGCTTCACCTGATGGAGGACGGTGCCCTTGTCCTGACCACCAACTTTGATAACTTGCTGGAAATTTATGCAGCTGATCAAGGGAAACAGCTTGAATCTCTTGACCTCACCGATGAGAAAAAGGTAACAGTGTCTCTTTTCTTGTCCTAATCTTGTGGACCAGTGTCCCATGAAAAAATAATAAGCCAAAAGTGGTAGGATTTGGAAACTGCACTAAGCCAAAAGCAAATAGTGTTGTGGCGTAGCTTTATATACTAATACTGTCAAAATGCGGACAGCTTGCTTTGGTTCTCTCTCCTATAGTGAAATTCCAAATGAAAACTTTGCTCCAGAGAATGTATACACTACTGTTGATAGCTAAAATATTGTATATTTGTATCGATAACAGAAGTTCTTTATCGCACAAAAAGTCAAAATAATGTCCCTGAAATTACGCATTTTATTTCCTTTCTACTACGGAAATCTTGGAAACAAAGTGTCAAACTTACAAAGAGTGATAATGAAGTTGCTATGATTCTAGAATGGGGATGTAGCCTTCTGGCTGTTGTTTCACTGCAATTTTCACTGTACCATAGATGCTTATATTGAATAGGTCCTTGAGTGGGCCCAGGAGAAGAGAAAGCTGAGTGTTCTTCATATCCATGGAGTCTACACTAATCCCAGTGGAATAGTGCTTCATCCTGCTGGTTACCAAAACGTCCTACGCAACGTAGAAGTTATGGTGAGACTGACAGGTTCCTTTTAACTGTTGTTGACTTTGGAATGAAGATTGTTTGCAGTTTTTGAGTTTTATAAAAATTTAGAAATATCCATAGTGTTCGAGTAGCACATTTGAAATTGGAAGGGGAGAAGGAGACAATATATATAGATTCCTAAGGACTCCATCTCATCCCCAATTTTGCCCATCTTCAGCCTGCCATACTAGACTGGATATGCAGAGTTCCTATCCCTTATCATCCTGTCGAGAATCAACACTTTGAATCCTGGCTTCAAAAAAAGAACCTCTGGCCATTTAACCAGACAGTCTGGAAAAAGTGGAGGGAAAAAAAACCAGAAATGGCCAAACCAAATCACAGTTCCTGTGTTTATCTGCAGGGTTGATTCTGACTTGTTCCTGGCTTGCTTAAGACATGAATGGTTAAGATAATAATGTCTTGACTTTCTCTGCAGACCTTCAGTTCCTATTTGTCTCTGGTCTGATCTCCAAAACAGGTACAGGTGGAGATTTAGAAATGGCTCCATATTTAGGTGGAATGGGAACCAATCCTTAGAATCTTCTCTCAGTACCTTGTAGAAGGTTATTTTCATCACGCTATCTCGTTAATATTGAATCATCATACATTTGTATGGGTATTTGCAATAGCCTTCAAGCAAATGCTTTCACTGTAATTATCTGAGGGAGCTGGCTTTTTATTGTTTCATAATCCTCACTTTTCCCTTTTTTATGAAGATAGAGACATTTTGTCTTTTTGTTTGCTTCTTTGTGTGCTTTGTCCTTTAAAGCGGGAGATCCAGAAGTTGTACGAAGCCAAATCTTTCCTGTTCTTAGGCTGTGGTTGGACTGTAGATGATACAACCTTCCAAGCCCTCTTTCTTGAAGCTGTGAAACACAAGTCAGATCTGGAGCATTTTATGCTTGTGCGTCGTGGAGATGTGGATGAATTTAAGAAGCTCCGAGAGAACATGCTTGACAAAGGAATTAAGGTCATCTCCTATGGAGAGGAATACTCGGACTTGCCAGAATATTTTGAGAGGCTGGCAAATGAGATCTCTAACTGCAATCAAGCAGGTAAGAAAACAATTATTTTCATAATGTTTTCCTATATTTATTGTGGTTTGTCAGCGGTTGTGTGCTGACCAGAGTCACTTTTTTATGATAAATAAAAATAAATAGGTTTTCTAACAGATGACTTTACTGGTGTGTCCAGATATCCCAAAAACAGAGCGTATTCACTTCATTGATTTACAGATTTAGAATCTGCCCATCTCACTTTAGTGTGATGCTGAGTGGGGAACAACCTAGCTTCTTAGATGTGCCCTGCCTTCTCGGCAAGAGTTGTCTTTGAGTTCTTTTTTTTAATGCGACAGACAGGGATAATTTATACAGTATTAACTGTGTTCTAAACAATATTTAAATGCAATGTAGGTTACAATTTATAACAATATAAATGACATACAGTTTAATCTGGTTCAGATTGTATTGGACCTACCTGCTTTTTAGAAGTTTAGACGCTGAGGTTTCCAAGTAGAGATTTAGTTTAGGTGCTAAAAATGCTTCTGGATTTCTTTTATATATTCTTAGACCTCCCACTATTTTTTTTTCTTCCAGGTTCACGAAAGTGGGGACAACTGAATGGCACAGATACTGTGCGTATTGAAAACAAAGGTACAGAACTTACTTAATATTCAGAATTCCTTGCAGTCAGCTGGGAAGATGAATCTTGCTAACCAGCAGCTATCACTCACACTAAAATTGTCGTTACCTGTGGTAGAAGCTTAGGACTAAACATAGCAAAAAGTACCTTACAAGAGATGGAAGATGCCCTAGGAAGAATGGCAGTAGATGCTACCCTGCAAACTCCCAATAAGACAGATTAAGTGTTGTTTTGTGACGGTTCTGTTAGCAGAGATATGAAGAAAAGCAATAAATCCAGTGGTTCTTATTGCCACCAAACTAATTTAAAAACTTTTGTTTCTTAGGGAGGAATACTTGTTAAAAAGGGAACTGCCATGTTTTACAGGGCACCTTAGCTTTAGTAAGAACTCTCTGAAACCTGGTTTGGTCAGGTGAAACAGATGGTGTGTTTCCCATGTATAGAGTAACTAAGAAATATCCAGGTATTTGTCCATTCATTTGCCAGACATTGGACCAAGTGGATAAGATCTACAGGAAACATTGATATTGTTCCTGATAATTAATGCAGAAAGCACTCCTGATCGTTTAATAGACCCTGATGCTGAGGAACAGGAAGCACATTCCACAACTTTTTCCCAGTTCTGTTCATTGCAAGATCCCCTTTGTGGAAAAAATACCTAGCCTGTTTTAAGCATCAAGAATCCTTAGGGGTGAGAGGTATCATTTCTGCTTTGAAAAGTAATATAATGCATGGAGGATCTGTATTTCATTTGTAGACTGGTCCTCTCACCCATCTCTCTTACAAGTTTCTCAAAGCTGTTAAATTACTACTCTGTAAACTTGAGGTTCTACAAGTATGGATGGATGAGATGATTGGTGGTTTGCCATATTTTGATAAACTTGAGCCTGTGCCTTTTCAGTCTTCTGGGAGCTAGAAGTTAGAAGTTTCTGTTTTCTGTTAACTAGTAGTTTCCAGCCAGCCTTTTTATGATTCTCTGTATTCTTAGAATATCTCCTTTCAGTAAGACAGACAACTGAAGATACTTGGGGAATAACTGAGAATGCTTGGTATGTTGCCAAAGCAAGTGGCATGCAGGTCCTGTAGTGATATGACTGCATGACAGCTGAGGAATTCTGGGAATTGAAGTCCACACAATTTAATGTTCTGAAGTTGAGAAACACTGCAGTAGATTAAGCCATTATATCTCCTTCCAAGGCAAATTTTCCCAGGGATGAAGACATATTTATTCAATCTGATCTTGATATTCTGTAAAAATTTAGACTGAGCCACTGAACATTTTTTTTTTAAAAAGTGAAGATCTAATTTTCTAAATCTTTTATACTTTGTATAAATTTGAACCTGTGATTTTTTTAAAAAGAAATTCACTTGTCTCTGATATATGAGCTTTATGTAAATTGTGGCTGCTAGTCATGATGGTAATCAATACAATATGCAAACAGTACTTTTGGTTAACTAACGGTTTACATAGCTACCCAAATTCTGGGTTGGTACAATAGAGTGTACTACATACTAAAATAATAGTTGACTAATTTGTGGTTTACCTGTTCAGTATAGTTGAATGATGGTCTAGCTTAGTTAGACCTATTTAAGTATATTTTGTCTGCTTTTATATATTACTAAATTGTTTTTTAAAGCTATTGTTTACTGATCAATCTAATCTGGTGGCGACACTAAGCCAAAAATAAATCAAATGAAGGGTTGGTACTTGTGTGTTAATTTGGTCTTTAATAGATAAAGTGGCAAAGCAACTGGATAAATAAAACTTTTCAGATTTTTGTTTCAACCTATCCAGTGAGCAGGTGGCCAGATGGTAAACGTAGTCCTTATTCCTGCTTGTTCAGATCAAACTACAGACTTAAAGTAACTTGGGGATGTATCCAGTGTCAACAGCAACAGCTCCATGAGTCCTGCTGCTTCAAAGCTGGAGGCCCTCCTAAAATCCTACAGATGGGCCTTGCAAGAATAGAACAGAAAGTGAGCAATCTGCACACCAGAAAACTTGCTGATCACACTTGATCTTAGAGAAGCTGGCTTTTCAAATTCAGGAAGACAAAAAAAAGGTTTTAGAAATTTTATATAAATTTTCAGCAGGCAGCATTCAACTTATTGCACGAGAGCACATCTGCAATGCCGAGCTACCAAGGTGTCTTTGTAGAGAGACATTGGTGTTATTCAACATAGCACTTTATATCAGGATCAAGAGGCACTCTGAAAGGAGAATGAAAGGGGGGGGGGAAACACAACAGGCAGCCACCAGGATTATCCCTAATGGAGGAACGGGGAGAAAGAAGCAGACAGGTTGATTTGGAAAGCAAAAGCCAGTGCAGATAGGATAGCATGCAGTGGCTCCTGCTGGCTGATTGTATATCCCTCCCCCTTGATGGGAGAGGTGAGGCAGTGACTTCCAGAGCCCGCTTTTTATGGGGGAAGAAAGAAATCATTAAATCTACCCCTTAGGACAGAAGCTCATCCGCCAAAAATAAAATCCATACAAAAACTTATTTTTCCCTTTAAGGGAAGGACCGTTAGCTGGGGAAGGGGTCAGATAAAGGAACTGACCTTAGAGAATCATCAGGAACACAACCAACTGCTTCTCTGGTGTGGATTGAAGATGGTGTGCAAAGATATACGCAGGATCATCATTCAAAGAAGCTTAATGCATAAGGGGTTGATGAGAAAACTTTGTGAAGGAGAGCCCTCACACTCATTATCTCCTCCTCCGAGAACAAATGTACCCTTTCTCTGTTGTGGGTTTTTTTGGTCTGCAGTTGGGAAATTGTTGTTATCAAAGCCAGCTTATGAAGCATACAACATTAGCAGCCTCTATCTCTGCTCTACACAATAATAGGTGGCAGTTAATTTAACTTCTAGGAAAGAGCCATTTGTCCAGGCATCATCCCTTTGGTTTCTAATCCCCAGAAATGTAATCCAGAGCGGCTGTTCAGGCCTGAGGCAGAATCTGAGGTATGTCAGCCAGTCCAACTCTATTCCTCAACTCTTGTGACACTACTAATCCAGGATGAGTAGAGAGAGAGTGGCCAAGGGAGCAAGGAAAAAAAGAGGCTTTACTAGACAAGGGAGCATGGAGTGAAGAGATACTTTAGAGTAGGGGTTTTGAGAAAGACTTGTCTCAAAGAACTTTAGAGCAGGACAGTCATTTTAAATAAGTGTAACACAACTGAAGAGGAGACAGCTCTCACTACAATTTAACCCCATGCACTGCAGGGAGGAAAGTGTGCAATATGTAAAGAAATGAGGACAGTGGCTTTTGTTTTTTTCCCCCTAGCGCTCCTCTATTCTCTGTTGCACTATAACAAAAAAAAAGTAAGAAAGCAAAGGATGACGGGATGGGGTGGGGGAGGGCAAGCTTCCAGGAAAAGTCACATTGGAAAGCACATTCAAAGACATCGGCAAACAGGAATTTGGTGCAATGATGGATGCTTAGGCCTTCATAAGAGCAGCAACTACAGCCTTGGCATTAAGGCTACGTAGGTCACAGTAGGTCTGTCCAGTTCCCACAAAGACGATTGGTTTGCTGGTGATGTATGTCATGGAGATTGCAGCACCAACCTGAGAAGGAAAGCAAAGGGCACTGTGTTACAGATGTTCAGGAGACCAAGAAAGTCAGGATAAATCTGAGCAGCTCTTTTAAACCAAGCAACCTTATATATCCCCATGGGTATAACTGCAAAGGGATCAACACTTTGGTTGCCATAATCAGGGTACAAAACAAACTGAATAGTATGGATTTTTTTCCAGTTACAAATGTAGCCCTTCTTTTCTGTTCAGTGAAGCAGTGGCCCTCATATCAGGCAAGTGAGGCTTGTAGCTTTTTGTAATTCTTTTAATATTTGATCCTTCCACAAAATTTTCTCAGGGGTCTAAGACACCTCTCAGCCCCTGCCAAAACATGTCAAAGGTGCTGCCTGCCTCAAGCAAGGAATTCAAATTCAATTCATATTTACCTTGTCATCAATGGTGTCAAACTTGGTGAGAACAATTCCATCAATGAGACGTGGGGATTGAGCCATGGAGTAATCTGCAAGAGCTTTGTTAAATTTGACCTGAAGGGGAGTAGTGAAAGGGAAAAAAGGTTTGGGAAAATCTGCATATAAATACACTTTTATCTTTTGTTTGCATTATGTCTGGTAAAACCTTCAGAGTTCCACATAAGTGATCTACAACCTAGTTCCTGAATGTAACACACGGCATGACAACCATTCAAAGGAGAAATGGGTCAGATTTGCAGCTTAATGTGAGGCTCAAATCCATTGTCAGCATCCTTCCCTCCTTTTTTGGGAGTTAAGGTAAAGGAAATGAATGAAGCCTTGCTCAAGGGTTCTTTTGGTTAACAAAAATCATTCCAGAAGATTGCCAAATGGTGGAAGAGGCGCAATCTTCCAAGATCAGTAAAGTCACCTGGGAGTTAAACATTTGCAAGTTGCTCATCTCTGGTTTATGGCTTGGATATTATAATTAGCTTTGATACTGTAATGTGAACTGAACTACTTGAGCCATCCTCCACAAATGACAAAACACTTACCAGCTGATCCACAGCTTCATTTCCCACCAGAGCTTCACCCACAAACAGAACAAGATCTGGGGTGTTAACTGCAATGAGCTTAGCCAGAGCTGTCATCAAGGGAGCGTTGTCTTGCATCCGGCCTGCTGTATCCACCAAAACCACATCAAAACCTTGGTTGCGTGCTGGCAAAGAAGAAAGATGGGTGAAATGGTGCATCCTTGGTAAAAGGAATAAGGCTGGGTCAGAATGGTTTATATTCTGTAGCACCCTCAGAGGTGGAGAGCAAAGGCAGGAGAAGAAAAAAGGCATTTCAAGCACCAACATGTTTGGGTGGGGCCAGAAATGTAATCGTGGATTGTGGGATAGACCTTACCATACAAAATTGCCTCCATGGCAATGCCAGCTGCATCCTTCCCATATCCCTTTTCATAAAGCTGCACCATGGTGCGACCATTGTGGCTTTCTGGTGGATGCAGAGTATTCAGGCGGCGAGTATGAGTACGTAGTTGCTCCACAGCTCCGGCACGGAAGGTATCACAGGCAGCAATGAGGACACTATACCCGTTTTCAATCAGCCAGAAAGAAATCTGGAGGGTGGGCAGAAGAACATGAGCTTGCTAACTCCTCCCAGCACAGAAATCCAGTACATTAATAAATTAATATATTATCTGTAAGGGTAGGAGAATCCTCTTTCCTGCATTTTCCTCTGAAGTAGGCAGGGATCAAGAAAATTGGCAACATTTTACACCGTGCTTTATAGCAGAAGACCTTAAGCAAGAAGCAAGCCTCCTATGTCTACATTGCCATAAAACGACTCGGTATGCCAGTCTGAAATCTTGATATATTAAAGACAAGTTGATCAAAGGTCCAGTTGCTTACAAATAATCCAATTGCCTCTACGATACCTTGGCCAAGTTGGTTGACTTCCCAACTCCATTGACGCCGCAAAAAGTGATAACGTAAGGTCTGCGGTGAACCTTGGCATCCATCACATCACGCAAGACATCCACCCGGCGCTGAGGCTGGAGGATTTGCACCAGAGATTCTTGAAGGGCTTGCTTCACAGTTGAGGTCACCGCTGGAAAGTTAAGCGAGCAATATATTTATGATGTACTTTTGTAGAAATCTCTCCATACCCCGTTACAGAAGTGGAGAACAGAGAGAGACAATCTAGGACAAGATTGATCAAGAATACCCAGCAAACAACAAACTGAACTACAGCCCAGTTACTCTCTTGAGTATGCTCCAAATGTAATGTTTCTGTGCAGGTATGTCCTTCCACCATCATCAAAATATACCCAAAACATTTGATGAGATATTTTGGCTGATGATTTCTAGTTGGGAATGGAATAGAGCCAACAGAAATCACTAGACTGGTATACTTGCAGTACTGCTCTATTGCAGCGGTCCCCAACCTTTCTGTCTTGGTGACCCGGTGTAGGGAGCAGGGATGGTTCCATGTGAGTGGCAGGTGTGCAAGGAAGAATGTGCATCTTGTACAAGTGGATCTGGGTACTGAACGGGCTATGGCCTGGTTTTGGGCCGTGGTCATGGCTTGAGGACCCCTGCTCTATTGGGCAAATGGAGTGTCACAGCTCTACTGTGATGTATGCTGTCTTTTCTGATGGAAGACTGAACAATCTAATCCAGAAAAACCAAGCTATTTTGACAGATGGATTTCACTATGAATGAGTCCCTTGTCCAATCTCTAATATTCCTAGATTAGAAGACTGGATTCAGGTTCATATCTAAGGATGGTCTCAACAGATGAGTTAGTCTGCAATACAAGGAAAAGCTACCAGAAAGTTAAAAACACTTACTAGTGAAGGTACCCATCACTTTGCCTTCCAGTTTCTTTGCAACAGATTCACACAACTGAACTGCAATTTCAGCAGCAACATTCTTTGCTTTGGGGAAAGGAAAGGCACATTGTGAGTTAAGAATGCAATGTTTCTAGTTCGTATTGTAAGGCACCTGAGTCTTCTAACAACTGAGGTAAGACAGTGCTGCCTACAGTCACTCTAGATATGAAGCAGCATCTCTCAGCTGAGCCCTTCAGCTTCTTCTGCAGTCAGGAAGTCACTGTGGAAAATACTAAGCCCTGGCCATGCAGACCATTGAATGCTTCAAAGATGAAATTACGCTGTGAATATGATGGAGGAATTGAAGTGCAGATGTCACTGTTGACCTTATGAAAAGAGATTATTTGACAGCTCCCTCCAGATTTCATTTATTCAAGAAAGACAAGGGACCTCTTAACAATCATAACTGTAAGGGCTGCAGACTGCTCAGCTCTGCTATAAATTCAAATCCTCCTGAACTCAATGATGTTTCAAGATATACAGCTTCTACATATCCCCACAGCCTCTATACGTCTCTAAAAAGATGATGCCGCAGTATACAGATCTAGAGCAAGATCCGGACAGTCCTTGTCCAATCTCTAATATTCCTAGATTAGAAGACTGGATCTTAACTGGAGGATCAACTCTGAAAGCAATGAAAGTCAAAGGCACTTGGGGTGTTGACTAGGTTTTAAACCAAGGAGACTTTGTTCCGAAAATAGGATCAGAAGGAACACAAGATACAAGAAATGCATTTTGAAAGAAATTTAGGGACTGCAAATCTTGAAACTCTCTTTCCCTGCTCTACCTTTCTTTCATTTAGCTTTCAAGAAAGAAACCCATTACTTCCAAACCCCAACTAACAACATGGCCAGCTTTTCTGACTCTGCAGAAGGAATAAGTAGAATGTCTTGGTGTAGCATCACTGTGTGAAGTCCAAAATTGATCTCTGACCAAAGGAATTCAGTCTTACCAATCAAATGATCTTTCATCTTCTCCAGGACAGGCTCCATATCCTCTCTTGACAAGCTTTTAGAACCCACAAGACTTTTCAGCATCCCAAACATGCCTCCAAGACCACTTTTCTTCTTGCTGGAAACAGGAAGGAGAGGTTAATATAGTGGAAAAAGCGAGTCAAATGAAGGAATTTCCACAAGTTCTCCCTCATCAGTAAAATAGTGATATGATCTTGTCCCAAAGGTGCTTTTTCATGAGGCAACTGGACTCTTGAATGTCCAGTTGCCTCTTGAAAAAGCACATTTGGGACAACCTGACCTGAATGACTGAAAATCTCCATATTGAGTGGTATGATCTTGTTTTGAAACATTCTTTTACAACTTCTCTAAGTCACTTTTCAGCAAGCTGACATGGGGTGCACAAAACAATGTGGAAGAGCACACAAGCTACAAAATATAGAATGGCTGTTGCTTAGATGCATGTTCCTTCATCAGGATTCTCAACTTGATAGCCTCCAATTGTTTTGAGCTTCAGTTAAAAGTCAATATGACCAATGGTTTATGACAGTTGTAAAGCAGAATATCTGAAGAACATCAGTTCACTCTTTTGCAAGCTACCTTCAAACCGACACTGATCTCTTGAAATATGTTCTCAAATCATCATAAGACAACAAAGTCACAGAATCGGGAAAGTGCTTACATGTGTGTGGACAAGCAAAATCATTTACACTAAGTATTTCTTAGCTATGATTACTGTTTTATTGAAAAGGTTACAAGAAAAGGCATAGACATACAGTAAGTATTGGTAGAGGAGACAAAGATTGGGAATTAAGTTGATATCATGAATATGCTGACTATCCATTTTATTTCTTGCTCACTTTTTTCCACATCAAAACAGGCCATAATTTCAAAACCTTAGCATGCCCTGAAGCTGTTCTTTGTGGCAGTTACTTTTTGCTCCAACACCAGAAGGATTCTGCAACCAGAGAATAACTGCAACCAGAGACTGAGTTCACACATTACTCTAAGCCAGCGTTTCCCAATCTTGGTAAACTGAAGTTGAAGTCCATATACCTGAAAATTGCCAAGATTGGGAAATCCTGCTCCAAGCCATAAACTTATTAAAAGTTACAATTCATAAAACCAAGGAAACTTCACAATGGTGCCCAAACCTGCAAGTTACTTTGCACAGCAGATCAAGAGACCCAGGGATTTTACCTTGTGTTTGAAGAGTTTGGAACCACTTTGTCCTCTTCTCCGGGATCCTCTTCACTATCATACTCAAGATCAAGAAGACGGCCAGGCTCACGACTTCCATCTACCAGCAGCTGAATCGGAAACAGTTTGTCTTAGGCCCATGAGCAAACATCGCTTATTGCTTAACACTAAACAATGATTAAATTCAGTTAAGAATTCAGTTAATCCTTTACTTTTGCAAATGTGCATCAGCCATTGATTAGAACAACATATTTGTTTTAGTGGCAATGTCTGTACTAATGTCTCTTGATAATCTGCTGAAGATTTCAGTGCAAGAAAAATCAGTTTAGCTATGGAGAAACCTAGTTGAGGCCCCAGACAAAGCCACCAGAAGGACAGGAAAGTGGAGATCTTACCATTTCTGCATCATAATTCTCCATGGGACAAGCATCTGTGTTTCCATTAGTAGTGGAGTTACTATAATCAAGTACTTTGGCATTAGAGTTCCCTGTATCCCACACACGGGGCTTCTTCCCTTTGTCCTTCTGAGCATCCGGCTTTGGAGACTTGCTAAGGAAGGCAAAACGGAAAGTCCTTTTAGATCTTTGTACTGAGCTAAGCAGAATTCCTGTTCTGAATGATAATACAGGTAACTTGGTTGGACCATGTAGAGCAGGGATTAGAAATACAAAACGATAAACTGCTTCAAACTAGTGAGGTTTCAATATTTTGTGAGATTTCGGCAATCTGGCTTGAGAACATGGCATTTGTAATCTGCTACACTGGGTAAGGCATAGGCTGTGTTCTATATTATACTTCTCATCTAGTTAACACCTCTCATCTAGTCAGAATGGTTGGTCTTGCTAAGGCAGTTTGCATGATTACAAAACTTTTGGCAAATCCTCATCGAAAAAGATTTCTGTCCATGTGTTGTGCCCTGCATAGAAACAGCTTCCAGTTAATGGAGTTTTAGAGTGAGGCAGCTGGACAAAGCAGAGTGAAGCATCACAGCAACTTCACTTCTTGTTTCATTTCACTTATGCCTGCTTTGAAAAGAAACCTTAAAGAGACCCTTCACTTGAAGCATCTCTGAAATAAGACATTTCATGTCTGGACAGATACAACCATCCAAGATAGCCTCTGTTGGATGAAGAAACAAGAGACATCCAACTCATCCAGTTATTGGCCTCACTTACTTGGACTTATCTCCACCCTTCAGCCGTTTCTTGAAGAATTCTTCCCGGTTTTTCTTCAGAATTTCATCCTTACTCAGTTCTTCCTTTTCCCCAGTTGCAAGAGGAGGGTCCAGCTTAACTACAGGAGCTGTTTTGGGAGCTGCAGCCATTTCATTTCCTTGAGCTGAAATAACAGAATTGTCATTGCCCCGTACAAGGTTGTGAAGTGAAGCAGGAATGGGCAGAAAGCAATTTTAAAGATGAATGTACCTTCAACTTTCAAGGTACCACAAACACAAATCCATTGTTCTTCATTGTTCTAGGAGTCATTGCTCACTCCAATACCAACTCACCTTCTTTTTTGGAACCTTTGTTTTTCTTATTCTTAGTTTTTTCTTTTGGTTTCTCTCCCCGAGTTTCTATCATAGACTTCACGGTTTTTTGGGACTTTGCTGATTGTTCAAAACTCTTCATGGCAGTGGGAGCTCGGATTTTACTGCTCTCCTCTGCTTCCCTGATCAGAAAAAGGAAAAATCATGTAATATAAGGAATGCTGTGGGGAAAAACCCATGTTTAATACATAGAATCTGCTTCCCTCCATTCCTTCTTTCCTCCTATTGGGCACTTCAAGACATGATTTTGACCTGTGTAGCTATTTTTCAATGTTATTTGCAGTGATTATGTCTTCTCCCAGAATCTCTCTCATCAAATGTGTCTGTGAACATATCCTTCACAATATTTCCTAAAGGATGACTGTATTATAAATCAGTTTCCTGGTTGATCCTAAAAATAGGGCCCTTCTGAATTATTCTTCGCATACGAGGGTATTAACTGATCTTATCTTGGCATAATCACCTAGCTTCTAAATATGGATTGCACACATTGCATAAATCCATACTTGTATAAGATAAGTTTGTTATCACAAACAGATATTTCAAATTCCTTCCCCTTTTGTGCAGGGAGAGAGGAAGGAAAGTTCAAGGTTTGTCAAGATATTTGCATAACATTCTGTGTCAGTCCTATTTATGTCAGAAGAAAACATGTAGCAAGATTATATCACATAAGGTAGGATTTCACAGCCTCTGAGGTCAACCTCCCTTGAGAAAGTTCTGACAAGAGTCCATGGGCATGAAGAAGAAAGGCATTAGTTGTACATTATTACAATAAATCACACATTTCCTAAAAGCTTTATTGTATTATTTTCATTATCATTTGTGTTCATTTTGGTGCTTTGATTTTTAGAGGAGGTATGTACAGTGCCTCTAGTGTGGAGATTACACTAAGTGCAGCTCTGATGACAAAAAGTTTAGGAACCTTGGTATGATCTGCTTTAAAGGAGAAATATATAGCACATATATTGCACATATATACACCACATTTAGGCTTCACATTAGTTTTTAGTCCTCTCTAAGCAGTTTACAGGGTCAACCTATTGCCCCCAATAATCAAAGTCCTCATTTTACCAACCTTGGAAGGATGGAAGCCTGAGTCTACTTTGAACTGGTCATGATTGAACTCCTGGCTGTGCGCAGAGTTAGCCTGCAATACTGCATTCTAGCCACTGCGCCACCACAGCTGCACCACAGCTGCACCACAGAATACATCCATTATTCTGGACCAAGTCAACTTGCTAGCACTCTCAGGAATCCAAGAAGCTGATGAACACCAAGCTACCTATCTCAATATCACCAGTCATAAATCTGGGTATAGTTAAACATGCTAACCTATAGCTGGGAAGAACTCTGCAGTTCTGGAATGAGTGATTTTTTGAACACAAATTTAATTTGATAGCCAAGACAAAGCAAATGGCTTCAAATTTCCAAAAATACCCTACAGCAAAGTGCATTAACAACTGAACCATAAGGACCACCCACAGCTCCCCATTTTGCCCATCTCTCAGTGATTCCCATTGCTTTCATTCCCATAGACTTTCAGCTGCAACAAATGAAGCAACTGGGATAAGCCAACAGCAGGAGAACATGTGTGACTATAAAAGCGATGATTCTGTTACCGTTGGAGCCGTATAAAGTCCTCCTTAAAATCAAAGGTGCCATTAAGGATCCCAAGAGTTCCCTTCTGTTGAAACTCGTTTCGATATTTATCTCTGAACTCCTTATGGACATCATCTATCAACTTATCCACATAGGTTAAAGTCAAGATTTTCTGAAATCCAACCTGCAAAAGAGAAGCCGTGTGGTAAGAAAAAAGGTATATAGTTAAGAAGGCTCATATTTAAGGATATGCAAATTCTTCTGTCTTAATAGTCCACAATATGAATCAGTTGCCTCCTGTTTCTTTTCACACAAGCAGAAGGACACATTCAAAAAAGGCTAGATTTCTTGATATGCTTTCTAAACAGATGAATTAAGAGAATTGCTATCATGACACACTAGGCTTACAGACTCCATAAAACATGAGATGCATTTGGTTCTGGCATCACATCTTGAGGTTCCAGCCAATGGTAGCTTATGAGACAAAGCAGGATTAAACATTCCATGACAATTTGTGATTTGTGAGCTCAACACAATAGGATTACAACACTGGGAAGGAAGGAAGAATATGTTGCAGAACTGTGACTCATAATGTTCATCTCTAACTACACCACAAGGAGTTGTAATTCAGTCACTTTTAAAAGGCCACATATTTTTCACCTGTTCTACCTTCTCAAGAACTAGACAATAATGAAACTTAAATTTCAGTTCAGTATTCATTTGTTTTTGAAACTTCTTTCAGCACAAAACAGCATACGCACCACAAATACAAGCTCAAATTGATTGTCCAGCTTATATTTAAGGGTAAGGGCTTCATGGTTGAAAGAGTTGCTGCCACCTCGCTCCTGAAAAGAAAATTAACATAATGAAACACAAGATGTACACGTCAAACGTGGAATCTGCAATCATTCTTGGCAGTGGGGAATAGAGTGCAGACCAACATGAGACCAATCTCCAAGGAGACCAATCTCCAATGTGCAAGTGGTTGAATAAGCACACCAAATTTATTTATTTTTTATAAGACCTTAGTTTTCGAGAGATACAACCTGTCCACACAAAAAGTATACTGCAATTCATTCAACAATATGAGCCCTCTAGGAAGGTTATAAAGCTGCCCAACTCAATGTCTCTGTGGCCAACATGATGGAAAAACAATAAACTAAAAGACCCAATTTATGTAAAACCTAGAGAATGTATATATTTAAAATACAAAATAGAGAATGAAGAGCAAACACAATGCAAATTATTAAAAGGGAATTCAGCTCAACGGGATCCTATCTGTAATCCTATGTGGAATTTGGAGAATCTAGTTGAAACCAATTTATGTTCTCAGTAAGTCTTACTAATTGGCCCGATTACAACTTGCAAGATAGCTGTTTTCTTTATTTTTATTTTACAAAACTCAGATTAGTAGGATGAGGTATGGAATGTTCTCACTTGAGCATTGGCACCATGTGTGTCAGGAACGATCCAAAGTCATCTCAGCTACTTCTAGAAGATCCTTTTCTGCTGTGGGACTTGTGTTCCACTGCTTTAGGCTCTCCACCTTGAGATCTAGGATCTGCTTCGTATATTGGTGCCTATTAAAAACTCATGGATATGAATGTGGAGAAAATGCCTCTTTTAGTGAGTATAATTTTACATTGTTGTAATGTATTTTATTCTTTTCTTGTCAGCTCTTTTAAAGAAAATATAGCATAGGAAGTGGCACTTGAGTATGGTAAACAAATTTTAAAAACAAACTTAAGAAGGGTTGTTTCAAATTCTGGAGATTCAAAATCTGAAAACCTCTTATAGCAAATTACTTTAACGTATCTTGGACTAGCATGCGATGCTTGAGTACTGTATACCAATTCATTAAAATCATGCCTTCTGAATAAGCAAATGCAAAAGTCCATGTCACACTGCACCAACGGATGCAAAGAGGATATAAAACGGACAAAAAAGCTTGCCATCCGTTGGAAAACGCGATGCATCCGTTGTGTAATCACTGCATACATCTTTCATACGCTCTATCCATTGAGCATCCGTCTACTGCTATTTCATCCGCTCAAAAAGTTTTGAGGTGCACAAAACTTTTAAAGCAGGTGAACTTTCCGCCGCATACAATCTACATCCGCGACACATATGGGCAACAAACGTTCTATGTCTGTTGTCATCCATTACACGTCCGATGTATCCTCTTGGCATCCTCTGGCCATCCGCGCAACTCACATCCGCTGCAGCTGAAAACGAAAAGAGGGAGGAAGCGAAAGGTACACGGAATGTCCACACAGCGTTAGTAGCATGGACATAGAAAGGATGAAAGCAGATGCAGCTCGGATATAAAGCATTAAAACGGACAAAACATTTGTATATGGGACGTATCTCGGATATTTAGGATGTCTGGAGGATGTCTAGAGTATGTGGAAGGACACCTAGCGGAAAACCGACATTTCCTATAAAAAGGGGGAGGAAATCACCTGGATCTCACTATCAGTCCAGCAGCCCTGGTGTGCACACCTCTTCAGCCTTGTTCTTGCTCTTCCACATCATCCATTGATGTCCACCATGGATCATCGCACACTCCTTTTGGTAGCCGCCATCATTCAACACCAGAACCAAGCCCTCTTCAGACTGTTTCACCTTTTCTATGCAAGGAGAAGAAGGAGACGTCCAAGAGCTGTCTGGGTCCAAAGATGGATTGGGAGAAGAGTGGAGTTTGGACTCTATGACAAGCTGATGGTGGAGCTGAGGAATGAAGACCCTCATGCGTTCCAGCACTTCATGAGGATGCCACCAGCCATTTTTTGACGAAGTTGTGGAGCGTCTGAGACCCAGGTTGACCAAGGCAAACACCAACTTCTGTCCCAGCCTGGACCCTGGGCTGAAGGTGGCACTGACTCTGCGCCACCTGGCCTCCGGGACCACGTACAGGAGCATGCAGTACGCCTGGAGGGTGCCACACAACACCATCAGCATTGTGGTCAGAGAAGTGGTGCAGGCCATCATCAAAGAATACGTGGAGGAGCTCCTCCGATGTCCCACCACTGAAGAAGGCTGGAGGAAAGTTGCAGAGCAATGGTAACAGAGGTGGAACTTTCCCCACACCGTTGGAGCCATAGATGGGAAGCACGTGGCCTGCAAAGCTCCACCCAACTCAGAGTCCAATTATTTCAACTACAAGGGCTTCTTCAGCATCATCCTCTTTGCCATGGTCGATGCTGACTACAAGTTCATGTACTTCAGGCAACGGGTCAGCTTCAGATGCCCAGATATACAACGCCAGTGACCTCAAGGATGGGCTGGAATGCAACCTCATCATGTGTTTCCCAGATCCAGACCCCCTACCCAACGACACACAAGATGTGCCCTACTTCATCGTGGGTGATGACGCCTTCTCCCTCAAAACCTACCTCATGAAGCCCTACACTTCAAGATACCTCACCCGTGAAGAGAGGATCTTCAACTAAAGGCTGTCCAGGGCAAGGCGGGTGGTGGAGAACGCCTTTGGCATCCTGGCCAACAGGTTCCAGGTACTTCTCACCACCATGCAGCATTGCCCACAGAATGTGAGGAGCATCATGGAAGCTTGCTGCATCCTGCACAATCTCATGCGCACCCGCTACCCAGTGTTGTAGAACAGGCTTGTGGACCGTCAACAAGGGAATGGGGATATGGAGCCTGGTGAATGGAGGCAAGGACAAAACCTGATAGATACTGTGGATGTACAAGGCCCCAACAGAGCTTCACGTGAAGGGAAGAAGCAGCGCAACCTCCTGAAACACTGGTGCAATTCCCCAGCTGGAGCAGTGGAGTGGCAAGACAGGATGATAGATGCTTCATGGATGCTTCCTTGAGCCTGTCTCATCACACTGATGACATTGTGCCATGTATGTTGAGTGGCCCTACAATGAACATGGCATTAATAAAGAGTTTTGTTTATGTTGAAATGTGTTGATCAATGATTAAATTGTTATTGATAATAAAGGGCCATATGTGTGGCAGCTGGGAGGGTGGACCATACAGTCCCACTATGCTTGCACTGGAGGTTTATCTATCCCACAGCTATCCTTACCCATCCCACAGCTATCCATCCCACAGCTATCCTTACCCATCCCACAAGCATGCAAAGGCTTAACCCTTTTTTCAAAGTTTTCCCCAACACTTTATCAAGTAAAAAAAATGAACCAAGTGTGTGAAGCAAAGATAACCTTTATTAATAACAAACTGTATGACTTTATTAAAAAGCAAAATGACCCAAGTAAAGTGTCTTAAGCGAAGATAAAGTGAACAAGTAACAACTCAGTCTCTGGCACTCTTCTCAGTCACTCTGAGGCATGCCCATGGTCTCAGATGTAAAGGGGCCAGGGATCGTGGAGGTGGATGTTGCTGGAGTGCTGGTCTGAGGCGCCATTGGGGGTGCCTGGCCCCGAGGGTACAACAGGAGATGGTGTGTACAGGAAGCTCTCAGAGAGCTGACTCAGTCCCATCAGATTGAGAGGCCCTTCATCAAGTACCTGGGATGTGAGGCCCAAGACTGATGACAGATGTTCTGACGATGGGCTTGGCTGTGGGGTGGAGGAAGGAGGAATGTAGTGGGGCTGTCTGGTCTACAGCTGGGTCAGGTGAGGCGTCTGTGGCGTCCGAGGAACCTGGGCCTGGACTGGGAAGGGCTGCCTCTGCTGTGGGAAGTCCTGGTAGTGGTAGGCTTGGTAGGTGAGGGGCTGTTGGAATCCGTGGAAGGGCTGTGACATCGCTTGGGGTGGAGGAGCAGACCTGGAGTGGGTAGGAGCAGGTTCAGCTGGGCCTGGAGGGTGGTGCAGCAGTGCTGTGATCTTCTGCTTCATCACCTGGTACTGGGCCTCGGGCATGTCCATGAGGGTCTGGCCCACGTACGTGATGAAGGGCTTGTGGTTGGAGGGTGGTATGTCGAAGTGGACCAGCTGGGAGAAGAGATCTATCTGTACTGTCTTTGATTGTGTCCCTGATCTCCAAGAGGACAGTGTGGCTCTGTCCCTCCGGTCTGCCTCTCTGCCTGCTTTCTGTGGAAGTGGAGCTGGGGGTGGGGGTGGGTTGGTCTCTGGTGGCTGCCTCTTCTTGCTCCACCTGAGACAGGGGATCCTCCACGTCCTCCGGCACGGGGAGTGCAGCTGTCGGGGGGGTCTCTGTCTTCAGGTGCAGCTTGCCATACCAGGTGTGCATGTGCTTCCACCACCCAAGGAGTACATCTGAAGTGTAGCCCAGGCTCTCCGCCTTCTCTCTCCACGCTGCCTGCTTCCTCTTGGTGTCGCGATAGAGCCTGTGGCCCTTCCTCCACAGGTACTTGTTCTCCCTCAGCCATTCCAGCACCTCCTCATGGTCACAGAAGCAGCAGCAGCAGCAGCAATAGCAGGAGAAGCACCAGCAGCAGCAGAAGCACCAGCAGCAGCAGAAGCACCAGCAGCAGAAGCACCAGCAGCAGCAACAGCAGGAGCAGCAGCAGAAGCACCAGCAGCTTCAGAGTCAGCGTCAGGGGGTGGGATGGTGGTTCTGTCCTTCTTGCCAGGGCTGGCAGGAGTAGGCACAGGCTTCCTCTTCTTCCCCATGGTGTTCTCTCAAGATGTCTCTGGCAGCAGGTCTTTCCTCTGAATGCTGACTTCTTGCGAGCTGCATCCTTTTATATCCATGGAGCTTACGCAATTCATCCTCCCCGCATGCGCAGTGGATGCTTTGCATCCGCTACGCATCCGCAATACATCCTATAGGCATCCGCTATGCATCCGCTCCTTCCCCTACGCTGTTCTCCCCCGGAAACCCTGCAGATGTGTCATCCACTTCCATCCGCTTCCATCCACTAGGCTTCCTACGAACATCCGCTTTACATCCCCGCTACATCCTCCCCACGTCCGTTCCTTTCCGTTGTTGTCCGCTCTGTTTATGCAAATTTGGGGCACTTTTGAGAGCGGATAACAACGGATGGAAAATTTGCTTGTCCGCTGTGTCCTTTTTACATACGTTTTGCATCCGTCAGCCAGTGTGACCTAGCCTAAAGTTGAAGATGACCATCTGGAGATTGCTAAGAGCCCCTTAAAGCCTGTTAGCAAGGGATCTGGGCAAGCGTGGCTTCTATCCCATGGTACATAGTACTATCTGACTCATCAGCCTAGATTTAGAAACCATCTGTTAAAGGAAAGCTTTTAGATATAAACAGATAATAAACGTCAAACAAGTCCCGAAGACTTTAGAATCATCTGGTACACAAAGTAGTGATTGGGGATTTTTTTTACACCTTACTCAATAAACAGGCTTTGAATGCAAGAATATATTGGAAGACCTATCTGGCTCAAATAACCTGACTAAAATTTATACAGCGTGGTTCATGAAACATGTTACATTGTGCGTTTTTTCAATTTGATTTGGGCACTAAGAATAAATTGAAAACTGCCAGTTACCAATAGCTGAAAGTAATGTGCCAGTTGCACATTTCATCTTTCAGATACAGTAACAGTGAAGCTTGGAGTTAACTAGTATAATTATTAAAGGCCAAGAAGAATGAGAAAGAAATAGATGATAGTCATGCAGTTGAACACTTACCCTTCTCCCCCCTAAATCCCTGCTAGTTTATTTTGAGGTGGAAAGAAAGAAAAGAACCACACTAAAAGAATCTAGTCTCTTCGTAACGTTTGTTGTAGGCTCAATGACAGAGCCATATGCTGGCTAACTTTGCCTATCCCAAATAAACTCCTAGGAGATCAAAGTGCCCCAATTACAAGATACTGCAAGAACTGGCCTGCTCAACATATTAATAGGTATGCAAATTAATGGGAAGATCCAGTTTATTCGGGCCGGTTTTTTCACTATCACTCAGGCACAATTATATTAAGCATACAGGGTGTTCTGACTGTATTACTTGGTCTGTTGTGTGGATGCTTGTGTTCTTTTGGAAGGCAGGGAATTTTGGCAGGTGGGGAAGTGTTTGGGGATTGTCATGTGTATGTACATGTTGAATCTGGTCTCTGGGTGTTATGTGAATTTTGTTGCATGTACACTGTGTATATACGTACAATGACAACAAAGAATTCAATATTCAATATGTTACGTTGTCAAAGCAGCATGGGAAAAGACACTACAGAAGACACACCAGGGACAGAGAAAGGAGGAGAAGTTATCATAATTTCTTCTTCCTTTTCACGTTATTTCTTGACCCTTTAGGTTTTTCCAACTGTAAACCAAGACCCAGAAGAGCAAGGCGTTTGCTTTGATAGGACACGTTTCATTTGTATGGAGATTTTCCATTCCTTAAATAGCAATAATATCTTACAAGAGATGGAAGGGAATAATTCATTCATTGTACAAGAACAATGTCATTATACAGAAGTCATGAATTTGTCCCGTTATTTCAACTACATCTTAGCATCAGGCCGCTAAAGACTTCTAAGAGGTCAAACAAAAGACGGAAAATTTGACTGATGGGACATCTGGGAGGTGGAGGATTGAAGACAGACTGCCTAAAAAAGGCGTTTAATCATCAAGGTTAAAAGTTCCCTTTAATTGATCTCAGTTCCGGGCGACTCCTTGATCTCTCTCCCTCTCGGCAGCAGCACGAAAACATTTGGCGGCTGCCCACTTCTAAATTTTTTCCTGTGATCTCCTGGTGGTCTCCCCTCCCAGGATGAACAAGGGAAGCCTTCGTGGAACCCGCTCAGATCGTCTCCGGCTCCCGTCCATTAGCACCCCACCCCGCGTGAACGAAATATGCGGCACCCCCGGGGGCTCCCCCGCGAACTCCTCAGGTGCAAATGGGGCGCGGGGAGGCGGGAGGAGTCTTACCTGGAGGAGGACGGAGCGGATCAGCGCGTTCACGGGCGCAGTGCAGGCCGCCGCGGGGCCGCGCACGCCTTGGAAGCACCAGAGGACGAGCCCCCCTTTGCTGAAGATGGTGAAAAAGTCGAGCATGGCGGGATCGGGGGCGCTGGCCCGGGGGGGAGGGGGGAAACCGGGGGGCAACGGGACTGAAGACGCCGGGAAACCAGCCCGACTTCCTTACCCACGTCAGAGTATTCTCTCAGTACTACTCACATCCGCCGGAAGCGTCTCGGGCCCCAGAAGTCTGATTGGATCCCGTCTTCGGGAGAGGCGGGCCCGAGGTAGCTCATAGAGATAGAAAGTGAAGAGCTGTTTCGAACGTCAGACACGTTGTCGCCTTTATCGCTTATACTTTTTTTTTTGGAACGGTCGACATTCATGAGGGACGAATAAAAATCCTGGGTTTTGTCATTGGGGATACAGGGTGCTTATTCCGGGAAGAAGCCTGCTTAAAATATGCCGGGTCTCCCTCTTGAATTATAGAGAGAGAAATAGAGAGAGAGAAAAGGATAGACAGGTTGGAAAATGAAACGGGGAAGAGGGGTTGGACACGACAGCCCTAAAGTTGCCTCCACGGTAGAGGAAGAGGCGGGGCTAATATTGAGATAAAGGAAAAAGAAGATAGGATTGGTCTATTCTTCCGAAGACCGCGCGAGACGTAGCGAGTGGGGTGGGGCTTGGTGGTTTCCCTGGACCTGTCAGAGCGAGGTGGAATGGATCTCTCGGGGGCGGGGTTGCGGAGTGGCCACCGATTGGTCCTTGGGTGGATTGAAGGGGCGGCGGCGGTTTTAAACGTCATTTTTTCCTCTGACGTCAGAGAGGCGTCTGTCGCGCCATGCTCCGCCGAGGGAGTCCGCTGGCAGGTCTGCGCCCTTTGCTGGCGGCGCGACGGCGGCTCTTCGCCAACCCTGAGGAGCCCCGGGTTCGCTTTAGCATCATCCGCGGCGGGGATTTCTTCCGAGGTGAGCCCGCGGCAGAGGAACAGACGGCCCTTCTCTCCGCCTGGGGCCGCCCTGCAGCTGGTGTTGTGTGGACAGGAACGGGAGAGGCGCTCGCTTCGCCTGGGGAGGCTGAGAAGAAAGCCGTGGAATTCGTTGAAGGGCGTTTTGGCTGGTGGGGCATCCCAGCCTCGGGATGCTGGATGAGGCAGCTGAGCCCCCAAACCGGGCTCTGCCGGGGCTGCCCAGGCAGCGTTTCTGTGGGGACGGGGATGCTCTCTGTCGCCCACCCTTTCAAGAAGCTCATATTCGGTTTAGAAACCGAATTTAGAAACCTATCCCCTCCCCTTTGGAATCAGCAGGTCTAACTTGGCTCCACTGATTTATTTGATTTATTTTATTTTAAACACCCTGTACAGGTAGTCCTCAACTTACAACGGTTCACTTAGTGACCAAAGCTACATCATCAATGAAAAAAAAAGGGGGACTTATGACCATTTTTTACACTTACGCCGGTTGCAGCACCTCCATGGTCACATGATTTACATTTGGATGCTTGACAGCTGACTCACATTTATGACAGTTGCAGTGTCCTGGAGTCATGTGATCGATTTTTGTGACCTGAGAAGCAAAGTCAATGAGGAAACCAGATTCACTTAACAACCGTGCTACTAATTTAACAGCTGCAGCGATTCACTTAACACACGTGGCAAGTAAAGTCATAAAATAGGGCAAAACTCACTTAGCAACATAAATTTTGGGCTTAGTTGTGATCGTAAGTTGAGGACTACCTGTAATCCCTTTTATTGGGGTGGAGTTGGGGGTAACTGAATGGAACCGAGCATTTACTGTCCGGATGCCCTCCCTGATGCCTAGACAGAGTTCACAGCAGATATTTTCTTTTTGTTGCTACCTAAGATGCTCTCAGACTCCTGATTTTGAGGCAAGTGTCACTCTGGCTGATTTTTTTATGTGTTGTCCAATCATTGAGCTTCAACTTTGTGAATGTAAGGTCATGAGAATTTGTAAGAGTATAAGGAGGTTCGTGACTGATAGAATTCACAAAACACTGTATAACATTTAGCTTAATTTTCTCCCTTTCTCAGAATTTAAGAAGCTGACCAATTTCCCGAACTTGAAGGCTGACTTTGATTCCTTATTTCCAAAAAGAGATCTCCCTCCTGAGCATTGTGATGTGGCGATCATTGGCGGTGGGATAATAGGCTGGTCCATTGCCTACTGGCTGAAAGCCAAAGAAAAACACAGAAATGCCATTCAAGTGTTGGTAATTGAGAGAGACAATACTGTGAGTTCTAATCTCAGTTCCGCTTAAACAAAAAGAAGCATGAGTTTGAGGGTGAGCTAACAATGAAGAACTGTCTTCATTTACCTTCCCTGGATATTTAGGTTTATTCCTAAAGGTACACTGTTGGAGAGTAATTGGAGCAGCAGAACTTTAGTGACTGTTGAAAAACCCCTGCAGGGTCAACCAGCCTGGCCAGTTGAAGAAATTCTGGGAGTTGTAGTTTAATTAAATCTAGAGGAAGTTCTACACTTTGGCTGTGAGTTCCAGGATGCATCTGTGAGACCCTGGCATCAAGGTTTAATTTAACCTAGTGAGTCATTTTACGTCTGATATTATTTCTCAGCTTGTTATCTCAGTGTTGTGAGTATACAGCTGGGAGAGACTTTATCAGGAAAAGATAGGATAAAAATATAATACACTAAATATGGGGTAAGGTGCCACTTGATGAATTGGAATAAATAATACATTAAATTGCAAAATAGCGATATGTGCAAATTCAGTATTTTGTCCTACCAATATTATTCCTCATCTGTTTTGCAACTATTTATATGACTGAAATACTTTGGAAGGGAAGATTTAAATATAGCTAAGTAACTCCTCACTACTTCTCTTGTTTCCCTGCAGTATTCCAAAGCATCCACAGTTCTTTCTGCTGGAGGGATACGGCAACAGTTTTCAGTGGAAGAAAATATCTGGATGAGTTCTTTCTCAGCAAACTTCTTGCGTTTAATCAACGTATGTTATGCTCTCTGGGTTTTTGATTCTGTGGCTATCATTTTGTTCTATTTGTCCCCATCTCATCTCCCCATTGTATCACTTGGTGGAGTACACAGGTAATCTTAAAAGAGAAAAATGAGGGAAGGCATTAGGTAGTTCCTTGGATATCAAGAATAATATGACTGAATCTCTCAAGGAAGAAGTAATAAATATTGCTTCCTGATAGATACATTTCGAAGAGATAACACTTGGTTAGGTGTTATATGAATCCAACTCTGTATTATACCTGCAAGCGTTTCCATCAAGGGCTTGTTAGCTATATTCACTGTTACTAAATGCATGATGTGAACGTGAGAAATAGCCTTAGTAAATTCCTGATTTCTCTCTACCACATGGGGAGCTCATCATAGGGTCTCTTCTATGAATTTTCAGGGGTTTTATCAATCATTGTGAAATAAGCTCAATTCTCCAGAATCTATAAGCTATATTTCTCTTTCAAAAAAGTTTATTTAAAACAAAGGCTTCAAAGGACAATATCAGCAAGTGGAAAGAATTACTGGAGTTACATAATTAATGCTTAATATAACCAGAAAATACAAACCATACCAAAGTATGTTGCATTGTCTTTTTGACATGAAAAAGAAGTACAAATCTTTGAATTTAGTGCCCCAAATACCTAATATTTATAAATATTAACAAAAACCCCCATAAAGAAACCTATGAAAAGTAATATAGATACGTATATAATTCCTGATTTTCCCCCATTTTGAATTCCAAGCAAAATATAGTTGCATAAACTATTATTTGCCTTGTGTGATATAGAGGGTGCATGGGATTAACTAAATTGACTTTTGATAATTTTCATTCTATCCCTTTGTTTATTCATTCCAGGATCATCTTGGTGTTGTTGGGGAACCACCCATTGATATTCAATTTAATCATTCGGGTTATCTCTTTCTCGCTTCAGAGAATGAAGCTGCTGTTTTGGAGGAGAATGTAAACCTTCAAAGGTTGGGCTCTTTTGAGTATCTGATTGAGAAAGGTGTTAACACAGGGCATGAATATTTTTTTTTCTTTTTACAACATTTTGCTCTACAGGCACAGTGGTTGTCTCTTTGCATTACTCATCTTATTTTCTATTAATACACATTTTCTATTCATTTGCTGTAATCCAAGAAAAGTGGATGTTACTATATTTGGTGCTTAAATAAATAAAATGGAAGGAAGAGAAAAAGGATAAAACAATAAAATGGAAAACAAAGTAATACAACAAAAGAAATTATGTCTAGAACCTTGTATATACACACATATATGTACCCCAAAATAAGTGTTGGTTAAGGATGATGGTAGTTTGGTTTCAAATTCTGTGCAATGACTTGATTCAAATGTATGAAAGGCCCTAAGGTGGCTTGTTTCTATTTATGAGCAAAGAAATGGTTAGGCAAACCATTATTTGTCCTCACCATTTTTTGTTTCTCATATGTATTTTGAACAAATTCTAAAGGAAATGTTTGGTCTTAAACTCTTCACAAGTAGCTTCTTTTTCAACCAAACTCATCTTTCTCCCTGGGGAGAAAATTATGAGGAATGCAGCAGGGGGAATATTAGGCCTCATACAATAGCAAAGGAGGAAACCAGCATCTTGTGGGAAAGAGGTGGCCTGAGGAGACCCAAATGAGTTCTTAGATTCATCACTTGCCAGACTCTGTCAATGAACCTGTTAGTCCAGGGATCCCCATCCCCCAGTCCATGGAAAGGCACTGGACCTCTCTCCGTGGAACCGGTCCCAGGTGCCCAAAACATTGGTGGTCACTCTGTTAGTCCACCATGATTCAATGAGATTGCATGGCTGGCTTCGCAAGTAGAATTGATGGAACTTTTGGATATGCCAAACTGTCAATTTTGGAGAAATATCTTTTTCGCCTTGTAGATTTTCAGTAGAACTTCCAATTTGGGCCTTTTTTTAAAATTGATCTCATGGATCAAAAATTAATATTGTCAGGGTTCCAATTAACCCACCTAATGGAATCAAAACTCCAAGGCAGGCATCTTCCTCAAAGCACAGATTTATTAGGCATGTCATATTTGCATATCTGGGGAAGCCCAACTCTAACCCCCCCCCCCCCCGATTTCCCCCTCCTTAAAAGTTTTTTTCCCCCTGCCCATGCAATCCATTACGTGGTCCAATCAGGCCACAGTCTGGAGGTCACTTGGTCTCAGATCTCACCTCCTTGCACCTGTGGGAACGTCCTCGGTTCTCAGAGGAAAGAATTCTACTTTGGTTACAATCCCACAGCTATCTCTACCTCCCCCCTCCTCTTCCCCCAGCTCCACTTATCTCCACTGTGGCAGCCCTGAAGGTGCCAGGGAAAAATGATTTCAGGGCTGACAAATATTTTTAGTAGTCTGAGTTCCTAAAAGTTGTTATGAAAGGTATCTAATTTTTATTTTATCCATTATTAGAAAGGAAGGAGTAGCTGTCTCTCTGCTTTCACCAGCACAACTGAAAAAGAAATTTCCATGGTTGAACACTGATGACGTAGCTCTGGCTTCTTATGGTACCAACTGCTAATTCTTTATCTTATCCCTTATCCTAAAGCAAAATGGCAGCATCACTGTTGAGGTAATTCCCTGTTAGGAGAATGAGCGCACACAGGGAGACGTATTTGAGAGAAGTGTTTGAATAATACACGTACAGCACACAGATGCACTGTACAGTAAATAGGTTTTTACTTCCAGAAACATTAAGCAAAATTGAAGATAAGCAGTCCAAAGTCATTCACAGGTAAGATTCCTAACAATCACTATTTTGACTAAACAATTGCAGGCTAAAGACAAGGAGTCTTTTTTTGTAGGCTGAAATCACTTGGGTTCCAAAACCGGGCGGTCAATTTTGTTTTCCTACTTGCAGTCTGCCTGCAGATAGTAATTCTGTCACCTGGTTTTTCTGTTCCCAGTTCAACTGAAGCAATTACCATTCTGAGGCTTTGTAGCTTTCGCTCCTTCCAAATCCTTACTAGTTAAGAGAGCAAATTCAGCTTTATGCAAACTTCCCTCTGTTGAATTTGCAACAGGAATGTGTCCTTTGTGGGATGAAAGTCTTGGTGTTACATATTGAGCCCAGGCCACTTGTGTCACCCTGTCTGCTAATTATTTCTCTTAAAACTACCTAGCTAAGGCTGCATAGTCCAATTATTAATTAATTTGCCCATATTTCAATCCGTGACCAAGCACAAGCATTCAAAACCTGCAGATAAGAACTTTGGACAAAGATTTTTTTCTAAATTTATCAATGAGTCATCAAAGGACTTTGAGTTTGTTTTTTATGCCATACATCTTGCAAAAAAGATCATAACTCCCATTTCTCTAAAATGATGCACAGTGCCGACCAAATTAATATTTAGTACCTGCTAATAACCCATAGATTTATCTCAAATGTGGTTACTGAGCAAAGCACAATGGGATTCATGGACTGTCTAGCCATGAATGACACATTTCAGTGCTTGTGGTCAGTCTAATCACCCACCAGTTATATTATGTTACAGCTTAGAATTCTTGTGAAGTTGGCCTTTGTCTAATTTGTTGTTACATTTAAATGCCAAGGCTTGCATTCCTACTATTTCTTGTATCCTCTCCCTAACTTTTCCTTCAGGCTTGGAAAATGAGGGCTGGTTTGATCCCTGGACTCTTCTCAATGCATTCAAGAGAAAAGCCATCTCTCTGGGCACGCTCCAGTATCACGGAGAAGTGACATGTAAGTGTTTTCCTTTGTGCTCCCTGCTGTAGCCAGGACATAACTTTATTGCCAGCAGAAATATTTTCTAAGGTACATTACTTGGAAGTGGATTCATGAGAGTCTAATGGGTTGAATCAAAGTAGTGTTCTCTATACTTAAAGTCAGTTGGAAAATAATCAAAGAGAGAAGCAAACCTGGAATTAAGGAGAAATTTCCTAACAGTGAGGACAATTAACCAGTGAAACAGAAGTTGCCTTCAGAAATGGACGGTCCATCACTGGAGGTTTTTAAGAAGAGACTGGACAGTCACTTATCTAAAATGATATAGGTTCTGCTTGAGCAGGGGGCTGGACTAGAAGACCTTCAAGGTCCCTTCCAGATTCTATTCTATTCTATTCTATTCTATTCTATTCTATTCTATTCCATTCCATTCCATTCCATTCCATTCCATTCCATTCCATTCCATTCCACTCCACTCCACTCCACTCCACTCCACTCCACTCCACTCCACTCCACTCCACTCCACTCCACTCCACTCCACTCC
>BLBF01000059.1:11684425-11807163 GCA_015471245.1 Laticauda colubrina | reverse complement strand
CCACTCCACTCCACTCCACTCCACTCCACTCCACTCCACTCCACTCCTATTCCTATTCCTATTCCTATTCCTATTCCTATTCCTATTCCTATTCTACTCTATATTCTATTCTTCTGTTCTACTCTACTGTATATACTGTTCTCCTATTTTATTCTATTCTATTGTCATTACTGTTGGGGAAAAATAATCAGAATCAGTTTTGGAGTTTTGCCCCGTTTTACAACCTTTCTTGCCACAGTTATTAAGGGAATCACTGCAGCTGTTAAGGTAATAACGCAATTGTTAAGTGAACCTGGCTTCCACATTGGCTTGGCTTGTAAGAAGGTGATCACATGACCCCATGATACTGCAACCATCATAAAGACATGCCAATTGACAGATGCCCGAATTTTGATCACATGACTATGAGGCCACTAACCCAGTTGTGAGTGTGAAAAATGTAAGTTGCTTTTTTCAGTCCTGCTGTAGCTTAGAGCGGCCATTAAACAAATGGTTGTAAATTGAGGACTTTACCGATATTAGGAGGCCTTTATCCTCCCTCCCTCCATACTGTCAGGTAGCATTTTACCAATGGGGGGGGGGGGGGGAAGAATGTTATACTTTGCACAATTCCAGGTATCAGGTAACATTTGAGCTGCTCTGAGAATGCATGATTATTCTGTGTCTTACCATAGAAAGGTTTTTTTTTCCAGCCTGGCACCAATATTGAAGTTTTAATCTGAACATATCTGGAGATAATTAGTATGCAAAAGATAATTAAGATTTGCTAAGGCACTTGGCTAAAGTGCAGCCATTTAGTTAGGAAGGAGAGAAACTTCAAAAGACCCACATTTAGTATTGGCACAATTATAATTTTCCTTAACTTCCCCCCCCCCTCCTCCATTCAAAAAACTTTAGGCATTTCAGTAGCCTTGATTGATTGATTTGAAGAAAACAAATATTCTTTAAAAAAATAATATTTGTAAGAGGAATGTTTTAGGGTTAGGGTGTGATGACCTGGAGAGTAACAAAATCCAAAACGTAAATAAAAGTCCTTTAATGCCCCCAACTTGGCCCCACTGTTCAATCATTCTCAGTTGGAGATAAAACGTACTCAAAAATAGTCTTTACAAGAAAGCAATACAATCCGAACTTCATGAGCAGATAGAAGTGAAATTAAAACTAAAACAAACTCCAGTGAAGGAAAGTCCACAACAGACCAGGATAAGTAATTACCAGCTTCAAGTCTATAACAAGGCACAATCTGTTGGAAGGACACCAACCAAGATAACTTCAGCCCAAAATAAAACGCTTTGCTTCTGGCAATGCTGTGTTGTAACCATATCTCTTATATACTATTCTTCCCAACTGCAACCAATGAGGGGAATCATGGCTGCTTCCTCTCTCGTAAGCCATGTTGTTTCCTTCTCCATTCCTCCCTGCATGTCCTAGGATGAAGAGAAGATGGGCCTGGTTCTTCCTCTGACTGCCAGCCGGCCTCTGCCCCTCCCCAGCCTCCTCCACAACCACTGGAGCCACACCTCCACTCCCTGTCTGCTGTTCTTCCTCTCCCTCTGACTCTAACAAGGGCATGACATAGGGTTTGGTTCATGCTATAAAACATGCTGATCTGATAGGAAGGGTTATATGTTTAAAATAAATAATTGTCAATAGCAAGGAAGCTTTTTAAAAAAAAATCTTTATATTTCAGGAATGAATCAATGGCAGTTGTTTTACCGTCTTCTCCATCTTGTTTCCCTCTCCTACAGCTTTCAACTCGGGTTTTTATGAAATGAAGACTAAAGATCAGCATTGTAAAGCCTCATGTATTAAATCTCTTAATGTGAGTCATTATTTTAGGGCTGGGTTAGGCATCTCATGAATTATATAAAAGCATATATTTTCTGCTTATGAGTGTTGAGGTGGCCTCGTGGTGGAGCTCTTGCCTCACAATCAGGAGGCTGTGAGTTCAATCCTAGGTAGAGGCAGATATTTCTCTCTTTGGGCACAATGAGAATATATCTGCCAAACAAAATTCTGCATTGGCAACAGAAAGGACATCCAGCCAGCTCCATTCAGTTGCCCAGACTCTACACCCTCAAGGGATCATGAGGTTGTTAAAAGAGGGTGATATATTTCTGCCTACCTAATGTATTTTTGCTTTCCTCTTGGATGTTGTCTTCATCAGTGGCTCAAGGGAACAAGACATAAAGCATTTTAAAAGGCAAGACTATGCCTATTGAACACTGTAACAAATCAGTGCAAGTTGTCCTTGATTTGCAACCATTTGTTTAGTGACCGTTTGAAGTTATAATGGCACTGAATAAAAGTGACTTAGGACTGATTTTCACTGATATCCATTGCAGCATCCCCATAGTCACATGATTAAAATTTGGATGCTTGGCAGCTGCTTCATATTTATGACCGTCTGACAAGCAGTGTCAATGGGGAAGACAGATTCACCAAACAACTGGATTACTAACTTAATAGCTGCAGTGATTCACTTAGCAATTGGGCAAAGAAAGAGTGTAAGATGGGGCAAAACTCACCTCTGTTGCTTAGCAACAGAAATCTTGGGCTCGATTCTGTTTGCAAATCTAGGGCTACATGTGGTCTGTTTATTGCTACTGATAAAATTATAATTTAAGACACACTGATGTGGCATCAACATTAGTTCAGTTTGTATCATCATTGATTGGTTGGCTTTATGGAAATTGGAAAGCCACCCCACTCATAATATATACCTTGGACAGCTTACATTATTAAATCAGTGCATGAAGTCCTCAACATACAATCACAATTGTGCCCAAAGTTTCTGTTAAGTGAGTTTTGTCCCATTTTTACAATCTTTCTTGCCACAATTGTGAAGTGAATAACTGCAGATAATAACTTAGTAACCCAGTTCTTTTTTTTTTAAATACATTTTTATTGAATTTTACAGAGTTAAAAACAACACAAATATAAAACAACACAAATACAATTTTTACAATGTTGTGACATCTCTATTTTCTCTATGTTTATTAATTACCTACCTATATATTTATATATACATTTATTTGTTTGTACTTTTAGTTTTGCTGTCCCATCATCCAACCAATTGTACCATTTTCCCAGTCTGTATAGTATGCCTTCTCTTCCCTCTCTTGTAATTCGAATGTGAGTTTCACCATTTCTGCACAATCCATAATTTTCTTTATAATTAAACTATCTGTAGGGGTGCTATCTAGTTTCCAACTTTGAGCATAGGTTATTCTTGCTTCTGTTAGGATATGAGGTATTTGACTTCTTTTTAAAATATTCCTCTGATTATCCCTAGCAGAAACATTTCAGGCTTACATTCTATTTGAGATCCAGTGATTTTGCAACCATGTTCTTATTTTATTCCAGTATTCTTTTGCTTTAGGGCAGGACCACCATATGTGAAATAAGGTATCCCGTTCATTTTTATACTTCGAGCATTCGGGGCTCATATTTGGGTAATTTTTTGCCAATCGTGCTAGAACCAGATGCCACCAATAAAACATTTTATAAAGGTTCTCCTTCTACCCAGCAGCCATGGTCAATTTATAAGTTTTAATCCATAATTTTTCCCAATCTTCTAATTGTATATTATGTCCCAAAATTTTCACCCAGGCTATCATTGTTTCTTTGACAATTTCTTCCTCCCTATCAAATGTAAGTAAATAATTATACGTTTTAGTGAAAAAATTTTCTTCTGACCCTAATAAAATTTTATCAATTTGAGTCTGAAGCCACCTCTATTTCTATTATCCTGCAATAGCTTTAGCCTTATTCTCTTTTTTTTCCAGCCCACATAAATTTAGTTGTTATCTTATTTAATTCCCCTGCAAAACAATTATTAAGTTTGATCGGGATCGTTTGGAATAAATATAACCATCTTGGTAATAAATTCATTTTTATTGCAGCAATTTTTCCCACTAAAGATAGTTGTAATTTTTCCTGCGTTTCCAAGTCTTTCTTTGTCTGATTCATTAATATAATTACCTTCTTTTATCGATGAGCACCTTGCTGTTAAAAACTCCTAAGTATTTAATTTTATTTGTAAGTTGCAGTTTTCTTTCTATTTCTTTTTTCTGACCATCTGTAAGATTCTTAGCTAATACCTTATTTTTATTAATTTTAAGACCTGCCAGTTTGCCAAATTTCTCTGTTTCTTCTAATAGTATTCCCCCTGACTCAAATCAGATTTTCTACAAAGAACACCAGATTGTCTGCGAAAGCCTGTATTTTAAATTCTTCTTTTTTAATCTTAATTCCTTTAATTTATTATTCCTAATCTGCACTAATAGGCTTTCTATTGCAAGGATAAAAATCGGAGGTGACAATGGACATCCTTGTCTCATTCCTTTAGTTATATCAAATCATTCAGTAAAGTCACCATTAATTCAGTAAAGTCACCTTTCAAAATTTGGTCCAAATTCCATCCTTTTTATTTGCTGTTTAAAACATTTTCAGTTCAGATTATCAAAGGCTTTTTGCATGTCCAGGAAAATCAGCACTTCATAATATTCCAATACATTAGTTACTGTCCTGATATTATTTCTGATTTGTCTTTTTGGTAGGAAACCGGTTTGGTTTGTGTGGATTATTTCATTTAATATTATTTTTAATCTTTCTGCCATTATTGTCATAAAAAATTTATAGTCATCATCTAACAATGAGATTGGCCTATAGTTTTGGATTTGTTTATGACCGGTACCTTCTTTCAGTATTAACGTGATATATGCATCTGCCCATGAATTTGGTAACTTTGCTTTTAGCAATACCTCATTGTACACTTCCAACATCAGGGGTTCCATTGTTTCAAACATAGTTTTATAGAACTCTTCTGGGAATCCATCCGGCCCTGGGGTTTTATTACTTTTCTATTTATATATTACTTTTTTCAGCTCTGCCTGTGTTATTTCCCTTTCCAATATTTCTCTACTACCCTCCGTGATTGGTGGTAGGCCTTTTTCTTCAAGGTATTTCCCCTCTCTATTTTATCCTGTCCATATAATCTTTCAAAATATTTTCGTATAATATCCCTCTTTTCCTCTATTTGATATTTGAGGTTTCCGTTATCATCCTGTATTTGTTGGATTAATTTCTTTTCCCTTTCCTTTCTTAATTTATAGGCCAGCCACCTTCTTGGCTTATTTGCTTGCTTGAACATTTTTTGTCGTACCAATTTTTTTTTTGCATATTCTTCCTGCCTTACTAGGTTTAATTTATATTTAATTAATTCTCTTCCCCTTTTAATTGTATCATTTTGTGGTTCTTCCTGTGATGCATTTTCTGCTATCCTTAATTCTTCCTGTAGCATATATTGTTTTTTCCATTTTTCCTTATTCCTTCTGGCTGTATCTGCTATCCTTATACCCCCTAGATATGCCTTAGCAGTATCCCATAAGTTTTGTCATGTCGAAAATTGATTTTTATTTTCTTTAAGAATTCAATTTCTTTCTTGATCAATTGTATATATATTTTTTCTTTCAGAATCTGTACAACTAGTATCCATCTTTTATTTTTCTTTCTTTCACCCTTCCAAATTATTTTTAGGGGATTATGATCTGCCCAGGAGTTTGTCATTATTTCTATAGATTCCAATTTATTTTCCATCTCTTTATTCATACAGATCATATCAGTCCTGGACCATGATTTATGGGGGTTTGAGTAGAATGTATATTTATTTTCTTTTATGTTTAGTTCTCTCTAATTGTCTCTTAAATTTAGTTCATGGGCCATTTCAAATAATGATTTTGGTAGTATTTTCCTCCTCTTATTGTTTTTCTTTTTGTTACTTTTATAATCTTTATTAATGTCTGTTACCGCATTAAAGTCTCCTAATATACAAGTGTTTTCCTGTTCTTTTTCTATTATTTTTTCATGTACCTTGCTATACAATTTCTTTTGGCTATCACTTGGGGCACATATTATTACTAATAGTATTTCTTTTTATTGAATCTTGATCTCTATTATTAGTATTCTCCCATTGTTATCTGAATAGCTTAGTTTTGTGTTTATTTTTTCTTTAATGTATACAGCTATCCCTTTTTTTTCCTGATTTGCCATTGATGCAAACGGCAGTGACGTCACGGGCGATGCAGAGAAAAGAAATGGGTTCCGCTTCTTGGATCTGATCTTTCATGTTTTAGAGGCTCTTCAGAGGCGTGCAGGTCTCGGAAGGACATGCTAAGAAGAGGAGAAGTCCCAGGGGCAGCGAGGTGGAAAGCAACCACCCGCTGTAGTGGAGGGAAACCTGTCAAATCAAAATGTGAAAATGACCTGTCATCTTGGCATGGAAGACCAGAGGCTGTGACAACCGATCAACGATAAGAAAGGGAAGACCAGCGGATTGTGACATCAAAATAGAGTGACAGAGAAAATCCAGTACTGTAAAGAAGTGAAGTGTTAAGGAAAAGAAAAGTTAGTCCTGAAATTGCCTAGTGGTTTAAGGAGGCTCAAGAGGAGAGGGGTGATAAAACACTGGAGACATCCGCGGCGATTCAGAGGTGTGAGCAGCTATAAAGAAGATAGATCCCAGCCAGAAAAAAAGACTGAAAACACGGATGCAAAGACAAATGGTGAGAAAACGAGAAACTTTATGAACTGAATGGAAAGAGTGAAGAGACAAGAAAGGGTGATCGATTGTGTGAAAGTGGTGGACAAATGTTATTTGGTGTCGGCTACTTTGTATCGGTGAAGAGGAAGTGGGATGAGTAAGCAAAACTGCACATTTGTGAAAGGAGTTAGAGGAGGCTAAAAGTGTTAGTGCACAGTGAATCTGACTGAAAGAGTGGAAAAGATTGAGTGAACAATATAGAAGCGCACAGAAGAGAAGAAAATTAAAGAGGACTTGGTGGAAAGAGAAAGCGAAGAAGAAAATACAAGCCACTACAAGACAGAGCAGCTGATGCAACTGACGGGCAATATGAAACATAACTGAAGAAAGATAGAGTGACAAAATATTCAATGTAATATTTAAGATTCAATAGAAAGAATTTAACTATTGTAATGAATTAATTGAAACAAGTAATAAAGAGATTGATTGCTATATTGTGATTGAATTACAAAGGTGGATTTAATAGATTTTTTCTTTTTTTCTTTTTTCTATCTTTTTTTTGAATGCTAATAGATTAACAAGGATAATTATAATTTAAAAATTGGAATAGAATATATTTTCAAAGCTTTGATTTATGGATAAAAATTGTTAAGATAGATAAATCTGTTGGATTGTTAACAAAAAAATATTTGTAAGAACAATTTGTAACTAGAAAAAGTAAGCGGAGAATAGAATTGATAAAGTAGGAAGAAAAAAGTATTGAATAACTGAAACTGAGTGTAATAATATTAGAAAACAAAGTAAAGTAAAAGATTAAATCAAAGAAAAATATACAGTGGATGGTGGAGTGGAGAAATATATATATAAATTCTTAAAGATGACAGCCATAACAACTATTTTAAGAGTTGGAAAAAAAAAGACTCCCTGAAATCCCTCTTTGACATCAGCATCGCCCTTGGGCCAAAGATCTATAGAAACTATGCTTAGTGCAGAAAAACCAAGTGGTGCTTCCAATATGCAGATGATGCTGACGACTCTATTGGCAATACAGGAAACCATGCATATAAAAATGCAAGAATCGATGAATAAAAATCATGAAGAAATGAAGAACGAAATCGGGGAAATGAAAGGAGATATACAACAAATTGGGCAGCAGAGTAGGCATAATCCAACATGTAATCGAAAAAAAACGAGCATAAAATAAGAGTGGTGGAAAATAGAACGGAACAGGCAGAGAAGAAATTGGAAGAGGTGGACCAGAGATTGATGACAATAAATAGAGATTTAGAAGAATCCATTTTCCATTTAGAGGTGGAACAATCAGCTTTCTACCTGCGCTTTCAAAATATTATGGAAAACAAAGAAGAGGACCTGAAAACTATAATGTCCGAACTATTAGCAAAAGTGACAAAAAGGGAGACAAGAAATTTAAAATGAAATCGTTGAGATCTCTAGGGTGCATACAAATTATGCCTGGTGCCACAAACTGCCGAGGGAAGTTCACATCAGATTCTCAAAAAAACAAGAGATGAGATCTACAAAGCTACAAGGGAAGAATCTATATCATACAAAGGCAAAGTAGTCCTGATATTGAAACAGATACCCAGATGTGTGAGGGAACAGAGGAGAGACTATGTCTTCCTATCAACACAACTAATAAATCACAGTATACCATTCAGGTGGTTTATACCGGAAGGCACGTTGGCAGGAGAAGAAAATAAGAATTGATAACCTAGGAAAAGCACAGGACTTCTATGACCAACTTATGATAATAGAAGAACTTGGAAACGAAGAATCAGAGAGTAGAAGCCTAGAGGAACAGCAACCCAAAGAAGAAGAGTAAGAACAAGAAGAGAGAAGCAAAGAGGAAGTAGAACAGGAAGAAAGAGAGAAGATTAGAACAAGAGCACAAAGAGAAAACAGTAAACAGAAGACAGAGGCAAAAATATAGACAATAAAATGAATGAAGAGATAAAATTAATATCTGTGAACATAAGCAGATTAAACTCTCCAATAAAAAGAAAACAAATTTTTACAAACCTGTATAAACAAAAAGCTGACATAATATGCCTTCAAGAAACACATTAAGAAGCAACATAAAAAATATTTGGAAGAAGTGAAACTAAGGAAAAAAAGTAGTCCAGTTGTTAAGTGAATCTGGCTTCCCCATTGAATTGTAAGTCAAGGACTTACCTGTATATATTTGTATGTATGTATATGTGTATGTACAGTAGATAGGATAGCTAAAACTACAGCTGTCCACAGATGAGACTAGAATAACAAACACCCAGGGCCAATGCATGGGGGAAGACCTAGGAAGTTCATTCAGGGGGTTGGTTTCTGGAGAGTGGTCCTTAAGGTTTCCTGAGATTTATTTTGAACTCTCTTGGGACAGAAAAGGGAGGAGAGAAGGCTGCAAAGGAAGTTCAACATGAAGCATCATCTTTTCATTAGCTGTAGAGCAAATGCTTCATTTGTTCTTCCCTTTTTGCTTTCCTGTTCCTGTTGGAAGAGGTATTGGTTTGTTAGTGGACTGTCTTAACTGCTTGGTATAATCTCACCTGCTCTTTTGTTGCCCTTAACCTACTGGTAGGTCCAGTTGCCCGAAAGTTTTGAACGTGCCAAGGTAGACTGTTGTATGGTGGTAAATGCAACAGGAGCCTGGTCAGGCAAAGTGGCTGAGATGGCTGGCATTGGGGCTCCATCCGAAAACTTCCTACCAGGGGTCAAGTTTCCAGTAGAACCCAAGAAAAGGTGAGGTTAAGTTCCATTACCTGTACAGCATGTATTTCTTTGACCCAAAGAGCAAAACCTGATTTATTATATTGTTTGAATTGAGCTGTTGAGGTTTTCTGGCAAATTGGGGTTTCTGGCATAGTGTATTATGTGAATCCAGCCATCCAATTAAGGTAGCATGCATTTGGCAAGGCGTGGAGATCTGTATCCTTCCAACTGGAGTTTAAGGATTGCAGTTTCTATTACATTTCTCAGCTCTATTCAGGATACGTTTTAATTTCCTCCTCCTTTAGGCTTATCATCTTTGGCCTGCATTCCCCTAAATATGCTGATGATCGTGCCTAAAATAGATAACCTGCCTATGGCTCATTTTTACGGTACTGGTAAAGGGTACTGGTACCCTTTAGCGAACATCAAAGTTATGTGAATAGTGCCCTCTAGTGTTTAAAAACAAGTTCCAAAACTGCAAATTTTGCAGTTGTTACCCCTTACAAACAACCACAGAGGCTCTGCAACATTCGTCCTGCACTTTGCAGGTCAAAATGGAGATTTGGAGGAGTGGGCCCGCCTCTCCAACACTCCGTTTGGGCCTGCGCAGTGCCGGGTGAGGCCTGAATAGGCCTAAACAGAACTGTGGAGGGGCACATATGGCTGAGAGGCTGGAGACAACTTGCTAGATCTTCGCACAGTAAGTGACCCAGCGCAGTAGGTTTGAGTAGGGGGAAAGCAGTTGTGGGGAGCATGAGGTATTATATGCAGCAAGACAAATCCCTTGTGTGTCTAATCACACTTGGCCAATAAAGAATTCAGTCAGTCAGTCATTCGTATTTCAGTGGGTCGGGGAGGCCTTGGGTGGTCTTCAGCAGGTGGCTTGTTCCATCACTAGTCCCCTCCCCTGGTCTTTCCCACCATAAATACCTCATGTGCGCTGAACAAATTGTGCATTCGATTAGCGAATACCTGAGCGAAAGGAGGGAGTGATTGCGTTTAAGATATGAGATTTACTCCCACGAATTCTCAGGTTACAAATAGAAAGGGCAGGCTCCATTACATTCATAACTCCAGGACTACCTGTACCCACTGATCTTTTCATCCCTCTCTTTGGCCAAATTTAATCCCTGGCCTATGAAATGGAAAAGATCTAAGGAGGTATTGCCAGGAAAGTATTATTTGAGAGAAGAGTGAGCAGAAAGCTGCAACCAGCTAAGCTAAACCATACCAGAATAGATAAATGCAAAACTGTTGGTTCAAGGCAACTTCATATGTTAGCAAACAAGTCAAACGACACTCAGTGTATTCCTTAGTGTGTGAAACTAACAAGGTATGACTCTTGTATCTGTTGATATTGCTACCTCTTTTGTAGCTGTTAGCTTCTACTCTTGCTCTCCTTCCAACTCATCAGTTGGCTCCGCCTCCCCCGCCCCTGTGCTAGTCTGTCTTATATTTCCTTTGTTTGAAGCCCAGCTGATTAGCGTGGATTGCTGCGCCTCAGTTATTTTACTCACCGGGGCTGCAGTAGAAGGTAAGATTTAGAGTTGTTTTCAAATGCACCATGTGCACACAAAGGGCGCACTCACTGAACTGGTTGTTTCACCGGTTGAATCCCACCACTGGAAATACTGCAAGAGCGTCTCTTTATCCCTTCACTCCTAGGTATGTCTATGTCTGGCATTGCCCTGAGGGACCCGGCTTGGAGTGCCCATTCCTCATTGACACCACTGGAGCGTATTTCCGAAGAGAGGGTTTGAGTGGCAACTATCTTGGAGGCTTAAGCCCAACAGAAGTGAGTTTATCAGGGCTTTGGGGACAGTTTTCTACCAGGTTTGTAAAGATTCTTTAGGGTTAAAGTGACAAGTGTATCTGGTCTGCTTCTAATAAGAATCAAGAGTTTTCCAAAGCTCCTCCTCTTCTTAAATTCTCGGATTTCCACCTTGTGTCCCAATTTTTTAATAAATACTGTAGTTTCATGATAATAGCAATTCTACCAGTAGGTATCAAGCGAATGCCAGAAAACCATGCAGGAACTATTGTGTTTCGGCAGGAACTTAAATCTGAGTTCTGAATTCCACCTCGTAGTGTAAATACCATTCTTGAGCAACTTGGATTTTGTTTTCAATTTTAGTGTACTCAAAACTCGTTGAAACTCCATGCTTCTGGTTCAGGCTTCACTATTGTTTCTTAAGTTCATTTTTATCCTTTTGGGATGACCCATTTTAAAAAGATTGCTTTTCTAGGAGAAATTCAAGATTCAGGTAGTCCTTGACTTACAACCTCTTGTTTAGTGACTTCCAAATTATGATAGTGCTGAAAAAAAAACTTAATGACCATCCCTGTGGTCATGTGAACATATCCACTTGACATAGCAACTGGCATATATACATAATGATTGCAGCTTGGAGTCTTTTCCAGCTGGCTTCTGGGGAACAAAATTAAAAAGGGCAACCAGATTTGCTTAACAACTGCAAGAAAAAAAGGTTGTAAAATTTGGTGTGGCTTACTTAACATCCACCTTGTTTAGTGACAGACATTCTGTTCACAATTGGGGTCATAAGTCGAGGACTACTATACAAATCAGATTGAATACTCTTAATCTTTGTGGGTACTTATCTTGTTGGTAGAGTTATGAGGTCTGTGTTTACTTTTCAGGAAGAAGAGCCAGATATTGAAAATTTGGAAGTAGACCCTGAGTTCTTCCAGGAAAAAGTCTGGCCTAAGCTTGCCCACCGAGTGCCGTGCTTTGAATCTTTGAAGGTAAGATATTGGTTAAGTAGTGAAAAAAAACCCTGAGAAGTTAGCACCTTTATTATTTACCTTTATTGTCACAATACATGTGTACAATGAGACTGGCTCATCTTAAATTTCCTTACAACAGTTAACCCAAGCACACAGTAACAGACAGGATAAAAAGTCCTTTTCTATCTTAGTACATTTTGAGCTGGGCTTAATATTCTACAATACTTTGTTTAATTGGATGAGTTGACTGTAGAAATGTTTAGCGCTGTTGTCAGAACTGTATGCAGCAGAACCCCTGGTCATAACTATAATTCATTCTATAACTTGGTGGAAACCCGATTTGGTCGTGATCTGAAATTAATTTTGGAAATTTGGCACTTACAAAAAAAATGGTACGGAAGGGGAAATCAGCCCCGGGGAAAAAAATTGTGGGCTTTTTTGGTCGGAACCCGATTTGATCATCGTCAAAAGCGTTTGTGAGAGGTTTTACAGTACAAGGTTACTTGGTAATATATATATTCTAGATCAAGGGTGCCAACTCAATTTCATTGAGGGCTGCATCAGGGTTATGTGCGACTTCGGGAGGCCGGGTGGGCATGGCCAACTCTATGTCACTCATGTCTGGGGCACCTGTAGCATCCCGAGTGGTCTGCCAACAAAAACAGGCTCCCGAGCTCAGTTTTCAGCCATAATGGTGTCTTGCAACCCTCTGCCAGCAAAACGGAGCTTGGGAGGGGCGCGTGCCAGGCCTTCACTGTTTCCAGGATGGTCTCACCAGCCAGATCTGGCCCGTGGGCCTTACGTTTGACACCCCTGTTCTAGATTATCCAGCGCAGCTAAAGGCTTATCCGCTGGTTATATCAATTTAAAGTCAAGATTCAAATTTTCAGTATTTGGAAAAGGATCCTTCTTTGTTATCTTTCTCCTCCATTTATGTCTCCTATTTAAGCTTGTTTTTAGTTGGAAGCAGCTAGTTTGAATTGAATTCCTAACCTAAGTATTCAATTGACATGACTCGGATTAGCTCAGCCAACCAATTGCTGAAGAAACCAGCTCTCCATGGGTTTTTTGTGGTGTGTGTGGGCTTTTATATTCTTTACCCTTCAGACTTGTCTCTCAATCCATTGTACATCATGCTCAGTACTAACAAGAAATTGATCTCTATTTCTGGCAGGTGAAAAGCTCCTGGGCCGGTTACTATGACTACAATACGTTTGATCAGAATCCTGTGATAGGCAGGCACCCACAAGTGTCAAACCTCTACTTTGCTTCAGGCTTCAGTGGACATGGGTTACAGCATGCCCCAGCAGTGGGACAAGCCGTAGCCGAGCTCATTCTTGACCTTAAATATAAGTCCATCAACCTGGAGAGATTCTCCTTCGATAGGCTTATCAAAGATGAGAAGCTCCTGGAAAGAAATATAGTCTAATGCCACCCAAGTTGGGATTCATTTGAAGAGTTGAGTTTTCATCGTTTATTCTCTCCCTACTTTTTATCATCAGGCCTAGTCATAACATCCAGCACCAGGAAGTTGCCCTGACTGTGATATGGCACAGCTGCAGTTCATTTGAATGGGTCTGTTCTGCACAGAATAACTCAGAGTAACCGAAGACTGCTGTGATCAAAGCTCGCAGAACCTGAAACTGAAGAGGAGACTCGTGGAGGAGAGGGTTTTCCCCTTGCCAGCTCTACTTCTGCTCTCCTTTATCACTCCTCCTGTACTTTAGAGCTTAAGCTTCTCCTTCAGCAGAGGACTTTAGAGAAAGAGGAAGGAGATGACAAAAGATCTGCTGTCCCTTTTGTACCTCTTCCTCTGCTGTTTGGCCTACTAGGACTCTGGTGTCTGCTTAGATCAGTGTGAGAAGAAAGGAAGTTATTCCAGATCATTTGTAGGAATGTGGCTAAAAGGAGACAAAAGGAAACGACTCAACCAGGCTGCTTTTTAAACACCTCTCCCTTCTCCCTCCTTCAAGTCAAAATTTAGATCAAGAGTAGGATGTCTTGGACTGAAATATAAGTTTAATGAGAATAAAGCTTTACCTGCAGCCATTCATCAGCTAGATTCCTTTAGACCAGGGGTCTCCAACCTTAACAACTTTAAGACTTAGGGACTTCAATTCCCACTTGAAGTCCCCAAGTCTTAAAGTTGCTCAGGTTGGAGACCCCTGCTCTAGACAGTCTTTCTCAAACTGGAAATGTTAAGATGGGTGAACTCCAATTCCCAGAATTCCCCAGCCAGGAATCTCAAAAAGAAACTCTCCATTCCCTAGTTTATTTCCAGTACCTGATATGCAGAAGTGTACCAAATCTATAGGAAATCTTAATTTGTTTTTTCCAGCTGAAGGTTACTCCTAAGATATCTACTTCAATCACCTTGCAAAGTACCTAATTTGATTTTTTTATTGAGTTTTGGAGGAGGACCACAACTGGGACATAAATACAGTGTGAGGTGCAAAGAAGATGCCATCAGCATTCTCTTCCAACATGTGGATCATGTACTGCAAAACATGTTGATTTTAGACAAAGACTCAGGAACTTTAACTCTACAGAATAGTGATTTACTGAGTTTTGTGCGTCACAGTGCAAATACTTTTTAACACTTTTGACAGTGTAAGCCAATAAAACAAATTATTTCCAAGTGCATACCTTGCAGAACATACAATTACTTTTGTAACATTTATCGTATAAATAATATTTTGTGATACTTACATGATACAGTGGATATCGCAACCAAAGTGAATTGGGCATCAGTAATTTTTGTATTGCTTTTCAAGCTGTTTTGTTTTTTGCCACGTACTGAACTGATCAATACTTCCATGGGCGCTGAAGAAAGACTGCTATTTTTTTGCCTGATGAAGATTCATCCCAAATAATGAATCCTTTCCCTCTCCTGCCTGCTGAGATAAGCTTACCAATCTCACAGTGCTATTTTCTCTTTTCAGAAAGGTGCCAAAGGATCAGGGATTAAGAAATTAATTTGCCTTCCTGTATTAAGTCTCCTACTTCTTCCTGTTCATTCTGCATATACATTGAGGCACAGTAGTATTCTTGGAACAGAAAATTTGAATTCTTCCTTTCTATCTTACAGGTTTATTACTGAATATATCCTCAACCTACATACTCTTAGTTTCCTTTGCAGTTTTTGGCATCATAATTTTTGAGACTCTCTTCCATCCCCCATTTAAAAAAAAAACCACATTCCCAGTTCTTGTGAGATTTCTTGCCAATAGTTCATTTTGGAAATATGTTCCAGTAGCAAAGAAGCGAAGATATATTACTCAAGCTTAACTCCTGGATGACTGTTTTTAGCTAAATTGTACAAATGGGTTGCTATGTTTTCCAGCTGGCTAGTGCAACCAACAACCCTGGAATTGCTAAGTAATACCATTCCAAATAGTTTAGTTAATGTCATTGTACCTCGTACAACAAAATGCCATCTTCAGTGTACATTATAACTAAAAAACACATATAATAACTAAGGCCTTAGCATTGAAATTTGGTAGGATCTAAATTACAACAAAATTGGACATCAAGTCACTGTCAACTGTCAGCTCAGCTACCACATATAGATGTTCTCCAGGACATGAACAAAATAAATACTTCGATATTTCCATAATGTGTAGTACAAATCCATGAAGTTTTTGCTTGGTTCATTACAGAGATCCAACCACTTAGGTTTGTTAAACTGATTTGAGTACCATCTGTAAAAGCTGCCCATCCATCAATCAACTCAACAGCTCCCACCATCCTGCTGGTCAATGAAAATGGTCTTTGCAGAAGGCAACAGCCACCCAAATGCAACTTTTCTTGAGCACAAATTCCTCTTCTCTCTGGGGGATTTTAATTCCTGGTTATTTTCAAAGAGCAACACTCGTGTTTAAGCTTTGGGTCATCTGCTGAGAAACCCCTGGATGCAAACAATTCAGAATCTCTGCTTCCGCATCCCAAAATTGGGTTTAATAGCAATGAAAGGCTCCTTGGGGCAAACCTTCATTTGTCTTTTGAATATTGACGTTAAAACTGAAATTACCATAACAAAGTTGTTGTTTTTTTGTTATTATATATGTTGACAGCAGCAAGACAAATGCACAAAAATGGAAGGGTGCATCGATTCCCACGACAGGCGAATGGTTGCAGAAGTTGATGGAGTTGGCTGAAATGGCAAAGCTGACCACTTTCATTGAAGAACAGAAGTACTTTTGTTTCCACATGGAGACAAAGCTTCTGAGCTTCCTGCTTGAGGTGGAGGAGAATTGAAACTCTGACTTTGGGATTTACCCATTAGACCAAAGGGTCTTCCAATTTGGCAACTTTAAGACTTGTGGACTTCAACTCCCAGAATTCCTGAGTAACATGCCTGGAGGAGGAATTCTGGCAGTTGAAGTCCACCAGTCTTAAAGCTGTCAAGTTGGAAGACCCCTGGCTTAGAATAAGAGAAGGAGGCAGATCTGAACAGTCTTTAAGCAAAATGGATGATTTTATCTTCCTCAATACATTTCAAGAAGTAGCCCGCAAAGGGGAACCCTTTGGAAGGGAAGGTAAAGATAATCGAAACCTAGCTGACTCTGTTCTATATGTAAATTGGGTTACTCCAAAACATGCAAACCTGATTGGTTAACTAAAGTAAGCATTGGATTGGTTCACTAGGAACCAATCCAAATCAACTGAAAAAGGCGGCAAAATCAAACAGCTGCCATTGGCTACAAGACGGCAGGCTAGCCTGTATAAAAGGCTGCCGCGGTTTCAGCCAAATGTTCCGTTCACTGACAATTTAAGAATAAAGACTTTGTTGTTGGAACCCGGTCTACCTCGTGTTTTTCCGAACAAAACACTGGCGACGAAGGTGGGATCATCCTAAACGCGAGACCTGCATGCAGTGAGAAGAAGTCCAGACAGCGACGAAAATGCCTGGAAACAACGCACCGCCCGCACCCTTCAATCCCAACGAAGAAGATTGGGAGTCCTATGTAGACCGTTTCCAAATGTACTTGGAGAGTAATGAGATGGAAGGAATCTCAGAGCAGCGTAAGAGGGCTGTGTTCTTAAAACACTGCGGACCTACGGTTTTCAAGATGGCAAAGGCTCTGGCAAAGCCCTGAGATGTCAAACAACTGACGTGGCCAGAACTACAACGAATTCTGGAAGCCCACTACGCCCCGATGGTGTCTAATTTAATAAAGCGACACAAATTTTACCACAGAGACAGCTGAAGCACAGACTATAGTTACCCACAAGGGCGCCTTTAAGTGTAACAGACTCCAATTTGGAGTGAGTGTAGCACCAGGCGTATTCCAGAGTCTAATGGAGCGCCTCCTAAATGGCATACAAGGAGTCGTGCCATATTTTGATGACATCCTCATCTCAGCCAAAGATGAAGCTCAACTTAAAGACAGACTTAAAAAAGTACTCACTAAATTTAGAGATTCTGCCCTCAAAGTAAAAAAAGAAAAGTGTTGCCTAAAAAAAATAGTGTCGAATTCCTGGGCTATTTAATAGATGGAGAGGGTATACACCCTACAGACAAAAAAATTAAAGCTATCAATAAAGCGCCAGAACCAAGAAACAAAACCGAACTACAAGCATTTCTTGGACTGATAAATTTTTATAATGTATTCCTACCAAATAAAGCCACAATAGCAGAACCATTACACCGTTAATTGGACAAGAAATCAATTTGGACTTGGGGTTATAAAGAGAAGAACTCCTTCCAAAAAATTAAAAATTTGCTAACATCAACAAATGTTCTCATTCAATTTAGCAACACACTGCCATTGAGGGTGACCTGCGACGCTTCGCCATTTGGAGTCGGTGCCATCCTGAGCCACCAACTGCCTAATGGCAGAGAGGCACACGTCGCATATTACTCAAGGACCCTGTCTAAAACCAAGAGAAATTACAGCCAACTTGACAGAGAAGCTCTCGCAATTGTCGCTGGAGTGAAATGTTTCCACGAGTACCTCTATGGGCGGACTTTTCAAATTATAACAGACCACAAACCACTAATGGGAATTTTGGCGGGAAACAAGCCAATACCAAATATCCTTTCTCCGAAAATGACTAGATGGTCAGAATTCCTAGCAGCCTATTCTTACACTCTGACAGATCGATCAGGGAAACAAATTTCCCATGCGGACGCTTTGAGCAGAGCACCCTTACCAGCAACCGAGGAAGACCCGGCACCAGCGATGACAACATTACAAATAGAGACTTGCCCCAATCTACCCATATCAGCTTATGATGTCGCCAGAGCCACCTCATTGACTGCCCGCGTTCTTAGCTGGGTAGGTAAAGGCTGGCCGGAAAACCAAAAAACTGAAAACTTTAAACCTTTCCGGATCAGACAGACTGAACTTTCTATTCAAAAGGGGTGTTTATTGTGGGGCGATCGGGTAGTCATTCCTAACAAACTACAACCCAGGGTACTTAAGATGTTACACGAAGGGCACCCGGGAATTGTAAAAATGAAAAGCCTTGCTAGAAGTTATGTTTGGTGGCCGGGTATTGATAGGGACATAGAATATTGGGTAAACTCGTGCAACAAATGCCAGGGAATTAGACCGTCCCCGCCTAAAGCACCCATTAGAGACTGGGAAACCCCACGAGGCCCTTGGTCAATAATCCACATTGATTTCGCGGGTCCTACCAAGGGGCATACATTCCTGATTGTCGTTGATGCCTATTCTAATTGGCTAGAAGTAAAAATCATGCCATCAACGACAACAGAAACTGCAATTAAACAACTAGACAACCTTTTTGCCACCCATGGTCTACCGGACGTCCTCGTATCAGATAATGGGCCACAGCTAACCAGCCTACAATTCGAGCAATACCTAGCCTCCCTAGGTATAAGACATGCCCTAACCGCGCCGGCTCACCCGGCTGCAAATGGCAGGGCTGAGAGAATGGTCCGGTTTACCAAAGAGGAGTTAGAAAGAATGGACACTGGAGATGTCCAACAGAAAATAAACCGATTGCTCACACTCCAGCACATAACGCCCAGTACCACGACCAACAAATCCCCAGCAGAATTACTCATGGGGAGGAAATTAAGATCACACCTTGATAGGTTGCACCCAAATTTTACGCCAGAAAACCCTCCCGACTCCTCTACACGATTTAGAAGATTTGAAATAGGCGATTTGGTTTACGCTAAAAACTTCACCGGGACCCTGTATGGCTACCGGGACAAATCACACAAAGAACAGGCCCCAAATCCTACCGGTTAACAATTGACGGCAGGGAATGGAAGCGGCACATAGACCAGCTCCGTTCCCGAAACATAGAACGAAATACAGACATACACCCATACGTTAAAAAACCGGTGAATGGCAAACCAAGGTGGGGGGGGGAATGCGAGAAATAAATAAAGAACCGTTACAAACAAAACCCGAAGAGATTAACAAACAAAAAGAGCAAATGAAAGACTCACTGTTAGAAGAGACTTGCGGGAACAGCCCAACGGAAGGGGCCAGCCAGGCCTGCCCGGAGGAAACGGGAGGGAGCGGCAAAACCGCCGGCCTAAGAAACTCAGGCGGCAGTAGAATGGCTGACTCACCCTTCCAGACGGTTCCAAAGAGAGGGACGGATGACACAGCAGCCCCATCCGAACCGGTCAAAGTCTCCGCCAAAAATGAACCAGGGAAGTCCAGTCGAGTCAGGAGAAGCCCCGCCTACCTGCGCGACTACGTCACCACGTAGGACTGAACTAAGGGGGGAGGGGTGTTCTATATGTAAATTGGGTTACTCCAAAACATGCAAACCTGATTGGTTAACTAAAGTAAGCATTGGATTGGTTCACTAGGAACCAATCCAAATCAACTGAAAAAGGCGGCAAAATCAAACAGCTGCCATTGGCTACAAGCCGGCAGGCTAGCCTGTATAAAAAGGCTGCCGCGGTTTCAACCAAACGTTCCGTTCACTGACAATTTAAGAATAAAGACTTTGTTGTTGGAACCCGGTCTACCTCGTGTTTTTCCGAACAAAACAGACTCCATGTCAGAAGTCTACCAGAGGTTTTCAAACTTGGCAACTTTAAGACTGGTGGATTTCAACTCCCAGAATTCCTGAGCAAACATGACTGAAGGAGGAATTCTGGCAGTTGAAGTCCACCAGTCTTAAAGTTGCCAAGTTGGAAGAGCCCTGCATTAGACTGACAGATCTCTCTAGAAATGGCTTGTTCATATTATGAAAAAGCAAAAAGTCGTGATTTGATGGGAATGCCTTATGTTGCTGTAACAGAGCAAGTGAATGCGTCTTTCTTTTTCTTTTCCTATCTTTCACTTCTCTTTCTCCCCCTTTTCCTCTCCCCCCACTGCTTTTCTATTTACTTGTGCATTTTATAATACTTTATTCAACTCAATAAAAATGCAAAAAAGAAAGAAACTGAAATTGGGGAAGGGGGGGATTTGCCGCGCGTGGGTGCAGCTGCCGCCCCTTCTGGCGACCCTACAGGAAACTCCGAGGTTGCCTCGGGATCCAGCGCGTTGCATTCGGGCAATAACCCGGGTACCCAAAGGGGGCTGCGGCCCGAATCCAGCCACCCAGCAGCCCCGCCCGAAGCAATCCCGGTTGAAGCTCAATGCGCGGCTCTTAGAAACTCGGGCGTCACGGGGTGATGGTGGTAGGGAAACCTCTGCGCGGTTCAAGGAAGGCCGGCGTTGCGCGATCGCGGGCTCTTTTGCAGAGGATCGCCCGGCGAAGGCGAAGGGCAGCGGGAAGCGCTCACGGGGCGGAGGGGAAGGAGGTCCCCGCCCCGCGGAATCCCAGGCGCAGCTCTGGATGTGCGCTGGGCGTGGAGAGGACGCGTCGCGCCCTCGTCGGAGAAGCCAAGGGGGAAGTTGGCCAGCAGCTCGGTTTCTTCGCAGGGCAGGGCAAGGCAGGGATGGCTCTGCCGCCGGCCCGCTCGGATCTTCGTGGCGGAAGAAAGGAGAACGGGCTCCAGCGGTTGGTCCTGGCGCCGGGGAGCAGGTGGGCGAGGGTGCCCGGGGCGCGCGATGGTCCAAGCTTTTGCTTTGCGCGCCGCGCTTTGCTCGGCTCGGCTTTCCCTGGTTCCGGGAAAGCTTTTTTCTTTTGAGTTGAAAGTTTTATCTAACCCAAAGATAAATGGAGAAGAATAGAGAACGAAAGTCGAAAGAGTTAGAAGGAGAGGAGGAGGAGAATGTAAGAAACCGAAGCGGCTACCGATCTTCTCAGCTGCAAACTTTTTGAACGCGCTTTAGGATAATATTCTAAAAATTCTCTTCTCTTGTCGGGTCTTTTGAACCAGCAGATCTAAGAGACCGCCGGTTCACTGTGATCCATTTGTAGCAAAAGGTCCAAACAGAGTTTTCAATCTTTTATTTATTTTAAAAAAATCTACTTACTGTTTTGTCCCAAATCCAACGAAGTCATTTTAAGCCATTTCTGCAAGTTCTTCCGTTTTCATTCTCCTCTCCTCCATTTTCTCTAATGCGAGAAAAGCAGCTTTTGAAATATGTTTTTATCTCTGCTTCTCTTCACAGCAGCGGTCTTCAAACTGGACAGCTTTAAGACTTGTGGACTTAAACTGTCAGAATTCCTCCTCCAGTCATGTTAGCTCAGGAGTTGAAGTGCACAAGTCTTAAACTTGGCAAGTGTGAAGATTCTTGGTTTACAGTATATATTTTGCTTCTGAATGGCTTCTGACTCCTGGGATCTGGTGGATGTGATAATCCTGTTTTGTTCTTTCCTGTTGAACTTCAAAGTAGATGAAAAGGACTCAGGGGCAAGAATAAGAGCAGAGCTGAGTTGGGTTCCAGTGTGATGTGTGGCCTGCACAGCTGTGGCACTCTTCTCCCGTGGAAAGAAAGGCAGTTGAGACTTGTTGGTGGACATGGCAGGTAAGGAAGTGTGAGTGTGCATGTGCATTCGGTGTTCTTCCCAAAATTCTTCACCCTAAACTTCTCCTTTCATGTACTCCATTGCAAGAATGTATGAAAGCAGTCACATTTTATGTTCCACTAAAATAAGGGTCTCCAAACTTGGCCACTTTAAACCTGGAGGACTTCAACTCCCAGAATTGGCTGGCTGGGGAATTCTGGGAGTTGAAGTCCTTCAGGCTTATGGCCAAGATTGGAGACCCCTGCGCTAAAAGAAACTTGATCAGTGTTCTGCTACTGACTAACTGACCATTTTTCAAGATGTATTGGGCTGCAACTTAACAAATGTTCAGCCACATATTCTTTTGTGAAAGAGTGGAATTTGTTTGGCCTCTTGATTTATCTAGAAAATACCAGAGTGAACTAGCTGAGCAATTATTATTGAGCAACATACAAAAGGGCAACTGTGGTCATAAAAGAAGCAGAAGGAAGGTTCAGGAAAGTGATACAGATAGTTCTCAACTTGCAACCCCAATTGAGGCCAAAATATCTCTTGCAAAGTGAGACATTTGCGAAGTGAGTTTTGCCCCATTTTACAATCTTTCTTGCCACAGTTGTTTAGTGAACCACAGCAGATAAGTTAGTAACACGATTGTTAAATGAATCTGGCTTCCCCGTGGATTTTCCTTGCCAGAAGGTCATAAGAAGGGATCATGTGATCCCTGGGACACTGCAACCATCATAAATACGAGTCAGTTGCCAAGCATCTGAATTTTGTTCATCTGACCAGTCATAAGTGTGAAAAATGGTCATAATAAGTTGCTTTTTCAGTGCCATTGTAACTTTGAATGGTCACTAAATGAAGTTGAGTGTTGTAAGTTGAGAACTACCTGCATTGAGAGCCTATTATTCAGCCCAGCCGTATCAGTCTGTTGTACTTTTGAAATTTTAGCTTTGTGTGGAGAAATGGAAATATGCTAAAATGCAGCAAATGGAACTCAGTGCAGATAATAATTATATATGCAGATAATAACCTAATAATTAACCAAAGCAGTGATGGGATTCTACCTGGTCGAACCGGTTCTATAGAACTGGTTGTTACGATTCTGTGCAGTTGAAGAACTGGCAAATAGTGTCACTGGCTGGCCCCACCCCTCCCCTCCCCTCTGACACACTCCTTACGTGGCATACGTGCCATCCAATTTGTCTGTGTTGTGCCTTCGCCTAATTTTTGGTAAGTTGCTATTTTTCCTTTTTTCTTTCCCAATTATCAGCTATTCCAACTATCAGCTGTGCCTAGATTATCTAGAAAGCAGGAAAATATTTGGATTTCTTGCTTTCTAGCTAATCTAAAAGCTGAGCTGAGCCTTCCTTAGGACTGAAGCTTCTATTTTTCAGTGTGGACTCAGGTAGTAGATTGCAGAAAGGTGGATCTCTAAGTAAATCTGTGATTTTATGAGCAACTCAATCTGCCTGCCTGTTTTGCCTGATTTTGGATAAATGTTCTTTTTTATATAAAAAATTCAATATTTACATACAGGATATATCATGAGTTAATTTGTGAGTTTGCTTGCTTGCAAATTTTATGAGTTTGTTTGCAAACAAATTTTATGTGAGTGTGACAGACTCAGGCAGCAGATTGCAGAAAGATAGGTCTCTGAGTGAATCTGTGATTCTGCGAGCAACTCAATCTGTGTCATGCCCCTGGTGGAGACTGACTCTGAGGAAGAGGAGGAACAACCAACAGGGAGTGGGAGTGTGGCTCCAGAGGTGGTGGAGGAGGCCGGAGAAGGGCAGAGGCTGGCTGAGTAATCAGAAGAGGATCCAGGCCCATCCCCTATCCATCCTAGAGCACGCTGAGGAGAGGATCAGGGAAAAGCAAGGTCTACTCAGGAGGAGATTACCATGATACTCCTCATGGCTTGCAGCTGGGAACTATGTATATAAGTTTGTAACTGCGTAATCAGAATTGCTGGAGTCAAATTTAGTGCTTCCTTTGAATGAAGTTTATCTTTGTTGATGTTCTTCCCATGGACTCTCCCCGGTTATCTTCCTGGAATGTATGATTAATTATCTTGGCTTGCTTTGTCAATGCGGTTTGTTTTTGGTTTCCTTTTGCCTCATTATTTACTTTTGTGACTTTAACTGTGCCTAATAAAACAGTGAAGTAAGTTGAAGGCATTACCGGACTTTAATGTATGTTTTGGGTTTTGGGTGATTTTGAGAGACGACGGGTCATCACAATCTGTCTGCCTGCTTTGCCTGATTTTGGGTAAAAGTTGCTCTTTTTTTATAAAAAATTAAATATTTACATAAATATTTACATACAAGCCACACCCAACCAGTCATGTGACCACCTAGCCACACCCACAAATTAGGCCATGCCTACAGAACGGATTGTTAAGAAATTTGAATCCCACCCCTGAATCAAAGACATCTCTCTGATTGGACCCTGTTCCAAAGAATCACAATTGCCAAATGATTGTAGGTCAAGGTCTACCTGTATGGTAGACATTCTTTCATATCTTTCAGCGATATCTTACATGGTTTGTGTTACAGCAGTGAATTCATTGATAATGTAGTGACTATTGATAAGAATAAAATATAAGTAGCTTTCTCTCCCCTTTTCCTTCTTAGTTTGCATTTTTAGCTTGTCAGTTTAATTTTTTTAACAAGTTTCTTTTTTAAGATTAAAGATTGTTCTGTTACAAAAAAAAGTGGTAAAAAAAGAAATGGTACCTTTGGTTAAAGCTTCAGGAGCTGGCTTCCTCAACACCCGCCTATTTCTGATTTGTGCAGGCTGGTTCAAGACATTGCTGCAGAAACCCAAGAAGAGGCCAGACGCCTCAAATGGTATTTCTGGGTGTTCTCTTTCCTCGCCTTCACCTCCCGTGCAGAAAAGTCCTAGTTCGCTTCCTCGGAGCTTGACCAGCAGCCCCAAACTGGGTTCCTCTATTGCCCGGATTGTGAGCAATTCTGACAGTGCCCGATGGAGCAAATTATATGACGTCTGCATTTGCCACAGCGAGGGTGACCTTGAGTTTGTGGAAGAGCTGGTGGCCTACTTGGAGAAGCAGCCCGAACGTTTCCGTTGCTTTCTTCAGCTGCGGGACTCTGTTCCAGGTGGGGCTGTGGTGACAGAACTGTGCAACGCCGTCCAGAACAGCCATTGTTGGGTGCTGTTGATCACACCCAACTTCCTAAAGGATCCTTGGTGTTGCTATCAGATGCACCACGCCTTGACCGAGGCGCCCATGGCGAATGGGCGTACCATCCCTGTGCTGAAGGATATAGACCGCAAGGATTACCCCAGGGAACTCCGATGCATTTACTATATCAGCGTGGTGCTCCAGGAGAACAGTTTCCGACAAATCAAAGAGACGATCCTGCGTTGTAAGTGAGAAACTTACTGGGGTGGGCAATTCATTTTCCCAAGGGGCCACATGAAATCCTGCGAAGGTGCGTAGGCATGTGTGGAAATTGAAAAAGGTAGCAATCACCTTCAAGATACAGGTACTCCTCTGCTTGAATCAACAAACAAGCTTAGAGCATATAATGGGACAGTTTGAACCTGTTTAGGAAACCTGAAAGTTAAGAGAGATGCTGCCAATCACCAAGGGATTGGGAAAATGGTGCTGTGGCCCATCAGTGGCCAGCAGAGCTGGCAGCAGATTTGGACAGTGAGGAGGTTGGGGTGAAACATGGGCCAGTCCTGGAGTCTGGGGAAGGCTCTGACGAGTGCTTTGTGTCAGAGGCAGAAATGGGGCCAGGCCTGACTAATAGTTATCAGCTGCCTTTGAAGTGAGGACATCAGTGAGGCAGAAGAACAGCTGGAGCCTGTTCCCATTGTGCGTATGCGCAGAGCTGCCAGAAGAAGGAACAGCTAAGGAAAAAGGGTCGACTTGGGAGTAAAGCCACAGTTGGACGGAGAATGGCCCCTCCCATAGGGAATAAAAGAGGATCAAAAGGGGAGTGGGGCTTTCCAGGAGACAATTAGTTCATTTGGGTGAAGATCTGTTCCTGCATTCTTGCCAAGTATTGTCTGCTACAGTGTGGCATCTGAAAGATATCGGTCTGGCAACTCTCCAAGCCTGATAAAGGTCTGTAAATGTGAACTATCTTGAAAGGCTGTTGGCCGGGACTTTTCTGGAGAGGAATTCACTGTAAACTAAATAAAAGGGGTTTACCGGGATGAAGAGTTGGCTTTGTGCTGTTGGGGAAGTGTAGGTCAGAACAGGTGGGTTCGCATCTTGCATAAAAACCAGATTGGTTTTGACTGAGCAAGTTGTACAAACTCAGTTGTAATTTATTAAATAAATGACAGCTGAAGGAACCATGGTTTATAATTAGCGAGGTTCTTCATTGGATTCAAAGCTCCTGACAGCTTGCTTTTTCTTTTTTTCCTTTAGATCTCCTGGATTTTTGTCAAAACACAAGAAGCAAAGACTAACTGCACTTTTGGATGAAAAAAAAAAGATTATTGGTTACAGGAAATGTAAGGTCAAAGGAAGGTCTTTCGGTACATGGGACTTGGAGAAGAAGCCTTTATAGCAAAGATATCCTCTTTCAGCGAGGTTGACTCGATCTGCCACTCGGAAGGCAGATTCCATCTGATGCTGAGATTTAAATCTCTGTGTTTGACTGATTAGCTTTAATTTGGAGATGTGTAGGGATTCCAGGAACGCAACTATTATGGAAGACAGTTAAAATCCTTCTAAAAATGCCCCTTTTTAAGGACACAACAAGATTAAGGTCAAGGTGGAACTGTTTTGAGTTTCATATTTGTTTTACTTTTCCCGGAACTGAGGAACCTTTTCGCAGAGCTAAATTCCATCATTATACTAACGATTCTGATGAGATATGGTCGACAGTGGAACACTAATTTGTCACAAGAAGATGCAAGTGGTTGTGTTCAGAGGTGGTATTCAGCCGGTTCGGACCGGTTCTAGTGTATCGGTAATGAAAATTTTGGCCAGTTGGGAGAATGGGCAAATATCACCTCTGGCTGGCCTTGCTCCGGCTCTTTTCCATCCTTTATTCCATTGATTTTTAACTCAGCTGATTCGCATGGCAGAGTGGATTGCTGTGCCTCAGCTGAGCTAAAAAAATCGCTCAGGCGATTTTTGAGTGCTGCGCACGCACATAAAATGTTCTTTGAGTGCTGAGCGCATGCAGAGTGATCATTGAAGTCCACAGAACCGCTAGCGCTCCATTTGGAATCCCAACACTGGTTGTGTTCCTAGGTCAGCCAGTCATGTCCTTCTGTGTAAAGTCCCCTTTTCTTTCCTTCCCATCTAGTTTGGCGTTTCTCTGCAGTCCTAACAGTTGGTCAATATGCTGCGGCTTTGTTCTTTTAGTCACATTCATCTGGTTTCCAGCTTTCTCCACCCGTAGAGTCTCCCTACCCTTTGTTGTTGTTGTTGTTGTTTTGTATTGGGTTCCTCCAAACCTCCTGCTAGTTTCTTGATCATCCTCAACTTACAATCCTTTGTTTACCAATGTTCAAAATTACAACTGCACTGATAAAGGTGACTTATGATCAGTCCTTGCATTTATGACCATTGTAGCATCCTCATGGTCATGCTTACGATGATGATTATGGTCACATAAGCAAAATTCAGTCACTTTGGCAACCGGCGTGTATTGACAAGGATTGTAGCATTCCAAGGTCATCTGATCGCTGTTTGTGACCTTCCCAGCAGGTTTCCCACAAGCAAAGTTAGTTGGGGATGGGGCGCTGGATTCGCTTAATGACTGCATGATTCAATTAACAGCTGATTTGCTTAACCCTGGCAAAAAAAAAAGGTCATAAAATTGTCCATGACTCGCTTAATAACCACCCTGCTCAGCAATGGAAATATTCTGGTCCAAATTGTGGTTGTATTAAGTTCTTCCTGAACTCCAGGCACAGTGAATTCTAGACCTCTGATCATCATTATTTTGGATGGCTGAAAGCTACAAAGAAGGTTTCTGCAACATCAGGGAGTTATACATGTCTGAATTATATCCAAATACACGTAATCCTCAACTTATAAACAGTTCAAAGTTACATCACTGAAAAAAGTTACTTATGACCATTGCAGCATCTCCATGGTCACATGATCAAAGTACTGACAGTTGGCAAGTGGTTTGTGTTTATGATTGGTTGCAGCATCCCAGGATCCTGGGATCACCTTTTGCGACCTTCTGACAAGCAAAGTCAATGGGGAAACCAGATTCACTTAAAACCATGTTACTGATTTAACAACTGCAGTGACTGACTTAGCAACTGTGGCAAGATAGGTTGCAAAATGGGGCAAAGCTCATTTAACAAAGGTCTTGCTACGCAACATATATTTTGAGCTCAATTGCAGTTGTAAGCTGAGGACTTCCAATATTATAGCTTTAATAAAATGGCTGTATTAACCATGTTTTAAAAAACAAAAACAGCATAACCTTGAGTTTGTAGCCATGATTGGCTTTTACCTTTCTTGGCAGTACACAATTATTAATTTAAGAGAAATCAGATACCGCCATTTACACCCCAGTGAGCTGCCTGTCGGGTGACAAGGCTGCTGTGAAATTTTGTTTCCACATTTGTATGATTTACAGAAAATGTGGCTAAATTTGCATATTGTGCTAAACTGAAATACTTGTTACGTTTTGGTTTAAAGGTGTGAATCCAGCCTTTTTCGGTTCTCTTCAGAGCCTGCTAACTTGGTAGCTTATTCAGTAACCTGATTTTAAAAATTCAGCCTGTGTTTATATGATGGGAGTTTTACTTCTATGTCATCCAGGGTGAATATTACCTTGACCTGTCACTGAAAATACAATATTGTTAGTCAGTGATGCTTCTAAGGAATGGTTTGTATATGTATAATTTGAAATAAAAGGAATATCTGAGGTGTCATTCTGTATTGTGGGTGCATTTTCCATGAAACAAATCTGAATGCTGAATTGCATTTGGAACGTAGTTGGGTTTACCTGCAGTATTTGGAATATTTAGTTGTCTTATAATGGTCCATGCAATTTGGAATAAATTCTATTTTTGTATCAGAAGACAAATGGCCTATAGAAACATATGATTACAAGATGAAAAGGGTCTTTTGCTGCTTCAATAAACTTTGGAACTCCCTGCACAGGGATACTGGATTCATTTTTTTTCTATTGCCTTTTTATTTAGGTATCTCTTTTTGACAAATACACCATGTTTGTTACAGACCTTCTTTTTAAATGCCTGTTATTTGTCCATTAACCAATTTAATATCCTTTTTTTTTTATAGAGAGGTACATATTGAGTAAAGCATTTGGAACAGTTTTGAAATTGTAGATTAAAAAATTCTATGTAGAACCTAGTGTATAACCATGCTTATGTTCATTAGTTCTCTGCTTTAGGGCATCATTTAGCGCAGGGGTCTCCAACCTTGGCAACTTTAAGCCTTTAAGCCCCAGCCAGCTTCTGGGAGTTGAAGTCCTGCAGGCTTAAAGTTGCCAAGGTTGGAGACCCCTGATCTAGTAGAGAGGTCTACCCAAGAATTTGAAGGAACCATGAAGTTGTAGTCCAAATCAATTGCACGACTGTTCTACATTTCCTGAGTCTATGTTCAGAGCTAAGATTTGCGAGTGTGCGCATGCGCAAGGAGTCCCTTGGATCGTTTCTCCAAACCGCTCCTTGGTAGTTGCGTCCTCCGGCCGGTAGAGGGAGCCGCCGAAACTTCACTGGCGCGCAGTTTGGCGGTAATCCAGTTGCGCCTGCGCGCTAGTTTTTGTGCTCCCACAGATGGCCGAGTCTCTCGCTCTGAAGAGAAAACGCGAGGAAAAAGAGGGAGAGAATGGATCCGCCGGGTCTCAAAATGAAGGGCCGGCCCCCGGCAACTTCCCTTTGGCCGAGCTCTCTGTGATGAAAGTGCTGAGGGAATCCGCGCGGGAGAAGGCGATCTTCCTCCACGGGCGGGTAGGGAAATTATTGGCTCTTCGGGCTTTGGAATTGTTAGCTGGCGGCCAATTAGAGAACAAGGGGCGGGGCTAGCCGGCGACGTCTCACTCGCCGCCTTTCTGATATGGGAACGTCACGATTTGCATAATAGCGGTGACTGTCGGAGAGCGTGTGACGTCATCGCACACCTCCTTCCCGCGTGCCGATCCTGCTGCAAGGTGTGCCAGGACTACAGTTCCCATCACCCCTCCACCTCAATAGGCCGCCTGGTAGACGGGGAGGGGGTGATGGGATTTGCGGTCCAAGGCACCTCAAAGCCTCCCTTCGAATTGAGAAAGAGGCTGAAGGGAAGGAGGGGGCTGGGCTCTTCCATTGAGCGCAAGGGCCGGGTGTGGGAGTTTTTGGGGATTCCCCATTTTGTTTGCTGAGGGGTGTGAAAGAAGCAGCAGGACAGGAGGCGTTTTTTCTCCCAAGTTGGGGTGATGTGGGAATACTGCACGAAATAAAAATGTGCGTGAAGACTTCAGAACAGACTCCTGGCCTCAGAATGCCTGATCTCTGGGCCTTCTGCATATTGTTTTTATAAAAAAAAATATACAAATAATTTTCTATTTTCTATTTTTAATTGATTTGTCATGTTCATAGGAATATATAATCGATCAGTCTATCTATCTATCTATATATCATCTATCATCTATATCATATCATCTATCTATCTATCTATCTATCTATCTATCTATCTACCTACCTACCTACCTACCTACCTACCTACCTACCTACCTACCTACCTACCTACCCATCCATCCATCCATCCATCCATCCATCCATCCATCTATATTATCAGTATATCTGTCTGTCTAAAAAAGTGAAATACCACTCATGCATCATCACAAAATCTCCAGAACCATAAAGCCAACAAACTTGAAATTTGGCACATATGTTCCTCTTGGCTTCTAGGTGCTCACTAAGAAAGGATTTTTTGAGATGACCATCAGAGCATTCGTATTTTGTATATTATTATTATTAACATGCTCCGATGCTAAGGAGTTCTACTCCCCCTCCCCACCTGAAAAGAAATCTGTTCCAAATGCAAAACACAAGCAAAGGAGAGGAGTTTCAGTTTTAATTTCACAGCAGCAACCAGCTTTACTACACAACAGTTGAGCTGAGCCACGCCCAGGCTCCTTGCTGTCTCCTTGCTCAAGCAGCAAATACTGTTTCAAGTTTCCAAACAACCCTCAGCTCTCTCACACACTGACAGGATACTCTCCAGATGAATACCGATGGATGTTGGTAGGTGGAGGCAGAATTTCCCCCCCTTATTTTCCTCCCCCAAAATAATAATAAATATATATTGTATTTTTTCTTTTATGTATTCTGAGAGCATTTGCACCAAGACAAATTCCTTGTTTTGGCCAATAAAAGAATTCTAATTCTTCTAATTCTATTACATGCACAACTCAGAAATATGCAGCTTAAAAGAGGTACAGAGGAGACTGATTCCTGCAGCTTGGCGCAATGTTTCAGCTGCAGTGGAGCTTTTTTTTTTTTTTGACAATCCGAGTCAACACTCATGAGTCTTAAACATAGCAACTTTTAACAAACTTCAGCTTCCAGAATTCCCCATTCTGGCTAAGGAATTCTGGGTGTTAGTCCACAAGTCTTAAAATTGCTATGGTTGGGGAAAACTGCCAATGAGTAAAGATGGAAGAGATCGAGAGGTACCAGGCAAAGATGGGAAAGAATTTGGGCTACTTATCATAAAAGCTCCCTCAAGCTCATCTTCTGGTAATGGATGGACATGGTCTTTCCATTTCCATGGCAACAATACAGAGATGCATTATCTGTTGTTTTTCTAAGCGTTCCAATCTAGTTTGTAATCAAGTGGGATTTTTTGTGGTCTTCCATGCAAGCACTGGCTAGATCTGACCCTGTGGAACTTTTTCAAGATTAGCCAAGGTCTCCTAGAGGCTGCCATTTGTTGTAACATATGAAAAAAAAGAAAATATTTTATACTTTAACCTCAGTTGATGGGTTAACATCATTTATTTACCTATGTTTTCTTCCTTTGCCCCCTCCTCCTTTCCAGCCTTTGTGCTATTCAGATTTCAACTACAAAGCAGAAAAATGTTTCGACAAAATGTATTCTAGAATATCCAGGCTATGTATTGGGAAGAACCCAGTGATAACAACCTGGAAATAAATTATCTACTGATTCTAATGTTATTTTCAATCCCTAGGATAATACATGGTCTTATATCACACAGTAACCCATTTAACCATTATTTGTTGAATAAACCACAAGAAACTATAGTGAATTGTGTGCTGAGCCAAAAACAAATAAAATACAATGGGTTAGCAATGGCGATGTCCTAGATGAGAGCTAGTCTACAGGTTTGACAGTGAGAAATAAACAAGGAATACAGCGGTCATATCGCTGAATGAAATTGTGTAGCCGAGTGCCCAGATTAGTATTATTTCACCTAACAAAAGTATTTCCGACGTATCTCCAGATTTAGATTATTTTTCTTATTAGCATATCTATTGCTTTTGGCCAGATCAGTTTTTCATGTTTAGTGTTTAAAGCGAAATTGAATTGCAAACTAGCAGTTAACTTGAATGCTGTAAATAAGATGGATGGACTTGTCACTCAGGGCCTATAAGAACTGGAAAATTGCAAGTACTCTTTTAATTCGCCATTTACAACTATATTGTGTTTCAAAGGCAGATTCTCCAGAGTGCAGGGGATACAGCTGGATTAATACTTTTATTGTCCTCTGTAAATCCACCTGGAGATAACCAAGGCATGCAGTGAAGTGTCAGGAAATTGCTCACATCTCTATCATTTTAAAGAACAGTCTAAATTTTAGAGGAGTGATTTTTTTTTTTAAAGGAAGGTGGATTAGATTCAAGGTCAAATTCAAAGTGTGGGTGAGTAAAGCCATTAAAGAGAGAAAGGGTTGATAAACTACAGTTACAAAGCACTACCAAAAGCAGGTAATATGCCAAGGTCAGATATAGTACAGTAGATACAGAGGAATTGTTCTCCCATCGCTCATCCCAGTTCAGTGTATCACAAGGTTAATCATGGCATACATTTTTTCAGTACTAATCATCTTACCAGGCAGCTGGCTATGATAAAGTACAGTAAATTCTTATCAGTGCCTTGTGCAGATCCAAATCCTCCTCCTGTATCTTATTATCCTGAGTTTCTTCTCCTCTCCCCTTAATATTTAAATGTTCTGTCAGTCTTATGTTTAATTTACATACTTCATTACTTGTACATGGTTTGCCAATTTACATTTAAACAGACCAGTGTGTTCATATTCAAGGTTTCAGGGTTTAGAGCTTGACTGTAGCAACGTATCAAAATACAAATGCTTTACATCATTCCTGGTTTTCCCATTTTTTAAACTTGTGTCTTAAGGAGCAAATATTCATGATCTGGTAGATATTGGTTCAAAAGGTAAAAGATACTGGAATGAATGATAACCAGACCTCTCGTTATCCTTGTGATCGTTTCTTCATACATGTACTGTACAAGAACACACACACACATACATATTTGCAACCAACTATTCAGTGTTCTAATCAGAACTGGCTGCTGCAATCTATGTAAAAAAATGGTCTTTGACTTTTTGCATCTTGCTTGTGTGCTTCAAAGCACATCTGCTGATGGTTGCTGACTTTGGTGTAGCACAGAACTATTTGTGTTCTTATTTCTTTAGGTGAATAATGCTTCTGGGGACAAGACAGATGCTGTTGTGATCCTTGAGAAGATTCCCTTCCAGGAAGAGAACATCACTGAACTTTTAAAGAAGCACACTGGGCTTCAACTCCAGGTGTCCAATGACATCTATAGCACTTACCACCTCTTCCTTCCTCCAGAATTAAACGGTGAGTGGCCATCCAAGGAAGTTTGATTGATATCCATGGGAAGCTGTCCCATAAACCATATGTGACCCACCAGCCCCTTTTGGTGTCTTTCAGAACCTTTCTGTAATGGTTGTAGAAATGCTCTTACGATGCTCCATCATAACTTTGAATGGTCCTTAAGTGAGCATCATAAATTGACTGCAATTGGGCCTGCAAAGTATGGTAAGCAATAAAGCGTGCCAAAGAAATATCATAAATTGTGTTTGTTACTTCTACATTTGCCATCCATTTCTCATTGTGGCTATAATCCAAAACAATACACATTATAGTTTCAGCAAGTAATGGTCTCTCAGTGAAGTCCACGCATTTTGTGGTTCTTCAAAGGGTTGGATTGTACATCCTGCCACTCGCACTGTGATGGAGGTTGAATAAGTTTCCTTAGGTAGCATCCTTAAGTGTCTGGGTCCTGCACCTTAAGAGTTCATTGGGAATCATGACTCTTATTTGTATCCCAAGATTTGCATCTTGGGAGACAGGGGAAACAGCCAGAGTGAGGGAAACAGGCAGATAAGCAGTAGCTGAGCCTAAAGCAGGTATGTGGACATGTCATAAAAAGGCTCTTCTCTAGTTTCTTGTACTATAAAGGCAATAGAGGATAAATGTATTTTCAGACTTGCATGAATCAAATTCAAATCCAGGATCAAGGGATGCTTTCCACTCAACTACGGTAGGAATTATATTCTTTATCAAATCATATCTCCTTTTTATCTCAGTACATTCTGCTCTGGTGTCTTCCAGCATATCTCAAATTACTCTGTCCTGCTAGAGTTTGCCATGCCTGCAACAGAGTTCATTCCCAAGATACTAATTAGCACTTCTCACCCTATCAAACATTTCTTTTTATTCCAGTACAGAAAATGCATGGTGAAAATTTGTGTCGTGGATTGGGGGCCTTCTAGGTTTTCAAGGTGTTTTCCTCCAGGGTGGCATCATTCAAAGAGGCAACCTTGCTTTGTCTTACCTATGTCTTTTAGATAGTTTATCGTTTAAAAGAGTAGGGAAGCTTTGTATTTCATGGTAATTATCCTTGAGTGAAAGTTTCTGTCCTTGTGGCCAATGAACCCTAAACCCTGGCAAGAACATAAGACAGACACATATTTTCTATGACGTTTTTAAATCATCAGAAGAAAGAGGGGGGAAGTTGGACTAGATGACCTACAAGATCCCTTCCAACTCTGTTAATCTGTAGGGTGTGGCACTTACCAGCTGAGTCTGCTCTCCCCAGGGGCTCAGAGTGTACTGTAGGAGAACATTTGCACTAGCTCTCGTGATCTTGCTTTTTCTTGGACTGCAAGGAAGATGTGATTTCCACAAGGTGGCTCTCTTGGATAACAAGCTTTGAAACATAACTGTATCATCTGAATGGCAAGCCAGTGCTGTTATTCCCCTTGCCATGTGTTTGACTCTAAATCCTGAGTATCAGTCTGATTCGGATTCTAAGGGACAATCCCTATTTGTTCAGAAATCATTAATGTAAAACATTGTAATGTATTGTTTTACATTAAATCATTAATATAAAACAGTATCTACAGAACCAGCAGATGGAGATAAAAATCTAAAGTACAAATTTACTTAGTGCTTGGTTCAGATGTGCTTGGGCAAACTAAATATAGGTAGTCCTCAATGTTACGACCATAAGGGAATCAATTGGTCATAGGGTTGTAAAACAGGCTTGATCATGTAACAGGCCTGATTTTATGACCTGTTTTGCAGTGATTGTTAAGTGAATGTGGCAGTCGTAAAGCAGGTGTCCAGTTGTTAAGCGAACACCAAGCTGGTTAAGCAGATCAGTGATTCGCCGTGGGAGCGAATTTACTGAACACCGGAAGTAACTGCTGTTGGGAATTTTTGTTTTGGTAAAACTTCTATAAGGAAGTCACATGACCATGGGACACTGTATGCAACCAAAAATGTGGCCTGGTTGCCAAGTGCCTGAAGTTCAGTCAAGTGATTGCAGGGCACCTGGCTGTTTGAACTTCAAACCCAAGTTGTAAGTAAGGCCTGATAGGCCCATCATAATTTTGAATGGTTGCTGAATGAGTGAGTGCCCATGAATTGCAGTTGGGGCCTACAAAGTATGTAAAGTGATAAAGCATGCCAAAGAAACATAAGTTGTTACTTATAACATGTGCCATCCGTTTGCCATTGTGACTGCAATCCTAAACAATGCATATTGTAGCTTCAGCAAATAATAGTGAAATTCATGGATCTTGTTTTGTGCTTCTTCAAAGGGTTGGATAATATATCTCAACCTTCTGCCTCTGGCAGTATGAGGAAGCCAAGTAAGTTTCCTTAGATAGCATCCTTAAATGTCTGTCCTGCACCTTAAGACTTCATTGGAATCATGACATTTTCCTTAGTTATTTGTATCCTGTCCTTTAAAAATTATTTTTATAAATAACAAGTAGAATGGATGGTCATGACGACATGTTCTTGGAAGGTGTGTTGTGTGTGAATTGAGGAAGGTGGATGTAAGCGTTTTAATAGGGGGATGTGGATATGCAGGTAGTCCTAGATTTACAGCAGTTCATTTAGTAACCATTCAAAGTTATGATGACATCGGTGACTTGTGACTATTTTGCACACTTATGACCATTTCAGCATCCCCATAGTCCCGTGATCAAAGTTCGGGTGCTTGGCAACTGACTCATATTTATGACAGTTCCAGTGTTCTGGGCTCCTGCGATCATCTTTTCCAACCTGACATACAGTCAATGGGGAAGCCAAATTCTCTTAACAACTGTGTCACGAACTTAACAACTGCAGCGATTCACTTAATAACTGTGGCGAGAAAGGTTGTTAAATGGGACAAAATTCACTTAACAAATGTTTTGCTTAGCAACAGTAATTTTGGGCTCAGTTGTGGTCTTAAGCAGAGGACTGCCTGTACGGAAGCTGTAGATGGATGTGAAGAGAGTGAGGGATTCAGATCTTGTGTAGATTTCCTATACTCAGTCCTAAACACACACACACACACACACACACACACACACACACACACACTCTTAAACCTTGAATAATTCCAGAGTTACATTCATAATGCAGAAGTCCTTGTATTTGAACATGAGACACAATAACATCTGAATGTTCTCTTTTGTGAATTTCCCCTTGGATTAAGAGAAGACAACATGCTTTGTAGGACTAATACCGGTCTTAGAATAAAAGGGCCTTCTGTTTATATTCAGTGAAAGTTCTTTGAGTAGCAGAGGGCTTTGATGACTCTCTCTTGTTACTCTTTACAGACTGATAAATGGTTTATTGGGTGATGGTGTAAAGAAATAAATAATTGCTTATACATGTTTTGGTGTTTCAAGTAGACTTGAGTTACGGCCTCTTAATGCAAGAACCATATGTCGCCGGTGGCGCTTTGCATATCTACAGCTGCAGATTTGATTTCTGCATTTGGTTAAAAGGCTTTGTGCACCACTGAGCTTTATTAGATGTGAGGTGGGGTGGGATTATCTCAGAGAAGTCCTCCTGCCAGTTGGAGAAAGATCAGATGACGCCTTATTGTATTTTCCTTGAAATATTACCATGTTTCCCTGGAAATAAAATCTAGCCTGATTTTTTAGCATGCACGTAATATAAGCCCTCTCCCCCAAAATTAGCCCCAGTGAAGAGGGTGGTTGTGGCCAGCACAGGAGGTGGTGAGCACATGTGGGCTGACAGAGTCCAGCAGTTACCGCAGCCCCTGCAGCACAGGTGAGTTGATTTCCTGTCCAGGCTGCAGGAAAGCTAAGAGTCAGTGGGCTGGAGTAAGGGGGCAGCCACAGGAGGCTCGCCTTCATATCTCTTGGCTTGCCTGTGGCCCACGTGGTGCATCTGGATTGCCTGCCTCCCACCGCCCATGCATGTCTCTGTCTCTGCTGCTTGGACAGGGAATCAACTCACCTGTACTGCATGGACTGCACAACCCCAGAGTGTGCCAAGCAAGGGACTGGCGGGCTGCAGGTGCTGGCAGATACCATACCAGACACTGCTTGTCCACACACTGGGGGAGTGAGGTATCCAGCCAGGCTGATCATCCTGAAATTGTGCTTCCCAAAAAATAAGACCCAATGTTTATTTTGGAGCCTGAAAAAAATATAAGACTGGGTCTTATTTTGGGGGAAACATGGTCTATTCTGAAATGCTCTAAAACAGAGGAGCAAAAGTCAGCAGGCTGACCAGCTTTGACATTTTCATACGTCTTGGCTGCATGGTCTTTGATCCCACTAAAGTTAATCAAGAAATTAGCTTCATCAGAATCATCAGGAGAAATAAATCGATCCTTTGCTTTTTGGTATGCCTTCCATTCAGCCAAACAGTTCAAAGAAGAACGTCAAATATTGGTGCCCAGTGTTTATTTTTAGACAGTGAAACTAAAGATGTGATAAACCTGTTGGTATAAACAGTGGGAAAAAAAAAAAGAAATGAGTGCTCCAACAATGAAGTGTAAAAGCACACACCCTTGGGCAGGATTTTCCAAATGTTCGTTGATCATGTAATCTATAAGTAGTCCTCGACTTATAAGCATTTGTTAACCGTTCAAAACTGGCACTGAAAAATTGGTCCTCGTGCTTACGACCGCCAAGGCATTCTCCATGGTCATGTGATCCAAATCTGGGCACTTAAGCAACTGGCATTATTCACAACAGTTGTGGTGTCTCTGTGTCATGTGATTGCCACTTGCATCCTTCCCAATTGCGGTCCTAAGTCGAGGAGTCCCCGTATCATTCTCCAAAAACTGGAACTAATCAAGTAAAAAAGTTTTTAAAAAACAGAGGAAAGGTTCACATCCTCATTCTACAAGGAAGTTGGTGGTGACTGCATTCACACCTCACACTAAGCCCCTGACTTGGGAGTGAACAATGTTAAAAAAACAACAACATTAATCTTCTTGCTTTAAGTATGTTGAAAAGGAAAATAAAAGTCTCTATTCAGGCTGCCAAACCCTTGAGATATTTGAAGCTTCACGCTAATTTCCTTTTGACAGCATTTAAGAGCTGCAAGTTCTGGTATCCCTCCCCACGTGCTTCTCCATTTTACCTCTGCTTTGCCAGCATCCCTCAGAGGCATGTCTGAAACACTTACTTACTTTATTGTCTAGTTAATGTTCCTTTCAAGGTTTGTCTCCTCTGAGCTTATATAAGCTAACGTGTATAACTCAGCCATTATAAGGCTATTAAGCATTACTTTAATTTTTAATAGCTTGCATGTGTCTGTGTGCGTCTGTCTGTGGGTGTCTCTCAGATGTTTTTTATTTCACTTACCTGTGATGCAGGCTTGTGGGTATTGCTTCTGTTCCAAAGCAAATAGATTGTTTTCTGTATCAAAACCGAAATGTGTTTTTTTCTTTTTTTTCCTCCCAAATTAAAGCAAAATTGGTCTTTTAAGGGGCGGGGTTGCTCAGGGGAGGACTTGGATTTGTGTCTTTCCGTTATTTTTCAGGGCATTAAAAGGAGCTTAGACTTGTTCCTTAAAGCACATCCGTAACATACAGGTATTATTAGTATATGACATACTAATCATTGTGAAAGCCCTTCCCGCAGCCCTCATTCCCCTGCTTCATAAATAATAGCTAACCATGGGGAAAATGCACAAACGCTGGTGTGGTTGCCTAAGATACACTTACTTAGCATTTTATGCAATTAATCAGAATAGAGCTGGAAGGGGCCTTGGAGATCTTCTAGACTAGCCCCTTGCTCAGGCAGGAGACCCTATACCAATGGTGGCTAACCTTTTTCAGCTCCTGTGCTGATAATTGCGCGCTTGCTTGGTTGCATGCACTCATGTGCCAGCACCCAGAAGGCAATGCGTGCTGGCCCCCACACATCCCCGGCACATGCGATTTCCCCCTCACGCATTGCACGTCTGTGCATGTGTGCATGATTTCCCCCTTGCATGCCTTGCACATGTGCGTGTGGCTCCCTCATGAGCAGTACGTCTGTGCCTCCACGCACAACTCCCTTGCGTAGAGTACGTCCCTCCGCATGCGCGCACATCTGTGCACTCTCCTTTGCCTCCTACGCATGCACGCCAGATAACGACAATCAGCTGTTGGGTGGCAGCGGTACCTGTACTTGTGCAGTGGGGACTTCTGGGTGACTTCTCGCGTGCTGGGGGAAATGGCTCTGCGTGCCACTTCCAGCATGCATGGCATAGGTTCGCCAACATGGCCTTATACCATTCTGGATAAATCCCTGTCCAGTCTCTTCTTAAAAACCTCCAGTGATGAAGCACGTACAACTTCTGAAGGCAAGTCATTCCACTGGTTAATTGTCCTCACTGTTAGGAAGTTTCTCCTTAATTCTGGGTTGCTTCTCTCCTTGATTAGTTTCTATCCATTACTTCTTGTCCTGCCTTCAGGTGCTTTGAAGCAGTGGTCACCAACTGGCCATGGCCCACCAGTGGTCCATGAGAAAATTTTGGTGGGCTGCAGAGAAATCTCACCCCCAAAGCACCCCCCAAAGCAATTAATCCAGGCTGTGCAGAAACACAAGGCTATGCAGCCCACATGGCCCGTGGGAACCCTCCCCACCCACACCTTACCCAGCAAACCTGCCTGCTAAATTGCTATTTTTCCTTTTTCTGACCATCAGCTGTCTGCTGTACCGGGAGATTTAGATTAGCCAGGAAGCAGGAAATGTTTGGATTTCTTGCTTTCTAGCTAATCTTTAGATCTTCGGCTCTGCTTTTAAGCACAGCCAAACTTCCCTTAGGACTGAAGGTACTATTATTCAGTGCAGACTCACATCAAGCAAATTTTATGTGACAGACTGAGCTAGCCGATGGCAGATAGATAGATCACTGAATGATTCTGTGAGCAACTCAATCTGCCTGCCTGCTTTGCCTGCTTTGGGTAAAAGTTGCTCTTTTTTTTGTAAAAAAGTCAATATTTATATAAATATATATAATATTTACACACAAGCCATGCCCAGCCAGTCACATGACCACCAAACCACACCCACAAATTAGGCCAAGCCCACAGAACCGGTTAGTGGTCCCTGGGATTTAAAATTATGAGTTTGGTGGTCCCTGAGGTCCAAAAGGTTGGCGACCCCTGCTTTGGAGAATATCTTGGCTCCTTCTTCTTTGTGGCAGCCTCTTAAATATTGGAACACTTCTATCGTGTCACCCCTACTCTTTTTTTCTCACTAGTCTAGACATACTCAATTTCTGCAATCATTCTTCATATGTTTCAGTCTCTGAGTCTTTCATCATCTTAGTTGCTCTTCTTTGCACTTTTCCCAAAGTCTCAAACATCTTTTTTGTAACGTGGTGACCAAAACTGGATGCAGTCCTTGGCGTACGACCGCAATTGAGCCCAACATTTCTGTTGCTAAGTACAACATTTTGTTAAGTGAGCTTTTGTCCCATTTTAAGGGACAAAACCTTTTTGCCACAGTTGTTAAGTGAATGACTGCACTTGTCAAGTTGGCAACACTGTTGTTTCAGTGAATGTGGCTTTCCCATTAACTTTGCCTGATAGAAGTTTGCAAAAACGAGAATGCGATTCAGGGACACTGCAACCATTATAAAATATGAGTCAGTTACCAAGCAGCTGAATTTTGAACACGTGACTACAGGGGACGCTTCATGAGTCATAAGTGTGAAAAACGGTCACAAGTCACTTTTTCCAGTGGTGGTGTAACTTCGAACAGTCACTGAATGATTTCTTGAAAAACGAGAGCTATCAGCATTTAAAGCCCATGTCACACTGAACCAACGGATGCAAAGAGGATGTAAAACGGACAAAAAACCTTGCCATCCGTTCGAAAACACGATGTACTCACTGCCTCCGTTTGGCTTCCTCTCTATCCGTCCAGCATCCGTTTATGGATGTTTAATCCGCTCCAAAAGTTTTGGGCTGCCTAAAACTTTTGCGCGGAAAATGTATCCAGTTCGTCCGTTCTGCATCCGTTACGCATCCGTTACTCATCCGCTATATCCGCTAGGCATCTGCTGCGCATCCGCGCAACTCGCATCCGCCCGGACGCAGGGAGGAAGCGGAATGGACGCGGAACGGATGCAGAACGGATGCCTAGCGGATGCAGAATGGAAACAAAAGCGTTTAAAACGGAGAAAACGTTCGCAGAGGGGACCTATCTCGGATATTAAGGATGTCTACAGGATGCTTAGAGGATGACTAGAGGATGCCTAGCGGAAAACCTATACTGCCTATAAAAAGGGGGAGCAACTCGCCTGCATCTCACTTTCAGAACAGCAGCCCAGCGGTGCAGACCTCTGCAGCCTTCATCTGGCTCTTCCTCTTCCACAGCATCCAGTCATGTCCACCGTGGATTGTGACAAAGTCCTTTCAGCAGCCACCATCCTTCTGCAACAGTGTAAAACCATCTACAGGCTCTGTGAACTCTACTACGGGAAGAAAAGGAGGCACCCAAAAAAAGTCTGGGTCCAAAGATGGTTCACCAGAAGAGCAGAGGACGGACTGTACAACAAGCTGATGGTGGAGGTCAGGAGCGAAGACACTCGGCCGTTCCAGAACTTCATGAGGATGCCTCCAGCCATGTTTGACAAAGTTGTGCAGCGGCTGACACCCAGGTTGACCAAGACAAACACCAACTTCCCACCCAGCCTGGAACCTGGGCTCAAGGTGGCACTCACTCTGCGCCACCTGGCCTCAGGGACCACCTACAGGAGCATGCAGTACGGCTGGAGGGTGCCACTCAGCACCATCAGCTTTGTGGTCAGAGAAGTCGTGCAGGCCATCATCAAAGAATACAAGGAGGAGCTCCTCCAGTGTCCCTCCACTGAAGAAGGCTGGAAGAAAGTTGCAGAGCAGTGGTATCAGAAGTGGAACTTCCCCCACACCGTTGGAGCCATAGATGGGAAGCACGTGGCCTGCAAAGCTCCAGCCAAGTCGGGGTCCACTTATTTCAACTCCAAGGGCTTCTTTAGCATCATCCTCTTCGCCATGGTCGATGCTGACTACAAGTTCATGTACATCGATGCTTCAGGCAACGGCTCATCTTCAGATGCCCAGATATAAAAGGCCAGTGACCTCAAGGAGGGGCTGGAAAGCAACCTCATGGTGGGCTTCCCAGATCCAGACCCGCTGCCCAACGACAAGATGTGCCCTACTTCATCGTGGGGGATGACGCCTTCTCCCTCACAACCTACCTCATGAAGCCCTACACCTCCAAATACCTCACCCGTGAAGAGAAGATCTTCAACAACAGGCTGTTCAGGGCAAGACGGGTGGTGGAGAACGCCTTTGGCATCCTGGCCAACAGGTTCCAGGTACTTCTCACCAACATGCAGCATAGCCCAGAGACCGTGAGGAGGATCGTGGAAGCTTGCTGCATCCTGCACAATCTCATGCGCACCCGCTACCCAGTCTTGCAGAACAGGCTTGTGGACCGTCAACAAGGCAATGGGGACATGGAGGCTGGGGAATGGAGGCAAGGGCGAAACCTGATCGACACTCAGGATGTGCAAGGCCCCAACAGAGCCTCACGTGAGGTGAAGAAGCAGCGCAACCTCCTGAAACACTGGTGCAACTCCCCAGCTGGAGCAGTGGAGTGGCAAGACAGGATGGTAAATGCTTAATGGATGCTTCCTTCAGACTGTCTCATCACACGGATGAGATTGGGCCATGTATGTTGGGTTGGCCTACAATGAACAGGGTGTTTAATAAAGAGTTGTGTTTATGTTGACATGTGTGGATAATTATTACATTATTATTGATAATAAAGGGCCGTAGGTGTGGCACTTGGGAGGGCACAGTCCCACTATGCTTGCACTGGAGGTTTATCTATCCCACTGCTGTCCTAACCCATCCCACAGCTATTACCCATCCCACAGGTATCCTAACCCATCCCAAAGCTATCCTTACCCATCCCACAAGCATGCAAAGGCTTAAACCATTTCTAAAAGTTTCCACCAAGAATTTATTAAAAAAAAGAAATGAAGCAAGTGTGTGAATCATAAATAGACTTTATTAACAACAAGCTATAAGACAAAAATGAGTCTCTGGCACTCCTCTTGTTCGCTCAGTCCCAGGGGTGAAGGGTGCAAGTGCTGTGGAGGTGGCTGGTGCTGGAGTGCTTGTCATCAGCTCCTCCAGAAGCAGAAGCAGCAGAAGCGCCAGCCCCAGAAGAGCGAGCCCATGCTGCAGAAGCCCCAGCAGAACCAGAGTGAGGGCCAGGGGGCGGGATGGTAGCCCTGTCCCTCTTGCCAGGGCTGGCAGCAGATGGCTGAGGCTTGCTGTGCTTCCGCATGGTTGTGGGGTTGCTGGCTGGCAGGAACCAAGGCTGGCAGGGAGGCTGGCACCAAGGCAGGCAGGAAGGCTGGCAGGAAGGCAGGCACCAAGGCTTGCAGGAAGGCAGGCAGCAAGGCTGGCAGGCAGACCGGCTGGCAGCAAGGCTGGCAGGGAGGCTGGTAGCAAGGCTGGCAGCAAGGCTGGCAGGCAGACATGCAGGCAGGGCAGTCAAGGCAGTCGATGTGTCCGGCAACAGGTCTTTCCTCTGAATGGCGACCTGCTTCCGAGCTGCTTCCGTTATATCCGCGGGGCTGACGCAATGCATCCTTCCTGCATGCGCAATTAACGCCAGGCATCCATTAGGCTTCCGCTGTGCATCCGCTGTGCATCCGCTGTGCATCCGCTTCATCCGTTCGGTGTCCGCTCTGCATCCGCTCTTTCCATTCTGCGTCCGCTTCGCTTAGGCCCCCCGGAAGCCCTGTGGATGTGCCATCCACTCCCATCCGCTCCCATCCGCTTCCATCCGCTGGGCTTCCGTTCCGCATCCACTTTGCATCCGCCCTGCGTCCTCCCCGCATCCGGTTATGCAAATTTTTGCCCCTTTTGAGAGCGGATAACAACGGATGGAACATTTTGCTCGTCCGCTGTGTCCTTTTTGCATCCGTTGGCCAGTGTGACATGTGCTTAAAGAGGAGCATCCTGTTCATTCCTATGTTGTCCACTTATTTCAACATGTGGTCCAAGGAGACAAGTATGAATTGGCCCAATGGTTGTTCCCCCTTTTTACACACCTCTTTTGGTCATGTAGAAGATGGTCCAGTGGGAGTTGCACAGTGTGCAATTCCCAATCCTGATCAGGGTTTAAATTCTAGAGCCAAATGGATTGAACTCTGTGGGAAAATTTATTAAAAGCAATTTGGCAGAGGAGCAGGGATCCACTCGGTGGGTTTTAATGATCTGTGAACCCAGTTTGTGTGATCCCAGTATGGCAGGGGCAAGGAAACGCTCATTAAATTAGTAAATACTATTCATTTACGGCAGTGGTCCCCAACCTTTTTTGTACCAGGGACCAGTTTCACGCAGAAGCACTTTTTCAAGGACCGGCAAAATCAATTATTCTGCAATAGTAAAGGGCTTCTTAGCTTTAGCTAATATAATATATATATATTAATCACGATTATTCATTCTTTGTGGCCCGGTACAAAATGATTTATGAACCGGTAATGGTCCGGGGCCCGGTGGTTGGGGACCCCTGATTTACAGTATTTGCTTCTAGGAATATCACTGTGGAAACTGCAACTTGGCTCACCTTTTAACATGTTTTCAATGGTTCTGTTTTGCTGAGTCACACAATATTTTACAGGTTGTCCTTGTCTTAACAACAACTCATTCAGTGACCATTTGAAGTTACAGCGGCACTGAAAAAAGTGACTTATGACTGGTTTCACACTTATGACAGTAGCTGATTTCCCATAGTCATGTGATCAAAACTCAGGTGCTTGGCAACTGGCATGTACCTATGACGGTTGCAGTGTGATCACCATTGATGAGCTTCCCAGCTGATTTCAGTGGGGGAAGCCAAATTTGTTTAACCACATGATTCACTTAAAAGTTGCAGTGATTCACTGAACAACTTTGGCAAAAAGCTTGTAAAATGGAGGGCAACTCACTTCAACGACTGTCTTGCTTAGCAGTGGGATTATGTAAGGTTACCATGCTGTGATAGTCAAAGAAAGAGGAACTGGTGATCTGTCCGCACAGGCAGATATGGTTAATTCTTGTTTAGTGCTCCTCAACGTGGCTGTCCTTGTTGTGACATTCAATTTGTCCAAATACTTGATTGTACAAAGGCCTTTTGAATAGGTGAAGTTGCTCTCCGAACAGAGCAGATATGTTGTTGTTGTATTACTGGCCTCAGCAATTGAGATAAGGACCAGACAGACAGCCACCCACAGAAATGCTCAGCTCTGATCTGCAAGCTGTACCTTGTGAATTAGTAGTGGGTGAGTGCCTGCCATTGACCTTGGTACCGATTCCAGAGCTTTGCTTTGCCCAGCTGTGTGATCTGAAAAAGTCTTTCTTTCTTTCTTTCTTTCTTTCTTTCTTTCTTTCTTTCTTTCTTCCTTCCTTCCTTCCTTCCTTCCTTCCTTCCTTCCTTCCTTCCTTCCTTCCTTTCTCTCTTTCTCTCCTCTCCTCTCCCTCCTTCCTTCCACTTTTCTATTAATTAATTAATTAATTAATTAATTAATCCTTTCTTTTCTCTCTCTCTCCCTCCCCCTCCCTCTCTCTCTCCCTCTAAAACAAGATGGGTGACTTACAGGATGGCATGTAATCTCTGGTATTTGATACTATAAACCTCTTCCTGAAATTTCAGGAAGCGAAGTTTGTAGGCATTGTAAATAATGAACTATCCTCAGATAAATCTCTGCTGAACTTCTAACAAGTTTGAAAAAAAGTTGGGGGGTGGGGTGTCTCGTTCTAAAGGTCACATTCTTTCGGCAGAAAAAAAAAATGAAAAAGAGTTCATTTCCCAGAAGAGGAAGTTTTTTTGAGATGCTAGTTGTCTGACTCTTGGTAAAGGCTCCAAATTTTCCTCTCAATGTCATGCTGGCAGAGTCCTCCTTTTGATTCTCTTCCTTCCAAAGGATTTATAGGATTTTCTTAGCATTGGATATCCATATTATTTAATTTATCTGTACAAAATGGGGGAATAAAGGGGGAAAGGTGTTTTAAAGCCTGGTAAATGTAAGTAAAAAGGGACGCAGTGGCTCAATGGTGAAGACGCTGAGCATGTCAATCAGCAAGGTCAGCAGTTCGGCAGTTCAAATCCCTAGTGCCACATAATGGAGTGAGCTCCCATTACTTGTCCCAGCTTTTACCAACCTAGCAGTTCGAAAGCATGTAAAAATGCAAGTAGAAAAATAGAGACCACTTTGGTGGGAAGGTTACAGCATTACGTGCACCTTCAGCATTTAGTCATGCCGGCCACATGACCATGGAAATGTCTTTGGACAGTTTGGCTTTGTAACGCCCCCTAGAGTCGGAAACAAGTAGCACATATGTGCGAGGGGAACCTTTACCTTGGCTCAATGTCTATAAAGGGGCTCAGTGGGTGAGTGGTTAAGACGCTATCCTTGTCAATCAGAATGCTGGCAGTTTGAAATCCAAGCACCATGTGACGGGGTGAGCTCCTGTTACTTGCTTCAACTCCTGCCCACCTAGCAGTTCAAAAGCATACCAGTGCATGTAGATAAATGGGTACCACTTCGGTGGGAAGGGAACAGCGTTCTGTACACCTGAGCGTGCATGACCATGAAAGTGTCTTCGGACCATGCTGGCTTCCTTGGCTAGCAAATGGAAATGAGCACTTCCCGCTAGAGTTGGATACAACTGGACAAGGGAAACCTTTACCTTTAAATGTCTGTAGAGCCAGTCTCACAGCACTTCCAGGTGCTTTGTCTGATGTCATCACATTTTCAAAAACTTTGATGGCACAGCAGCCCAAATTGGGATTTTTCAGTTAGGCATGCAACTGCCCCAGGTAATACATAACAGGACGGTGAGTTTTGAACAACCACCAAACTCGAAATTCTAGACCTAGAAAACCTAGAACTACGCTACCTTTGGTCTGATCTAAGTATAGTATATAAAATTATATATTGCAATGTCCTACCTGTCAGTGAATACTTCAGCTTCAACCATAACAATACAAGAGCAAACAATAGATACAAACTCAAGGTTAACCGCACCAAACTTGACTGCAGGAAATACGATTTCAGCAACAGAGTGGTCAATATCTGGAATGCACTTTCTGACTCTGTGGTTTCTTCCCCAAACCCCAAAAACTTTAACCTTAGATTGTCTACTATTGACCTCACCCCTTTCCTAAGAGGTCTGTACGGGGCATGCATAAGCGCACCAACATGCCTACAGTCCCTGTCCTATTGTTTCTTTTTATTTTTCTTATATGTATCCATTTCATGTACTCATATCTATGTCCATACTTATATCTGTAGTCTTATAATCGCTTGACAAAATAAATAAATAAATAAACAAACAAATAAATAAAAATAAAAATATGGGGAGTGGAATAGCATCTGGATCTGCCCTTCCTTGCCCTCCTACCTAGCCACTGATTGTCTCTTATGAAAACTCAACAGTCTTCTTTTGGGTATATTTTTCAGCTGTGCTTCTGGGTCTTAGTTCTGCCTATAGCAAAAAGCTCCCATTAAGAATAATTGTGGCCACCTCACAAATTCAATAAACTAGATTAGGCCAACCTTTGCTTTTTTGAGTTTGGTGAAACTTTCCAGGGCTGTTTTGCTTAATACTCTGAGCAGAAAGATGCCCATTAAAAAAAAACCAAAAGAGCATCCTTTCATCCTGCAACCAAGTTACGTAAAAAATGATTGTTTGACTAGAGAAACAGCCTAGTAAATAACACTGCTATTTGTTTAAAAGCTTGTGCAGTGTTAATATTTTCTTTAAAATCCAATATTGATTTTCCACGGGGTTAGTATGTTGCAATCAATAGGTATGGATAAGTAGAAGCAATCATTCTTATTCACTCAATCCATTTGGAAAATTGGTATTAATTAAGTTCCCTGAAACTGACAACCAGGAGCTGCAACTTCCCTGAAGGGGTTTTTGCTACACTTGAATAGCCTCCAATAATGTTCACATTTGGGAGAAAATATGGGATAGATTTGGAAATTTGTCAGCATCCAAGCTGGAGGTCTGTAGCTTTCCTGATTATTGGGTGAGCACGATCTATTGCCAGTTGCAGGCTGATTTGCATCCAAACACCTTGGCACTTTCAAATTCACTTGTAAATGCCTGTTCTACCATGCAAATTGGTTCTGCATGGTATTTAAATTGTGGTAGCCTAATGTCTAGTGTCCTTCAGGAATCCTTCCTTGTTATTTTCTTTATTATTGATTTATTTGCCACACTTTTATTAATTTTTTTACAAGTAACTTGAGGCAGCAAGTTATCCAACACACCTTCTTCCTTCTATTTTCCCCACAAAAACAATCCTGTGAGGTGAGTTAGGGCTGAGAGAGTATGGCTGGTTCAAAGTCACCCAGCTGGCTTTCCTGTCTTCAGGTGGGACTAGAACTCATAGTTTCCTGGTGAGTCACCCATCTAGCTTTCATGGGTAAGGCAGGACATGAACTCCTGGTCTTTAGATTTCTACCCTGGTGCCTTAACCAATAGATGAAACTGGCTCTCTCTGTTATGAAAGCCTGGCCTTCTTATCTCTTGATTTAAACAGTAAATATAATTTGTAGGAAGAGGTAATGCTACTTAAAATTAGTTGCAGAACAGAACTGCATTCTCCAGCAGAAATTCTGGAGATGGGGTGAGGTTTAATGCTATGCAAAGATCAGGCGCAGGTGTGTGTTAGCATCCCATTATGATAGGATTAGGCAAACAACTGCTCAAAGCTGCAGACAATTTTAACATGCATTTGTGCATTTGAAAGATCCTGGCATGAAGGAAAGCCAAAAGTCTCTTGAGGCAGCAAACTGAGAAAACATACCCACCTGCCTGGTCTATCCCCAACAAACAATGAAAAAAGTATGGCCAGCAGATTTAATCAATCTGATTTAGATTCTGGGGTAATAACTCCAGATTTGTGCAGAGAAGAGGACTAGACGCTAAAACATATCAAGAATGGTTGGAGGAATTGGATGTGTCTAAGCAAAAAGGACGGGTGACATGACAGAAGACTTCCAATATTTGAGGGGTTGCCACAAAGTATTTGAAGGGCTGCCACAAAGAGGAAGTCAGGCTATTCTACAAAGCACCTGAAGGCAGGATAAGAAGGAATGAATGGAAACTTATCAAGGAGAGAAGCAACCTAGAATTAAGGAGAAATTTGACAGAACAATTAATCAGTGGAATGAATGGAAGTTGTGGGTGCTCCAACACTGGAGGTTTTAAAGAAGAGATTGGACAACCCTTTTTCTTTAAAAGCGTGTACGGTTTCCTGCCTCAGGAAGGAGTTGGACTAGAAGATCTCCAAGGCCCCTTCCAACTCTGCTATTCTGTCAGTTCTGGCATTTTTGGCAAAGAATGCTCTGGTCTTCCCAGATGGCCAAGAAACATTGGACAATTAACTTCTTTCTTCACCCTTTAGTGCCAGAGACTTTATTGGAGTTTAAGGCTGCACCTTCAGATAACAAATTTCATTTAAAAACCCTTGCTCTATTGCCCTGCGTTAGCTGCCAAACCTCTTGCTCAGGTTAAGTAAAAAGGTATCCTTGCACATCCTTTGGTAATTGCAATAGTAATCATACAGTGAAGCCTGTGTAGAACCTTCTTTTATATGCACATGGAATAGCAATAGCAATAGCACTTAGACTTATATGCCGCTTTACAGTGCTTTCCAGCCCTCTCAAAACGGTTTACAGAGTCATCCTCTTGCCCCCAACAATCTGGCTCCTCATTTTACCCTCCTCAGAAGGACGGAAGGCTGAGTCAACCTTGAGCCTGGTGGGATTTTATCTTCCAAATTACAGTAGGAGTAGCTTACAGTACTGCACTCTAACCACTGCACCACCGAGACTCCCTGTATATACAAGAGCACTGAAAAAAGAAACACAATGTCTGTGTTCACACAGTAATGGCTAACTTTTTTATCATCGTGTGCTGAAAGTGCGTGCGTACGCATGCACACATATGCCTGCACCCATAACGCAACGTATGTGCGACCTCCCCCCTGCGGTCCCCCTGCCCCCCTGCTCATGCACACATGACCTCCCTCACTCCCCTGCACATGTGCACACGTCTCCTGCAAGCACCCTGTGCATGCGTGGCACATACTCGAAAATCAGCTGACTGACAAGAGGCGCGCATTCATGCACAGTGGAACTGAGCTGGGGCGATGGTTCGCATGCCATAGGTTCACCATCACAGGTATAGGGTTTCTTGCTTGAAGCAGGGGATTGAACTAGACAACTCTGTTATTCTATGCACCATGAGAACATTCCTAGGAGTTTGCTACAAATAAATACATTGAACAAAGTCATTTGCAATCCCTTATCCCTAGAGAAGTTGGCCCACTGTATTGTGCAATGTTCACTGATCTGGCCACTCTACATTCCAGTCGGTCTCCAGTAGTAGTGAGAGAACTACACATTCATCTCCAAGGGTGGGATTGGTCCTACCCAAAGTAATGATGTAGTAGAATACTTCACCACATGCTGAGCGATTTTCCACTTCTACCCAGGAGTGGGATTCAATTTTTTCAATAACTGGTTCTGTGGGCATGGCTTAATTGGTGGGCATGGCTTGGTGGTAATGTGACTGGCTGGGTGTGGCCAACTCAACATCACTCACATCGAGGCATGCATCTCCTCGCCTGGCCTCTCGTGACTGTGGGGATGTTGCAACAGTCGTAAGTGTGAAAAATGGTCATAAGTTACTTTTTCAGTGACATTGTAACTTTGAATGCTTTCCACACAAGCAAAGTACCAGCAAAGGAGGGAAAAAAAATTCAGAGAAGTTCCTGAGACAGGAAGTCTGGTCCTGCCAAGAATGTAATAAGAGTTAATGGAGAGGTAGGAGAGGCAGTTTCTGTAAGCAACACCAGAATGTTTCCTTCCAGCCTTCCTGACAGGATTAGGCCAGTAATTTCTTCTAATAACCGGTTCTCTGAATTGCTTAGAATGTTAACAGCCGGTTCTAGCGAATAGGTACAAACTGGTAGAATCCCACCCCTGCTTCTACCTCTGTACAAGTCAGCTTGCAATTCATTCATTCATTCAATCAAACAGTCTGTTTGTATGACTTCCCATCTGAATGAATGATAAATAAATTAAACACAATTACAACCCCAAATACGAAAAAAAAAAAAATCCAATACATAGCAGCTGTTCTAGATTTGCAGAGTAGAACTCAGTGTGGGTCGAAGGGCAATATGAACATTTTATACAGTATATAGATTGTTCTCACCCTTTTGTCTGTTATAAGACTAAAATGGAATTGTATATTCCTTGAGTTTTAATTCCGAAAATAAATCTGCCTCTGATAAAATTATGATTAGTTCTCTTTTAAGCCATGTACGGGGTGCTGAATGTAGGAAGATGGCAGAATTGAAGATTTTGATACAATTCAACCAATTTTGGTTGGTTACCAAACATTTTTGGCAATAGTTTCTGGCATACTAATAGTCAACTGCCATTGGTAAGCTGGAAAGATCAGGCAGAGTAAGACAAGCCTTTTTGGAAATTCAAATATTGTTTTTGGCTGGTGCTGGGAAGGAACAGTTATGAAAGTCATTATGTCAGCAAGGACCTAATTTTTCCTAAAGGTGTTACCTGGCTCATTTCCTTACTCCCCAACTGTTGCTGTTTTTCTTTTATTCTCCTCGCTGTCACTCCTGCCAAAGAAACCTACATTATTCAGTATAATAAAGGGGCCCTTCAGCTAGAATTATGATTTGCAACAAGTCCATCCACCATTTTTAGAATGCATCAAGAGGATTTATGGTGGCAACGGGTATGCAAGAGCAGGGTGCAGCGTGGAACTATGTAGCATTTACATAGAACATAGAATAACAGAGTTGGAAAGGACCTTGGAGCAGTAGTAGTATGCTACCGGTTCGGCCCAGTTCTACTGAGCCGGTAGCGGCAATGAGCAGCTGACACCAAACCAGTTCTCTCCACCGCTCTGCTGTTGGGCTGCGGTGAGTTGACCGTGGCTAATTGACCTCAGCGAGTTGCCTGCTATGAGTTGTCCCATTCCACCTTCCAGCACCGATGAAGCTTCTTGGATAAGAAACGAAACATCTTCCTCAAGGAAAAACAGTACAGTTGCCTTTTGAAAAAGCGCCTTTGAGAAGCATAAAGTTGCATTACTGACCATTTTTATTAGCACTTTCAATTTAAGATCAGGTCAGCACCTGCAATGATTTTGCCTTTCTTTGCCTTCCCTGCCAGCCCTCTGGTCTCTCTGTAATTTCCCAAAAATGCAGACAGGAGTATTGTCTGTAAAGTCTGAAAACCTAGCACTTAGCAAACCTAAAATCACTTTGTGAATTTCCTTCTTTGTACAAGGATTGCAAAACATTCTGAAGAAGGAAAATGAATTAACTTATTTTATGTGCCTTCTGGGTAGTAGGGCAAGATAATCATATAATTAGCAGGAAATACAACATGTTGCTCACCCTAGGCTGCTTGTCATTATACCTATTTTCTCAATTTAAGAGCATAGCATCTTACTGCCATCATCAGACCCACCTATGGGCTGGAAACACACGTAAGCCAGGATAGGCAAACTAGTCTTCCCAGTTATACAAGACTCCAACTGCCAGTATGGCCATCTAGTCACTGGGATAGGAATGACAGTTGTAACTCCACCCAGGTGGAAGTTTGTCATAGCAGAAGAGCTGGCTCAGTATTTCTCAACCTTGCCAAGGTTGGGAACAGGAACGGAACAGAAAAGAAGAGAAGAATGAAAAGAAAAAAAGAAAACTTCACAGAGAGTGCCGCCGATGGTGCCATCTTGGGTAATATCAGACATTCTGAGCTATATACAGGTAGTCCTAGACTTATGGCCACAATTGAGCCTCAAATTTATGTTGCCAAGAGATACAGTTGTTAAGTCATCACATTATAAAAAAGATGTTGAGACTCTAGAAAAAGTGCAGAGAAGAGCAACCAAGATGATGAGGGGACTGGAGGCTAAAACATACACTGAATGGTTGTAGGAACTGGGCCTGGCTAATCTAGTGAAGAGAAGGACCAGGGGAGACAGGAGAGCAGTCTTCCAATATTTGAGAGGCTGCCCCAGAGAGGAGGAAAGGGTGAAGCCATTTTTTAAAGCACCCAAAGGTCAGACAAGGAATAATGGATGGAAACTGATCAAGAAGAGATTTAACCTGGAAATGAGGAGAAATTTTCTGACAGTGTGAACAATCAACCCATAGAACAAAAATTTCCTTTAGAAATTGTGAGTGCTTCATCATTGGAGGCTTTTAAGAAGAGACTGGACTGGCATTTGTCAGAAAGGGTGTAGGATCTTCTGCTTGGGCAGGGAGTTGGACTAGATGACCTACAAGTTCCCCTCTAACTCTGCTAATGTAATCCAATCTAATAATTCCAGAATAATAGTATTCAATAATAATATGAAATTGCTTTCGGAAATTGTGGGAGAACCATCATTGGAGGCTTTCAAGAAGAGATTGGACTGCTATTTGTCAGAAATGGTGTAGGGTCTCCCACTTGCGCGAGGGGGTTGGATGAGATGATGTACAAGGTCCCTTCCAACTCTGGTTATCGATTATCTGTCAGTTTTTGCCCCATTTTATGATCTTTCTTGCCAAAGATGTTAAGTGACTCATGGTTGTGAAGCTAGGAACACATTTGTAAAGTGAATCTGGCTTCCCCCCTCTCCCCTGAGTTTGCTTGTCAGAGGGTCACAAAAGGTGATCAGGTGACACACAGCCCCTGGACACTGCAACTGTCAGAAATATGGACCACTTGCCAAGCTCATGTGACCATGGGGAATGCCATAACAGTTGTTAAGAGTGAAAAAGTCAAAAGTCTTTTTTTTTTAACACCTTTCCTGTAATTTCTAACAGTCACTAAATGAATGGATGTAAGTCGAGAACTACCTGTGAAAGGTTTGAAGATATTTTGTCCAAATCTATATTCAGCCATTGAATTGATTGGATAATGAATTTTATTCCTATTTCCTTGTCTAATTTTCTTCACAGGTTGATTTTGACGACTGCAGAGGTATTGAGGGTGGCATCTTTGTTTTTAGGGGTGGGCTTCAAAAATTTTAGTGACAGGTTCTCTGCCCGGCTGCTGGGAAGGCGTGGTCATGGTGGGTGTGGCCATGTCGGCCTCCTGCACCACGGCAGAGGGGGGCATTTTTGCTCTCCCCGGGCTCTGGAGGTTCTCTGGAAGCCAGAAACGGGCCCATTTCCGGCCTTCCCGATCTTCCAGGAGGCCCATTTTTTGCCCTCCCTGAGCCTCTGCGTGTACCCTGCACTTACCTGCATCCAAAACGGGCCATGTGGGGATTCCTGGGAGGGGCAGGGAAGGGTGGGCGGAGCCAGCCAGGGGTGGGATTTGGGGGTTCTCCTAACTGTGCCAAATCTTAGCTAGGGGCTCTCCCAAACCCTGCGAACCCCCAGCAGCCCAGCCCTGTAAAATTGTTTTCCATGTAAGGAAATGAGTCCTGGACAATTCCAAAATTAGAATTGGTTCCATATTCTTTGTGATGGGCACAATCAGGACAAAGCCTTGTATTCAGTTATCAGGAAGAATTATCTGTTCTTAACTTGAGACATAATTAATGGATTTAAGTTGTCAAAGAGTCAAAATGACTCAGGTCTGTTTTGTTAGGTTCATGGAAACTCCATCCTCTTACTACCGTCATCGTGGCAAAATCTTTGAATGAGGACTTGGACTACAAATCAGGCATTCATTGAAAATATACACAATTCTGTTGCTAAAGGAGATGTTAGTTAAGTGAGTTTTGCCCCCATTTTATGACCTTTCTTGCCCCATTTTAAGACAATCACTGCAGTTGCTAAGTTAGAAACATGGTGGTTAAGTGGCTCTTAACCACTTAAGTGGCAGAGAATAGAAAGCTAAGCAAGAAATAGTAACCTAAGCAAGAATTTACTCTCCCCCTCCTCAGTTTAAACAGTAATAATTTGCAACATCTCCAGCTCACTTCCCATACTTTTCCCCCCTCCTCCCCCCATTACTTATGGCAGTCGAAAGATGCAAAGCAAAGGAAGAAAATCTTGAAGGCTGACAGGCTCCCCCATTGACTTTCCTTCTCAGAAGGTCGCAAGAGGGGATCGCGTGGCACCTAGACACTGCAACGGTCATAAATATGAGTCAGTTGCCAAGTGTCTTAATTTTGATCACGTGTCCATGGGGATGCTGCAATGGCGAAAAGTATGAAAAATGGTCCCACTTTGATCACTTTTTTTCTGTGCCATTGTAACCTTGAATGTTCACTTAACAAACTGTTGTAAGTCCAGGACTGCTTGTATCTCCAGAGTTGGTTCTTAAAGAGCCAATCACGGAGAACCAGGTGGCCAATATTTTCTATTGAAGAAAATATTTTTCTTCAATATTCATGCTGTCCAGAAAGTGGTAATTCCAATCTAGCGAAACGTGGTGATTTCATCTCAGGTTTTTTTTTTTTTTAAAGGATCTCTATGCCGCCTTATGAGGACAGTTTTCCTGGTACCTATCCGATTTGGCTTCAGCTTCCATGATCCTAGCCAGGAAACACCAGGATGCCAAAAAGCCTTGGCCGTGATTTACAAAGTCTCTTTTTGCTGTAATTGGTCTGTCTGTGGTTTGATTTGGCTGACTCTGTGGCTCACTAATGACATTCCTGTCTGAACATGGCTCTGTTAAAGCATCTATCCTTTCTCCCTTGCCTTTTACCCACTGAGTCATGCTTGTAAAGTAGTGATCTTGGGGCATCTTGAGGTTGCTGATGATAACTCTTAGAAAAACCACACTCAGACAAACCTGCCTTGCCTTTTGCTGCATGAGAACCTCCCATACTGTTCTGCGCTATTCTTGTTCCTGGTACTGGCTGAGATAAATACAGATCAAGCAACCTGGGCCCTTAACCTTCCCTGCCCAGAGTTGTGGTCTCTATAATGCCCATTTTCCTTTGGGGAAATAAACAGTTGAACCAGGGAGTTACAGAAGCAAATGCATCATAATAGCAGCTGTTGGTCTAGCTGTCTTACCTTCATGAGGCCTATGCACCTTTTCTATGTGCAGGTAGTCCCTCTTTAGCGATGGCCTCATTTAGTGACCATTTGCAATTGCAAAGTGTCAGACTTGTGAGGTAGTGCAAAGATGATTGGTTAAATTAATTCTACCGAATGGGTTACATTAACAGAATCTTGCAAGTTGGAAAATACACTTCTTCCCTTTGCCTTAGTAGCCCAAGAAAGTTGGAAAATACACTTCTTCCCTTTGCCTTAGTAGCCCAAGAAAGTTGGAAAATACACTTCTTCCCTTTGCCTTAGTAGCCCAAGAATCTAGGTAGGGGCTTCTATGAGACATTTGCTACCACCATTCTTGCTGTCGATTCGGCTGCTTCTTACCTGGCCATTCCTCTGACTGTGGCTTTCTCCCTGCCTTCAAGGTCATGTTCACATACCATCACAGATTGCGATAAATAATTCTTGCACTGATGACCTTTGCAGTCTGTAAAACAAAGGAAAGCTGATATAACCTGCAGGAAATCAGGAGCCAGAGCAGTTCAAATGAACATAGGTTTACTTCAAGCATGAGCTCTCTACCAGAATCTGAACGATTAATGGGCAAAGCCAATTGGCAATAGATAAGAGTCAGTGGAATTCAAGGTGGGCTGGACTTAGCTCTCTTGTGGGCACGAAGGGACTGGAGACCGATGATGTCCTTGGCCCCTCCTTTGGTCATCATCTCCTACAGCTGATGTCAGATTATGAATACCACTTAGTACCACTTCACTTAAGGACCCAGTTCCCAATCCCAATGGGGGTTGGTAAAGAAGGACTTCCTGCAACAGAGAGAGAGCAGCCCTCTTCTTCAGGTACCAAACTGAGCCAAGTATCTGAGCAGCCTGACTCCATCTGAACACCCCATTAGTTGAAGTTCTTCAGGTCCAAGAGGTTTGTCCAGGCATGCTTTGATCAGCTACGTCATCAAGATTAGCAAATGGAATATCTGATCAGGTTAATTGACCAAGCCCGGCCATTTAGCTGGGTTTCAAGAAAACACTTATCTGGGTCAGATAAAAAAACTCAGGGCGGCATATCAGAAGTGGTATTCAGCAGGTTTTGACAGGTTCTGGAGAACTGGTAGCGGAAATTTTGAGTAGTTCGGAAAACCGGCAAATACCACCTCTGACTGGCCCCACCAATCCCATCTCTTCTCTGCCTCCCATTGAGTCCCAGCTGATCGACTAGGTCTCTTTTGGTTGCCCCGCACAGGAGAACGGAGCTGGAAAGCAGGTTAGTGGGGTGGGGAGGGAATGGGGATTTTGCAGTAACCTTCCCCTGCCACGCCCACCAAGCCACATCCACAGAACCGATAGTAAAAAAATTTGAATCCCACCACTGCGGCTTATACACAATGTACTGACTCTGGTTGAATTTTCACATCTTAGTGTAATCTGTGAACCTATGCCATTCTTTAATTCATCATCTTGTTCAAACCCAAAATGTAGGCTAATTCATCAGTCAGTTTTATGCACGTTGTGTGAATCTGGCCAAAACTCAAGGTTTGTTTTTTTTTTAAAGAAAAACACAAAAGATGAGAAAATGTTGTTTTGAGTTTGCTAACTGCACTTTCCGGCTGAGCATGTCGTCTGAACATGGCCAATGAAACTTGCTGGATGTGTGAGAAAAAAGTGGTTGGATGGATTGGGAAGACACGCTGGGAAGCCGTCTTGCTCTCCTTCCATCATCCCACCACTCTCCCTCCTTAAAGTAACAGCAGTATCTGTTCCAGAATGTGGCAGACTTATTCCTATCCTTCTACTAGCTGATAACCCAGCCTTGCCCAGGTATTTATTTATCCCAGTCCTGTATTAGACAGGAAAATCCTGTAGTCGGGACTCACGCTGTTGTACTGTCTCTCATACAGTGTCACAAGTCTTCTATTCCTCCACAAAGGGAGCTCCCTTGTGGAGCCCTGTGAAGCCATTACCATGGCAAGTCCACTGTGCTGTATAGTAGAAGCCATTTTAAGGCACACACCCTGAGGGTTGTTTGGGATATCTTATCCCCACAGTATTTTGTTCCAGATTGTAAGTCATTTGTGTATCAAGTTGGTTGAAATGATTCTTCTTTCTTCCATCTTGGACTTTTCAGATTCAGCAAGAATTGTTTTGCGCTTAGCCAAAGTATACTCTTGTCTTTCACTCTGCCTTCGTTTAAAAGGATATTTGACGAAAGGCTGGAGACTTTTTGCACATATGGATGGTGGGAAGTGAATCAGACTGTCTCTTGTGTGTTGTTTTTTTTTCCAGAATTCTACCAGGGTATTCCTATGAATGGCGTTAAATTAGCTTTTGGAACTGTATTAAAAAGCATCGCTGTCACAGGCTAACTTAGAGCTTGGGATGGGTGGTAATCATGAAATTCTGGTTTTGAGACAAATTATTATTTATGTTGACAAGCCATTATTGATATACTTCTACATATTATTATCACAGTGAACGTCCCATGTTGTAGTTCCAATTTTTTCCTAGTCTTGGTTATACTGTACAAGGAGACAAGGATGGATGACAACCATCACACAGAGCGTAGAGCAGCCTTTTCAACCAAATGTCCTCTCAATATGTTGGACTATAATGAACATTGTCCTCAGCACCTCCAAAAGACCCCCAGTTAGAAAATCCTTAGAGACGAGAATATTTGATACGGGGAACTGAGATTTGGGGGAATCAAAGGAAATAGGGTTAGCATCACACAGAATTTAACAAAAAGGATATATATCAATATTCATTATTTCTAGAACGGAATACTAATGTCATTTGAATTTTAGCAAGAACTAAATGAATAACAAGCAGGTCCATTTGAAGAAAGACACAAGTGAGCTTCAAAGAGAGAAAAAGATTATTTAAAGAAATGCTCTATTCCTAGTTCTCTGCTTCCTTCCTCTACATCTGATCACTGTCCCAGAGGGATACTTGCAGCATTTGTGTCCAGTTGCAAAACAGCAGTGAATATGAATTAACATGCAAGCCGAATCTTTAGAAAGAATCACTGTGAGTTTTATTTTTACAATATTGCTTTAGTGTTTGTAAAGAACACTGTTATCTAAAAAAAGATTTTCAGAACACCCTACCAGACAGCAAAGCAAAAACATATGGTAATTCATATTGTTCAAAAGGTCAGCGTTTAAACATGGTCTTGCATCATGGCTCCATGGAATAATATTGATCAGTCTTTTCATTATGTTGACAGAGAGTTAGTCATAAGTAGAGAATAAACGTGTGTCCAGGATTTTGAGTCTGGAGGACTAGCGTCTTTCTGTCCTAATAAGATAATCTTCTTTACTATACCATCGTGGTATCTGAAGCAGAGCATCTAAATTCATTCACAGCTTTGTTCCATATAGGATCAACCTTGCAAGTTCTCAGGTTTCCTCTTTCTGTGATTCAAAAATGATTCAAGGGGCTTGTTTTTAGTTTATAACTTTTTCCCCCTGGGTCTTATTATAACAGAAATTTAATCTCCAGGCTGCTGTTCTCTCTATTGGAGTCCCCCATTATTTGTGGACAGTAATAGATCATCAGCTTTAAAGAGCTTAAAAATGATCTCCTTCCCACTCTTTGCCTGTTTCCTTGTTGGATTAATGTTTCGGTTTGCTTATTCTTCTTGAGGTCAGAACAAGCAGGCTCCAAGTGAGAAAGCTCACATCCCCTATTCCTAGACATCATGTGCTGAGAATGTTAATTTTAAATTAAATAGACTCTACCGTAAACTCATTCAATATATTCTTTTTTACTTTTTTTATTGTTTTGTATCATATGTCTCCTTTCCATGTTGAGTAGTGTGCTCTCTAGGTGCCCAAGATGTTAACATACAAACATACAAATACAGAATAACAGAGTTGGAAGGGACCTTGTATTGTAGGTCATCTAGTTCAACCCCCTGCCCAAGCAGGAGAACCTACACCATTTCTGACAGATGGCAGTCCAGTCTCTTCATCATTATGATCATATATATATAAATATAAACAAATACAATAACATCAATCATATTATGACATATAACGTTTTGGGGCTCATTTAGTGACTGTTTAAAGTTACAACAGCACTAAAAAAAATGACTTATGACCATTTTTTGCACTGGCATCCAATTGAAGCATCCCCATGGTCAAGTGATCTAAATTAGGACGCTTAGCAACTGACTGACACAGTATCCCGGGATCACATGATTCCCTTTGGGGATCTCCTGACAAGCAAAGTCAATGAGAAAACCAGATTCACTTAACAAGCAAGATACTAATTTAACTTATGATTCACCGTGTCAAGAAAGGTCGTAAAATGGAGCACAATTCCCATTACAAATGTGTCACTTAGCAACAAACAAGCTGGGCTCAATTGTGGTCTTAAGTTGAGGACTACCTGCATATGTGTGTACAGGTAGTCCCTGACTTACAGCAGTTCATTTTGTGACCGTCCGAAGGTACAACGGCAGTGGAAGAAGTGACTCACGACCGTTTTTCACACTTATGACCATTGCAGCCTCCGCAGGCTGCAATTTTGACATGGTCAAAATTCAGATATTTGGCAGATTCATATTTATGACGTTTTGCAGTGCAAAACAGGTCACATGATCCCTTTTGCGACCATCTGACAAAGTCAATGGGGAAGCCTGATTCACTTAACAACCGTGTCACTAACTCACCAAATGCAGGGGTTCACTTAACAACTGCGGCAAGAAAAGTCGTAAAATAGGACAAAACTCACTTAACAAATGTTTCACCTAGCAACCTAAATTTTGATCTCGATTGTCATATAACTCGAAGACTACCTTGATATACACCTCCACCCACATGCACTCCTTGCCTTGTTTTTTTTCCCACCACATTTGAAACTAAATTCCTTTACATTCTTTAGTGAGCCAGATACACTTCTTTAACTGCATGGTCAGATCAAGGAGAAAACTCGGGCAAACTGTTAAAACAATTAAAGACTTTGGTGTCAAGAAGATTTGTGAGCTCCACCGTCATCTCTTCCCTTCTTCCTGAAATAGGGTGACTTCTGAGCCAAGGTTGTGGAGGAATCAAATGTATTGCCTTGCCATTGGACTTGATTCCAAAGGACTAATGGCTTAGGTGCCAGCAGAGGTGAATGGGATCCTAAACCTTAGCTGATGATTATCATTGGTGGGGATGATGAATTGTGCCCGAACTACAGGGAAATAATGTGATACAACTACCGATGGCAGATGAAGCTAGACTCTGGAGCAATCAGTTGGCTTATATATATGTTCGTGCATTACATTATATATGTAAAAACAGCTTCTATCCCAGGGCAGTATCTCTTTTGAATTCTGCTGTATAGTGCAGTGTTGGTGCGGTGTCGGAGGGGTTTTGGTTCAATGTGTGGAGGGTGAAGGATGTGTGTTTGTGTTTATTTCATGGTCATGATGTGCACTGAAGGTGGTGTTTGATTTCGTTGTACGAGGTGCAATGACAATAAAGTAAACTAACTAATTAAATAACTAACATACATTCATACATACATACATACATACATATACACATACATACATACATATGTCACACACCATTATTGTAGATATTGTGAAAGGGGGAAGAAGTACATTATTCTGTTCATTTGGCTTTCAGTGCTTGGACTTTGAACTGCTGTCATAAGCTTTTCTGCAAGTGGAGCCATTAAATCCTAATATAAACACAATTTGTCTTCAAGAGTTAATTCTGTTCCAAAATAAAATAAAGCCCACAATCTAATGATCCTGTTTGCCAGCTCGTGCTTCAGTATACCATGTACAGATAGTCCTCAGCGTACAACAGTTTGTTTAAGTGACTGTTCAAAGATACAAAGGCACTGAAAAAAGTGGCTTATGACCGTTTTTCACTATTACGACCTGGGCAGCATCCTCCATGGTCAACTAATCACAGTTCAGATATTTGGCAATCGACTCATATTTATGATGGCTGCAATGTCCCAGAGTCATGTGATCACCTTTTGTGACCTTCTGACAAGCAAAGTCAAAGAGGAAGCCAGATTCATTTAACAACCGTGTCACTAACTTAACAACTGCAGTGATTCATTTCATGGCTGTGGCATGAAAGGTCATCAAATGGGGCAAAACTCAGGTATTCAAATTCACTGGCTTAGCAACAGAAATTTTGGGCTCAACTGTGGCCATATGTTGAGGACTACCTGTCATGTCCCCGTCAGAGCCTGAATCTGCGGAGGAAGACGAGCCAGAACTGGAGCCAATGGAAATTGAGGGGGAGGCCTTGTTGGAGGAGCAGGCCGAGGCAGGCGAGGGCCTTACAGGATTGGGACGGTTTACAGGCAGGGAGGAACGGGTGCAGGATGACCAAGAGAGGATAAGCAGTGAACATGAGAGACAGAGCTCAGGCGATGAGCAAGGACTATTCCCTCCTGATCCTCGAGCGCGGAGAGTAGAGAGAAGACGGGAACAGTGCAGGCTGACCCAACTACTTGGGAGGAGAGCACCCCGTCCCTTTCCACAAGGCACAACTGGAGACTGAGACTTAAGGAGATACAGTGGGGAGGGGCATTTGTCAGGAACAAATGCTGAATTCATGGAGGGTTGTGTTCGGTTGCCGACATTGGACGTTTTTTTGGACATCTTGCTTTATTTCTTGCTTCTGGATTAATTGCCTTGTTCCTTTTCTTCTTGGACTAACTGACTTCTTCCCTTGCCCTGCTGGATTTCTTGTTTTGGCAACCGTTGTGCTCACAGCTTGCGATGGACTACTTGCAGCCAGAGGCTGCTGGACATGTGTGTGTGTGTGTGTGTGTGTGTGTGTGTGTAAGTGTGTCATCACTTTACTCTGGGATTTGTCAGAAATAGAGCATTTGGGGAACATTTGGAGCAATAAAAGGGCAGTTTGAACTGTCAGCTGACTGTGTTGCCTCTGTGCTGTGCCCCTGTATATTTATATTTCATTGTTGAAATATATACCACATACAGAAGAGCACACACTCTGCTAGACAGAAATTCCCTGAAGATGGGTTCCAGTGCGAATCCAAACGCTTGGAAGACTCAACTTCTGGCACTGGTGACCGACCCAGCCCACATTGGATCTAGCAATATTTCATTGTCAGACAAAATTGTGTGTTGTTTAATGGGACTGCACCACAATCAAAGGGAGAAGCATTCGGTGTCTTCTCTTTTTCTGCTTTTCTTCATGAGAGATACACATTCATTGAAAGTCCCAAAGGTGACTTGATGCAGATTTGAAACTCACTTCTGCTAAACCTTACAAGACAGATTTAGCCACACTGCTTACCTTCTGTAATCTGACCATAACAATATAAATCTTTAAGTGAAAGATATGGAGAAAAGCTGGGCAAGATCTCTTGGGTAGTAAATCCTCTGGTTCAACACAGTACGTATAATGCTACATTTGGTTGTCCCAAAGGTGCTTTTTCAAGAGGCAACTAGACTTTGTGGTTTCTCTTTGTAGACGTTTCATTTCGCATCCAAGAAGCTTCTTCAGCTACAGCACAAATCTAGCTTAGCATCTATGGAGATTCTCAGTCATTCAGGTCTAGGTTATCCCCAAAAGTGCATTTTCAGGGGGCAACTGGGCTTTCTGGTCTTCAAAAAAAAGCCATAAAGTCCAGTTGCCTCTTGAAAATGTACTTTGGGGACAACCATGACCTGGATGACAAAATCTCCATAGATGCTAAGCTAGATTTGTGCTGTAGCTCTGGTTTGCTGAACAAGCCACAATATCTGGATTTATATGCAGCTATGTGAATCATCAACCATAGTGGCTGGGTTCTTACCCCAAAGTACAGAGCCTGGCAGTGGTTGCTTATTCAGCAAAGCATGGCTTAAAACTTGGGTTAGAAAATATACAGACCCAGCCTAAAGGAAAGATGGTTTTCCAATAACTGTCAGATATGTGGAAATCTCTGAATATATCCAAGCATCCTTTTAGGTCCTATGCTCCGTTTCCATGATGGTAAACAGATCCTTCCAGAGAAGTCCAGTGATATAATTACTACATATAATGTAATTACTACATCTATCATCATAGTGCTTAGCTGTAACCTTCCTTGTAGTGTGTTGCAAACTCAAATTGAGCTGAATTCACATGGCGTGCCAAACTATAATGTGATTTTTGTGGTTGTGGCTTAGGGCATTGTCTAAACCCAGCAAATATGTGTGTGGGTGTGTGTGTTTAAATCATGGTTTATATTTAGTGTATTTTATGAAGCAAGCCAGCTTTGCTTGGAAGTATAAACCATGGTGAACCATGCCTTTGCACGCTGGGTGAGCACAATTGTAGTATGTTAAGGAACAGCTTGACTTCCTTACTTCCATTTTTTTCCCCACACTCAGCAGAACTTTTCTCTTAGATGTGCAGTTGTGGTTTCAGTCTCCATCTGATTCTAATAGCACACAGCTGTGGAAGTTAAGACATCCAATGATTTATGTAGGGATTGACTCGAGTAAGCCTGGTAGTTTGTGAGCTGGGAATATTAGCTGTGTTTCATTAAGCACAAGGTAACCTGAAGTCCATTAAATGAAAAAAGCAAGCTATTTTGTGGCGTGGGGGAAAAATTTTGAGAGAGAACTGCAGGGGGAAAAGTAGGTGGTGAATGCAAATTGCATCATAAGTAAATGAGCATCATAAAAGGTATATATTGTATGTAAAGTTGAGAATAAAAACAAGAGCAAGTAAGGATTCTGAGTATTGTAGTTTTGCTGTCTTAGGCTTGAGAGCCTCGTCTTCATTGATGAAGGGCAAAAAGATTTAAAAGGTGAAAACATTGCAGTGTTAGTTGAAGCCTTAACTACTGAAGAACCTGGGTATGGAAGACAACTGTGAACAATGGTCATAAGTCACTTTTTTCAGTGCTGTTGTAACTTGGAACAGTCACTAAATAAACTGTTGTAAATTGAGGACTACCTGTATCCCCAAGGAGGTCCTTCGTATCATGGATGAGTTGCTGAGTCACCAGTCGTAAGTTGAGAACTACCTATGAAAGCCTCGTCTCTACTTGCTGGGTCTCTTACTTAATTGAGATTACCGGCATGCTAAGTCAGCTGAAGAGATGCATTTCTGAATTGGAGTAGAAGTCTATCATGTCACCCCTAGTCCTTCTTTTCACCAAGCTAGACAAACTCAATTCCAGCAACCATTCTTTATATGTTTTAGCCTCCAGTCCCCTCATCATTGTTGTTCCTCTTCTCTACACTCTTTCTAGAGTCTCAACATCTTTTTTGCATTGTGACGACCAAAGTGGACAATCCCCTTCCCTCCCTCCTTTTGGGTTTCTAATGAAAAATCCAAAGTTACTCCTTTGTGTTGCATCTGTTCAGTAGGGATCAACATGTTTACATACAACAGTGCATATTTGGTTTGTTGGAAGAAATGCCTCTAAGGACAAATAGCTTTAATTAGCCAGTGGTGCTCAATCTCATTCCATGCTTGACCCCAACTTAGAAAACAAGAAAGAAAGGAAGAAATCTCAATCATTAGAAAAATGAGTGGAAGCTTTTTAGAAAGTTAATGCAGTAATAAAATTACAAGAAAAGTGGGTTCTTTGGAATTTCCTGGATAATGCAGGCAAATCTGTGTTTCTTTTCTTGACAGCAGAGTTGATTTAATGTGTGTCCCATCCATCTGTGAAACGCATCAAAGGGTCACCATGAATTATCTTATTTTAACTTTACTTTGCAATATGGCAACAATTTCCTCTTTCCTGGGGTAAGGGGAGGTCCGAGCCAGGCGGCTGTTATAGTTAATCTCCTCTCCATTACAACTAGCTGTTTGCTTCGGCAGTGCTGGTTTTGGGCCTCCACCAAGAAAACCTCATTGCAGGAACAGAGTGCAGCAGAAACAAAACAAAAAAGATGAAGGTTTTGTAAATGCAACCTGGACACCTGCTACATATATCGATCTCCGAGGCCATCAGAGACTCTGTTTGGCATCCTATGGATAGATTTTATTTTTAAAGTCCTGGCTCGTACTTGAGAGCTTAGTTCTTGGAAGGCATTAGTAATTCTAGAACTTGTTCTACTTTGGTAATTGCCCCTGAAAAATAAATGGTTAAATCAGGCAGTGGGGTTCCCTTCCCACCCATATTTTTCTTAGGGCCAATTGCAAAAATTTGTTTTGAATGGCTCGTATTCTTTGGCCTCTGGGTGGGAGAAAACTTTCTTTTGGATGTCATATTTTTTCAGTCAGTTGCTGACTTCCCACCTGCTTTCCCACCAGACCTATTATGCTTCCCCCCCCATTGCCCCCACTGCTGACTTCACTGCTAGTATTTGTGCTTTGCTAATTACTGTTTAACATGTGTAAGTATTTGTACTTGGACTTTCTATCATTTCTCTGCTGTGCTATTGACCAAACTCTGAAAAATGGAGGTAGTCCTTAACTTTGCACCATTTGTTTAATGACCATTCATTGTTACAACTGCATTGAAAAAAGTAACCACCGTTTGTCACACATAGGATTGTTGCAGCATCCCCCCTGGTTACGTGATCAAACTTCAGGTGCTTGGCCACTGGCATGTACTTATGACTGTTGCAATGTCATGGGCTCATGTGATCTTTCCAGCTGGCTTCCAATAAGCAAAGCTAGTTTTGCTTAAGAACCACACGATTCACGTAACTGCAGTGACTCACTTAAACACCTGTGGCAAAAAAGGTTGCAACATAGAACCTAACTCCCTTAATAACTGTCTGGCTTAGCAAAGGAAATTTTGGGCTCAGTTGTGGTTATAGGTGAAGGATAACCTGTATTATCCAGTTATGCCATCTGGAAGATTTTTTGTTTGTTTGTATAGATGGGGAGATCGTAGAGGTTTTTTTTTGGTGGTGGTAGCTTTTTACTGCTCATGGATAACTTGTTGAGTCCTTTGTGAGCAAGAAACCTGATGAGAAACAAGTTAAGGTGGTGATCACATAAAATATGCAATGAACTTTCTGGGAATATAATCTGAGCCATTCCTGGAAATAATCAAAAGACCGAGAAAGGATCGGTTTAGACTCCCGTTTTCTCTGATAATGACATTCTGCTTACATTTCCAGAGATAAAAACGACAGTGGTGTACCCAGCAACTGAAAAACATCTTCAAAAATACTTGTCTCGGTCAGTGTATCTCATCCAGGAGACGGGAGAGGATTATAAGAACATCACTCTGCCTTTTATCGAGTCACAAAGTATCAGCATTCAGGTATGAATGTCATTCCTTGTTACGAATGTGCCCTCAAAAAGCAACATGGCTTAGATCCAAAGAGGTAATCTGGTAATCATCAACCTTGAGGGATGATGAGGATTCTTCCCTCCTAAATGTTGCTCCCAGTACCTAAAGTGCTCTGATCTCAGCTGCAGAAATCCAGATAACTGCTAAAGAGTAGACAAGAGAGATGCTTTTCTGTTTTTCTTTGCCATCAGCTAGTCGCCATGCAGATTCTGGCTGCCCAGTTTTGTTAACTTCACCTGTATCTCAGGACAATTTCAAAAACAATTCTTTCCTAAGATAATTGGGTATATGTTATTCAAGAAACTGAAACTGTAATTTCAACTCAGGAAGGAGGCGGCAAACATCTTTGAATGGCGTAATTTTTTGAAACATAAAAGGAGCTTTAGCTGATTGCAACCGATAGCCTTTTTCTTTCCGGATTTTGTCTTTTCCGAACGGCTTTATGATTCAAAGTAATAATTGTTCGTACCAAACAAGGTTTAGCAAATGGTTTGGCTTTTTTGTGGCCTTGTTGCCCTTGGATGTAATTTCATTCTGTTTCTTGCAGCATTCAATATGCAGGAGAGCTTGGCTTTTTTCCCAGGACGTCACCTCTGTGGCCTAGCTATGACATCATTGGCATATATTGAATGAGAAATAGTTGGGTGACGGGATTTGCATGTTTATTTTGACAACACCAGGCTCCTTTTCCACCCCAAAAACTATTTTTCATCCCTGGAACAGTCATGTATGAGTTGAGGTGCCTTCAAGCTGTGTGCAAGTAAAGCCAGTCTAGAAGATGTATTGACTTGTAAATGCTTCATACCATACAAGAGAACAATATTGACATTATACCAGGAATAACATGATTATTCTTTTAAATGCCCTGTTAATTTTTGTCCTGATTTGGCCTATTGTTCTGGCTTTTTAGGTATTTTGTCAGGTATGGTTCCTGGCATGCTACTCAACAACAGAAAGTTGAGGAAGTAATAGGAACCAAAGAGGAAGTAGAAATTGCAAGGGGAAAAAGAAGTAACAAGAGCTGAATCTGAGCTTACAAATGCTTGCAGTGTAATATTACGGAAGCAGCAACTGCTTCAATTGAATTCATTCTCAAATATGAAAAAAAAATTAGGATTGCAATTCTGGAATTTATTTGGAGAACTAAGGACCTTAACAAGAAGACATTGCCCTTTGTGTTTTATGGAGAGAGCTGGGATTTGATCCTCTAGATACTATGGAGATGGGACTCACCCTTTTTCTCCTCCCCCAAATTTAATGTGGCTTCTTCACTGGAGATATATGTAGGGAATTTGCTTAGCTGTACCAATCTTTAATATACATGTTCAACTAGGGAGTAATTACATTTATGATGTATGAACCTAGGCAGGTCATTATTAAACAGGCTTCACATGAGCCTTATAATGATCAGTTGGCCTTTTCTTCTTGCAAATGCTTTGGTATCTTCTCTCTTGATTTTAAAAATGCATAAACAGGGATGAATGAGACAGTTCTCCTGGCTGATAACTCAAAGAGAGAGAGAGAAATTGTTTTGGAAATACCACCGGACTTTGACATTATATTTAATTAATGAGATAAAAGTAGGACAAGAGGTTTCGATGAAGAACCTCACATTTTAGGTGGTAGGATAATTGATAGGGGCTCAATCTGTTTAGCAGGCACTAGACAAAAATAATATTCTCTAACTAGTGCCACGTTGTGCTTGGCAATTTGCTCCTGTATTTCCCTCACCTCCTGCTGGCTTTCTTTAACTTCAGCTCCGCAGGTTTCTTTCTTAGCCTATTTCAGAAGTACCCTGCCACTATCTGCTTTTTCAGTCATACAGACAATATTCAATTATGGGTTACTTGATACAAGAGATCTAAGGTCTGTCACCTTCACTCAGAGTTTCTCCTATGGAGATGATTTTTTTTCCTTCAAAAAGGATGCAGTCATTTATTACTGGGTAAAACAGGTCTGCTTTCAAAGACCTGCAGGGGTGGGATTCTACCAGTTCACACCTATTCGCTAGATCCAGTTGTTAACATTCTAAGCAATTCGGAGAATCGGTTGTTAGAAGAAATTACTGGCCTAATCCTGTAAGGAAGGCAGGAAGGAAACATTCTGGTGTTGCTTACAGAAACTGCCTCTCTCTTAACCCTTATTATATTCTTGGCAGGACTAGATTTCCTGTCTCAGGAACTTCTCTGGAGGTTTTTTTTTTTTACTCTTTTGCTGGTACTTTGCTTGTGTGGAGTGACCATTCAAAGTTACAACGGCACAGAAAAAAGTGACTTATGACTGTTTTTCACACGACTGTTGCAGCATCCCCACAGTCATGAGAGGCCAGGTGAGGTGATGCGTGCCACATTGGTATTAAGTTGGCCATGCCCAGCCAATAACATGACCACCAAGCCATGTCCACTCAGTCACATGATCACCTGCCCACCAACTAAGCCACGCCCACAGAATTGGTTGTTAAAAAATTTGAACCCCACCCCTGAAGACCTGTATACCGTATGCTCTGAGATTTGATATATCTGCTCCCTTAGGCTGTAAGGTTGGAGTAAATAATTCTGTTTCCTTTAATCGATTTCTAATTATAATTACATGCAGTTGCCACTGTGTCCATTCACTGGGATGCAGAAATCCAGATGATGGATTTATACCAGTAGATGACAGTCAAGCAATTAAAAATTGGTGGACATTTCGATGAAGGAGAATATTTGTAGATCAGGTTCACCTCAGCCAATGGACCATGGCCAACCCTCCATGGCCAACCCACGATGGCCAACTCGTCATGGGATAAGATGCAGGACAAGAGTTACATGAAAAGAATATCAAAGAAATAATGGAATAGAATAATTAAGGAGAGGACTCAAAAGGAAGGACAGAATGGAAGTAAATGGCAAAAATTAAAATATTTTTAAATTTATTTTAAATAATTAAATTGAATTGCTAAATTATCCCATGGCAAGTTGTCCTGCGGCGAGTTGACGGTGGTCAGTTAGCTGCAGTTAGTTGGCTGTGACAAGTTGATTGTGGTGAGTTGGCCACAGCGTGGTGGCTGTAGACGAGTTGTCCCACTCCATTGACATGAGGGAGTCCTTGGTGCTCTCTGAGCTTGCTTGTTTTCTTGTAGACGTTTCATTACCCAAAGTAGGTAACATCATCAGTACTAGTAAGGAGTGCTGTTTGCTGTCAGTTTATATTCTGGCGGCTTACCCTATCAGTGTTTGTGAGGATGATCATTTAGATTTTTAGAGTCTAAACAAACTCACTGTAAACTGCTTTAAGCTTGATTGCAGAAAGTACGACTTCATCAACAGAGTGGTCAACGCCTGGAATGCACTACCTGACTCTGTTGTTACATCCTCTAACCCCCACTCCTTTAAGGTTAGGTCCCACTGGCTGACGGAAGCAAAACATATGTATAAAGGACACAGCAGACGAGCAAAATTTCGAGGGTGGCTCCATCCATTGTCATCCACTTCAAAAAGTGGTGAGAATTTGCATAAACAGAACGGAAAGGAATGGAAAAGAACAGATGTGGGTAGTATGTAGCAGGGATATTAAACGGATGTTCATAGGAAGCCTAGCAGATGGAAGCGGATGACACCTCCGAAGGGGTTCCGGGGGAGAATTTCGAAGCGGATGCATAGCGGATGAAGCGGATGCATCAAGTACGCCTAAAGAAAAGAAAGGAGATGCCGTGCGGATGTATATCGGATGCAAATGCATCCTTTCTATTTCCGTGCTACTAACGCTGTGTAGACGTTCTGTGTACCTTTTGTTTCCTCCCTCTTTCCGTTTTCAGCTGCAGCGGATGTGAGTTGAGGGGATGCCCAGAGGATGCAGAGAGGATACAGCAGACGTTTAACGGATGATAAACAGACATAGAATGTTTGTTGCTTGTATGTTGCGGATTTACATTGTACACAGCGGAAAGTTCATCCGTTCACAAAGTTTTGTGCAGCTCAAAACTTCTTGCGCGGATGAAATCTCAGTGGACGGATGCTGGAGGGATAGAGCATATGAAACATGTATGCAATGAGCACACAACGGATGCATCACGTTGTCCAACGGATGGCAAGCTTTTTTTAACGTTTTACATCCTCTTTGCATCCGTAAGTGCAGTGGGACAGGGCCTTTAATCTCAAACTATCCACTATTGACCTCACCCCATTCCTAAGATGGTGTATAAGTGCACCATCGTGTCTCCCGTCCCTGTCCTATTGCCCCATTTATTCATACCTATTTCCTGTATTTTTACTCATGTTTATACTTATACCTATTATCTTGTCAGCGATTGACAAATCAAATCAATAAATAAAAATAAATCAAATAAATAATGCTAACTCTAGGCTGATTGCATTAAAAAGCTTAAGTATCCAATGTTTCTGGTTGGACTGTTTGACTTTGTTCGAAACCATGATGAATGGTTTGTATATAACTTGAAATAAGGCAGATTAGAAGAATAGGATAGTGCCTTTTCTGTTGGCTCACCATTGTGTGTGTTTTTTTTTTCAAGTTGCACAGAATTCTTTTTTAGGCAATCTACTCCTTCAGAAGAAAAAGACATAGAATTTCATTTCATTTGAAGTATGAGAATTGAAATTGAACAGCGGGGCTTTAGCAGAGGTTCACAGAGTGCAACCCTATTTGGTATTTTTGCACAGTCAAATGTGTGGTTGTGATATGTTTGTAATTATTTACAGCTGCAAACATCTGGCCTTTTTCTTTCTTGTATCTGGCAGCACAATTTTCTTTGTGTGCTCCAAACATGCCTTGATTTCTTCTTAAAAATAATAATAATAATAATAATGAAATGAAATAAAACAAAATACTGCCTCCAGCCAAATCAAGTCCCTAGTTGTGACACAATCCAACTGACATTTGATTTTGTGCAAGGGCACCTGTTGTGCAAAGCACCTCAGTCTGTCAAACACCCCGGATTTCGTATCCTCCTCAAAATGTTTCCATCCTCTTATAACTCATGAAAGTGGCATAACTTCTCGGTGTGTTCCACATGGGTAGGTAGACGTATGCAAAAATATCTCACATACCCTGGAGTTAAATAGCAAGACTTAATGATGGTTTCAAATGTTCAAGTACAGCAGTTTCTTGTATACTGAATTTCTAAACTCTTCCTTCCAAGAAGCTGCTCCTGAGGGAGCCGGAATAGTGCTGAGCCTCAGCAGACAACTTCCTTTTATTCTGATTTATTTACTCTACAATGCTGATAAGCCACTCCATTTGGAGCTGACTTTATAAGGCTCAAGAGAACCCTATAATTTTTAAAAGGTGCCCCTGGATTCACCCTGGAATTAATTTGGGGCTTCCTGGCCTAACGTTTCCCCAGTGGGCGCTATGGCCTTGCTACACTGAATTCTGTACAGATATTAGTTAAAAAAAAGGGACTGTTCCATGCCTAAAGAAATTTGAAAGTTGTATCATTATTTCTTTTCCTTCTCCTACTTCCCAAACTATATTAAAGTAGTTTTGCTTCACTGCAGTCAGTTTCATGGCAAATCCATTATCCTTTTTATGTGGGAGCTAGTATTCCTCGGAAGTGCTGCCATTTTATGTGTCTAAGCGTTGATTAAATCGAGTGTTTTGCTTTCAGAAGTGACAGGGTATGATTCACTTTGGAGAGAAAAAAAGAAAACCCATTTCCTCAATCATCTGGATAGGAATGCAGTGGGGATGAAGATGAAAATAATTCTATTTCCCTCCCTCCAAGATTGACCTCAGCCCTGATATAGGATATTTGATTGTTTCCAGGTCAATGAACTGCAGCTTGCATTAGTTTGGAAATCATGTTGTTCTTTGGGCAATTCCAGTGTCATTTTGTATTTCAGAACCCAAAATGAAATTTATATGAGCAAAGAACAAATTAAAATAACAGCCTGGCTTGGACATATGCATTGGATGAGGTCAATCTGATTTTAAGCAATTAATCTGTTACTTGCTTTGTGAGATCAATAGCATATAAATTTAATAAATTAATAAATGCATGTTATCTTTTTTAGTGGGTATACAACATCCTGGAGAAGAAGGCTGAAGCTGATCGAATTGTCTATGAAAATCCAGATCCCATCAACGGTTTTGTTCTCATTCCAGATTTTAAATGGAATCAAAAACAGGTCAGGAAAAAAAAAAGGAGGAGTTGCTATTTTGCAAATAAGACAGGCTCTTAGAGAATTGGATTGCTTTTCCTGTTACAGCCAGACCTCAGAAAATTTTCAGGATTCTCACATCCTCTTTTGCTGCTCAGTAAAATGAAAGTCCCCTTGATGGGGTGACAGGTTGTATCAACACCACAATTTTTTAAAACACAGCTTGTTGAAGGAGCCACAACTAGTTTAGAACAATGTGCAAAACTGAATACTTTCTTTACAAAAACCTCCCTGGGTCCAAAGATGTGTTGATGCACCTGAATAGTCTCTGAAATGCTTCTGACATACAATATAATGCCAGACATGGCCCAGCACACAGGATTTTGACACTTCTAGATTAAATACATGTAACTAATATGAAATAGAACTGGACAGTTGTTAGGATATCTTGAAAGTAGTTTTCAGCCCTGCTTTAAGCTTACTGTGGTGAAAACCAAAGCAATGACTAAAATTAGAAGCTTGAAATTGTCAGCACCTGTAATGAATGCAAATGTTTAATTTTTATTTATATTGTATCAATCTCCCTTGGTGATTGGGTTTGTAAAAACTTCTTTTATTTGACCTTCAGGCCACACTTTTAATTCATCAAATATATATCTTGTTCCCCTAGCAACTAGTCCCTTGCTTTAAGATTTTATTATGAAAGAACAGATGCCTTAAAAATCTTTGCCATGGTCAGTTAGTTTAATAAGTAATTTATAAAAAGAATCAATTGAAACCAAGCTTTTTTGCTTTAATTTCTTTGACAGTCAAGTTAGCAAAGGCCATTAACAGACTATATACTGGGACATCATAAGCTTTCAGAATGTGACTTTTTATTGTTGGGGAAAAATTGTTTTATGTTGCTTCTCAAATATAGATCCTTTGGGATATCAGGACCATTTCCTTACACTTATTTATTTATTAAATTAAATGCCCAGTTCCTGAGAACCCTTAGTTATTCCATACATGGATTTATTGTTATAATATAATATAATAAAATATAATATAATTATATTTTATAATATAATATAATAAAATATTTTATTATTACGTTCATCCATTTGTGAATTCTGGCTCTGAAATCTGTTACCATTCCGGGTTGTGTTAACTGAATCATCTGTGGCTTATTCAAACCTTGGTTAAACAAACCATGATTTATGTGTCGCCTACTGAACTGAAAGAGTGATGATATACTGTAACCATGGATAGTTTTGGTTGCCACTCTGTATTTTTTAATGAACTAATTTTAATAAGTAAGGCTGTGAGGTTTTTTTTATATTTGTTTTCTTCGGAAGGCATTTTCTGGTTTTGTAAAGTCATGAGATTTCAGCTCATCTTCATTTTGAATATGCATCAACTTCATGCTTTTTATAGAGCTTCCTGTTTTGAACAGAACAGAAATTAAAAAAAAATGTAGCTCAGTCATCTATAGATAAATGTTCTTTTTCAGAGTTCCCATTTTCAAGATCAGAGTTCAAAATCAATGTAATGAAACTGCTTTATTTGTCTACCAAATTGCCCTAGGCATGTAAAAAATTGTATGAAATAATTGTGCTTTTCCACCATAATGCTTGTGATCTTACAATTAATTCTTTGTTTCAATGTTTTCTTGCTGGATCACACCAGCATAGCCTCTCCATAGCTGCTGGCAGAAGATAATGGACACTGCAAGGGGAATGAGGAGTAAACTCAAATTTTAAAGTTACAAGAACACCAAATCCTTACACTAGCAAACTGAATACAATGGGGTTGTGTTGTCAATTATGCACCAAGATCCACACAATGTGCCACATGAAATAGTAATATTTTCTGTTCTGAAACCAACAAGGGAGCCCCTTTGTTCTTGCAATTTCCTGTATTGTGATCATGGGGTTAAAAAATGACCATCCATGAAAAACAAAAAACAAACAGTTTACATTTGGTGGGTCCAAGTTACCAGGAACGTCGGGGAGTGTCATGATCTTGAAAAACAATATCCTGCTTCAAAAATCTAGTCTAAAGGAGACTTAGAACAACCCATTATACTTTTCATTGTCTCTTGGGTTTGATGATGTTACTATTTTTTAATGTGCATTTCAGGAAGTTTTAATTGGTTAACTTCCCTGCAGACTCCACAGTAGATCAAAACATTTGAGGTACAATTCAGTGAACTCCTTTGGCATATCAGAAATTGATATGTGTAAAGTTTGTAATTGTTCTACCCCAAATCTGGTTCCAAGAGAGTAAACACAAGACAACGGCAGCAGCACAACCTTTTAATGTTTCATCGATGAATCCTGTTTCTTCACAGATAAAAGGCTGCTTCCAACTAATTAGTTCTGACAAAAAAGAGCTCTGACAAAAAACAACAGATAAGAAATAGTTTACAATACAAGAGTCTTCAAATACCAACAGTAATGTCCGTGAGGCTGAGTTTCAAAAAGTCTTTGCTTCCTACAAAGAAGATTCGCTTCACAGCTTCCTTTTATTTTCTTGAAGGAGGGGCAATTACCTTGCAGCCTTGCTCCTGAGTTGCCCATGCTGCTACATCTGCTCTTTCCTGCGAGCAATCCTGTGCGCACATGCACTTGGCACAGGCTCCTCAGGAACCTCCTCATTGCTGCTGCCAGCCCCCATAATCTCTGAAGGCAGCAATCCACTCCCTAATGGTCCTGGCCCCTCATCCAAGTCCTTGCTCTCCTCAGCCATCCACACCTGCTGCTGGTTAACCACAACAGTAATATTACATTCATGACTGAATTTATTTCCAGCATTTTAACTTTAATTATTCCTCAGTTTAATTGTATTGTTATATACATTTTTATTATTTTCCACCAGTACAAATCTTAGTTACTTTTTTACAGTATTGATAGCCACATATAATATTATCTTATTCTATTCATACTTATCTTAATCTATATTATCCTTGTTTATCATTAATCATCAATATATATATTGCCTTTATATTATAGTTATTATTATACATCCTTAATATTGTCTTGTTCTTTTACATCTATTCATACCTATCCTTAAAACATATTATCCTTGTTTATCATTCATCATTAATACATATTACCTTTATATTACACTTATTATTGTACATCTTTGATCCTTCTATCGTATTATATCTTATGTATCACTTTCTTGAGAATTCTTATTTAATCATCTTTTCTAATTCTTATCTTTCTATTTCTAGCCACATGTACCATCTATGCCAAACAGAGTAGTATTCTGATTCTTCTTTCTCTCTCATTTTAAGTGTGAGCATGTCCATTTCAGCTCAATCTGCTATTTTTTATATTATTAACTCTTTAAATTTACTTCTGTCTAATAATTTGTAAATCATTTTTACAGAAGGTTTGTTCAAACCCAGCTCAAGCTCAATGGTTTTAAATCTAAAAGCTGATCATCTGCTGTGTAAACTGCTTCTGATGATCTAAAATGCTTTGAACTGTTTCCAAGTCCAGAATAATTTAGATCCTGAATGCCCTAGTACCAAAAGTCAAAACTGTGTGATGCTTGTGGTAGAGCAGTTTTATTTATCAAGCCTTCTCAACAATGGTCCTCGTATGGTAGATGACATTTCCCCTTGAAGAGCAGGCGGTCCTCTTCTGTGGTTGTGTAGCTGTTGGTCTTTGGTAAACATAGCTGTTGCAACTGGGGGTTTTATGCAAAGTGTTGGTGTGGTTTTTTGTTTTTACTCCTATATCAGTTATTTGAAATGTGTGATTATATATTGTGGTTTAAAATAAGTTACTCTGAGCCCACTTGGCTGGTAGTACAGTGGAATGTCTGTCTGTCTTTATCCATCCATCCATCTATTGTATTATCTAGGCCAGTGGTTGCCAACTGGTGGGCAGTGGCCCATTGGTGGGCTGTGAGAAAATTTTGGTGGGCCACAGAGAAATGTCACTCCCGGAGCACCCCCCAAAGCAATTAATCCAGGCTGCACAGGAACACAAGGCTATGTTGCCCACATGGCCTGCGGGAACCCTCCCTGCCCACTCACTCTTACCTGGCAAACTTGCCTGCTAAATTGCTATTTTCCCTTTTTCTTTTTTGAACCATCAGATGTTCTGCTGTGCCAGGAGATTTAGATTAGCTAGGAAGCAGGAAATGTTTGGATTTCTTGCTTTCTAGCTAATCTTTAGATCTTTTAAGCACAGCCGAACCTCTCTTAGGACTGAAGGTTCTATTATTCGGTGCAGACTCATGTCAAGCAAATTTTATGTGACAGACTGAGCTAGCCAATGGCAGATAGATAGATCACTGAATGATTCTGTGAGCAACTCAATCTGCCTTCCTGCTTTGCCTGATTTTGGATAAAGGTTGCTCTTTTTTTCATAAAAAAGTCAATATTTATATAAATATATATAATATTTACACACAAGCCATGCCCAGCCAGTCACATGACCATAAGCCACACCCACAAGTTAGGCCATGCCCACAAAACTGGTTAGTGATCCCTGGGATTTAACATTATGAGTTTGGTGGTCCTGAGGTCCAAAAGGTTGGTGACCCCTGATCTAGGCAATACTAAGCTGGCTGCTTGAAATTGCTTGTTTACAGCCATGGACAATTATCCCTGCAGTGATGAGATGTACTGTATTTTTGGGTTAAGTGTTCGCAATCTGTCAGTATGTGGGACCTAACCCTATAAATGTCATGCCAATTTCTGTTTTCTCATGGTCATCCTTCAGAAATACCTTGGGGATGGACAGGGATGATGGAGAAGAAGCTGCCTGTCATGGATTGTTGTGAGGAGGTGGCTCCCCAGGAGGGAGGGAGTGCATCCCAGAGGATAAGAGGAAACTCAGCCAAGATATTATGTGTGAGAGAAAGAGGGTAAAGACAGCCTCTTCCCAATAGTTCCCAGAGTATAACGTGTAGAGTCTCCAGTCTGGCAAGATTTTGTCTATAGTGGTGAAACGATAAAGAACTTGGCCTGGAAGAACCACCATGCATCACACTTAGTTTTGAGCCTGACATCACCTTAGGGAAAAAAGTTCATGTTGTTGCTTTAGGACTGACCAACGCAAAATGTGAAAAGCATTTAATTGTACCTCTGACTTCACCAGCCTGTTCTGTATTTACAGCTTGAGGATTTATACTTGATCGCCATCTGCCACCGCAGGGGAATCAAGTCAGTGAGAGATCTTATGGCTGAGCATCTCCCTTTGCTGAGAAACATCTTGAAAGAAGGAGGGGTAGGTATCTCTTTCACCTCATCCAAGTTTTGGGTCTTCTAATTGTAGGTTTCCTGATCTTCCCAGATTCTTGTTGTGTTGATGAAACTGAGTACAATATTAACATGCAATTAGAGAAACTCTGTCAATGATTTGCAAGACAGAATTTTCCCTGCAGATATCCAAGGTTGCGAATTAACGAGAGCATAATTCACAGTTTATAATTCCATTGCAGGGTCTTGTGTTTTTGAGAGAAAAAGAATGGAGAAAAGCCCCTGAGTTACTCCAGGTTCATAAAAGGGAAATTCCAGGGTGTGAGGGAGGAAATCCTATCCCTCTTTCCTCTAACTGCTTAGTCATTTCCGATGAAATTCTGAGGAAATGGTTCTTCACAGCAACTGACATGCCTCTTATTAGATCAGCATGGCGGAGCTGTGGCTGGCAGGCCAGAAGGATGTATGCCATCTATGTAATTTATTGTGGAGTTTTCATGTTGAATTTATTCGATTCGTTGCTTTTGGGACACCTTATGACTTTATAGCAACCCCTTTGTTGATTGATGGTTTGTGCCTCTTCCCTCGGCTGCCCCTTACCTCTTCCTCGTTTTCTGGGCACAGTTATTTTTCCCTTGTGATGAATTGGCCGATGCCAGGCAGAACTGGCAAAATGAAATGCGTCTCTTTGAGATCAGATGTTGCAGAGAAGTCTTTTCAGAATGGGATGGCACCGTGCCTGGCGAGCAAGGGCCCAAATGGAAAATCTGGGGGAAGTGGCTTCCAAGACCACAGGCAGCTGCAATTTTGCTCCTGATTGTTTAAAAGTCAGCTCTGCTGCAGGCAGAATACAGGCCCCATTGAGGCGCACAGATCTGTTTTGCAAAAAGGCTCCTATTGCACACTTACCTGTTGTAGGCCCTTCAGTTCAGTTCAACTGCCATAATAACCACAATGGGTTGCAAAAGCGTAATGTTGTGGTTTGAGGAGGAGATGGAGAGCCAGCCACTTGTTCTCCTTGGACTGCTTCAGGTATCATGCCTAAAGGTTTCCAAAGCCCATAACTGCCTGTGTTTAATTTGATCAGCAATTGGAAAATAAGCAAATACCGGAACAGGTGGGAGCGGAAAAAGCTAATACAATTGGGTTCAAATGCTAAGAAATGGGAGGAGGGTCAATGACATTTCTATACATTGCTTGGACGTGCTTGAAGTGCTGCAGGAGGCATCTGTCCCGTCTCCTAACAGCCCCCCCACCCCCTGGGGTCGGCCTGCCTAGAACTACTATGCTGATCCGGCGCTCAAAGAAATCCAGTTTGACACCCCTGCTGTTGGCATTAAAGCCGTCCAGTTAAATGTCAGTGGGGACATTCTACCATATGTTGGCCTTTAGGGGATGACCTGAGATTCCAGAGTTTAGAAAATGAGAAAAAAGGTAGCTAAGTCCGTTTTCTTTGATCCATGCCTCATTCATTTAATCATTTACCCTAGATTTTGCCTTACAGGTAATCCTCATTTAGCAGCCACAGTTGGGATCAGCGACTTGATCATTAAGCGAACCGGTTGCTAAGTAGTTGTCCATTTTTAATATGATCAGTAACTTATTGTCCATTTCTTCTAGGAGGCCATACAAAAGCGCTTTGGCCTTGCAAAGACCCAGCTGCGGGTTTACTTGCACTACCAGCCCTCCTATTTCCACTTGCACGTGCATTTTACTGCCTTGAGCTACGATGCACCGGGGTGCTCTGCAGAGCGGGCTCTCCTGCTTTCCAATGTGATGTATCATCTGGAGCTGGACTCCCAGTATTATCAGAAGTGCCCCTTGACTTTTCCTGTCCGAGAAGATGAACCTCTGCTGAAGAAATTCCAGGAAGCTGGTAAAGCCTGAACATCTGAGGATCTTGAAGAAAGAATGGATGAAAAAAATATATACATAAACACAAAATGAGGATACCTTTATATAGTCTTTATCCCAAAGACTTTATTACCATAAATATATGGTATTTATATTTTGGGTTTTTTTTTAAGACTTAATTTGTATTTTTTTTTTCTATTGGAAGATTTTTTTAAAAAAAGTCAACAAATAGCTGTGTTCAGGAGTTTCAGGTATATTTTCCTTCCCCTAGCCCCCACTGTTTTTTGAGTCCCCATTTACCTAAACCAGTATAAATAGTGGCCAGAGTGTCAGCGTTCCAACTGAACCCTCATTGCAATCCCCCGCTGTGGCAGCCCTGTTAAGTCCATCCAAAGATGGATCCAGGGCTGACACAGAGTTGATAGAATTTGAAAATCCACAGAATCTGGAAGGCTACAGGCATCAAATTCTTGTGCTATGTGGACCATGGATTTGACATTTCCAATGTTTCAGCAAATGACAGGTTGATGCTCTTCAATGGATTTGGGAGTTCAACAGCCTTCAGCCCTACCAGCTTCCATGATGGTGACAAATTGTGGACATTGTATTCAAAAACAAGATGCAGAAAACCTCACGATGCAAGCAAGGTTATATGTGCTTCATGTTTCTATTTCCTCCCGCTAAATTTTACATTTGATCTTCTTTTAAAGCATCAATACTTGACATTAATCTGGGTGTTTTCCCTGGACTGGTTGCTCTCCAGATTATTTTAGACTACAGTTGATCACCTGACTGTTGGCTACCAAGGATCACGAATGGAGAAATAAGCTCTATGTCAGTGTTTTGCAACTTTAAGATATGTGGACTTCAACTCCCAGAATTCCACCAGCCATCATTTTTAGGTTGAGAAATCCTGCTCTACACACAACCTGGAAGAAAGCCACATCTACAACAGTAACATGCAAAAATGGATGATATAAAACATCATAAAAAGCCCAAATCAGTTCAGTCTATGAAAATTGGCTCTTATTTTTTCCCCTGTTCATTTTCCAGCTTTTCAGTCAATAGTATCTGGTCACTGTATTGGCTTGTCTAGCTTCGGGTTGGGGCATGTTTTCTCCAGATGTTTAATTCCAACTTTACATAATCTTAGCAAGTAAGGGAAGATTGCAGCTGCAAGCTAACATCTGGAAGGCTACTCCATTGCCTTTTCCCCTAAGTCCTTATGTGACTTTTTTGTTCCAATAAAACTGACCAAGTGTTTCCTGTAAAGTAACTGCATTGTTTCTCAGCATTTTTAAAAAAATTCTAAAAGTCCACATGTTTTAATTTTAATTAAAATTACACGACATCTGAGCAGCTCTGCAAATGTTAGGGTGGCCCGGACCAATCTTTAAAAAGGAGTTTTTGCTGTCAGGAGTGTTAAAAGAATGGATTAAGAAAAGAAAAATAAGGTTTAAAGAAAGAATAAAGGTATTTTAATATCTTTTATGCTTCTACAGGCTTCATCCCCACAGACCCTGTTTTTTCCCCTTCTGTTGCTGTGACCCTGACTTGTTCTTGCAGAATGAATTCACTATTAAAATACAGAAAACTGTAGAATTCTATTCCATTTCTATCACTGTTAATATTTCTATCAAGATATGATTTATCTATCCCCCAAACTGCAAATATTTAGTGATTTTTAGATGGCTTGAACTTAGAGGGGAAAAAAGACAGTTTTTTGCAAATACAACTTACAACCACAACAGGGACAAGAATTTCCATTGCCAAACAAGTCAGTTTTAAGTTAGTGCCTACTGTATTTATTGTTTTGCTTCAATTGTTACGCTTATCACTGCAGTTGTTTAATGAAACATTCGGTGCTTAATTGAATCCAGATGCTCCTGTTGACTCACCTTGGCAGATGCTGGCTAGGCAGGTTGAATATGGCAATCGCTTCATCCTGGGATGTTTCAACCATCGTAAAATATATGCCAGCTGCCAAACGCCCAAATTTTGAACTTGTAACCTGGGGGGTGTTTTTTTCATGACTGTTACAATTTCCAGCAGCCACTAAACAAATGGAGGTAAGTCACGGACTACCCGCATTTATAGCAGCTGAGAAGGGCTTAAAAAAATAAGCCTGCAAAATTAAGCTGTGTTTTAAGTATATTAAATTATAGCCCAGAACTAACAGTTTTATCGGGTTTTCATTATGAACTGGGCCATTCTGCAACACTCATTTGCTAATTTTTTCCAATGTCTTCTATATTGATTTACTGTCACCTGCCAGAGAAAGAACTGGGGCATAACAGGCCAAAGAGAAAATAGGGGAAGAAGATGGTAAGAACAGCATTAACCATCTGGCATCTGGATGTGAGCGAGGACATTGCTGAGTCAATCAAAGAGAGTTGTTCCCAAATTCAGTGCCCTGAGACAGAACTTAAACAATTAAAAGTTCCTATGCACAGGAGAAGTGATGCCTAGGGTATATCAATATGACTCACAATTCTGGCAGAGGTTAGTTAATTCTGTGTGGGTTTACACAATTAAGTCTATCCAATTTTGGATAGTCACATTGGCTTTTTCCTGTATTTAAGAGAATAACTTAGTAGGAAGGGACCTTGGAGGTCTTCTAGTCCAACCCCCTGCTCAGGCAGGAAGCTCTATACCATTTCAGACAAATGGTTGTCCAATCTCTTCTTAAAAACTTCCAGCGTTGGAGCATTCACAACTTTTTGAGGCAAGTCATTCCACTGATTCATTGTTCTCTTAGGAAATTTCTCCTTGAGAAATTGCTTCTCTCCTTGATCAGTTTCCATCCTTTGCTTCTTGTCCTGCCTTCAGGTGTTTTGGAGAATAGCTTGACTCCCTCTTCTTTGTGGCAGCCCCTGAGATATTGAATCACTGCTATTATGTCAACCCTAGTCCTTCTTTTCATTAAACTATACATACCCAATTCCAGCAACTGTTATTTATGTTTTAGCCTTCAGTCCGCTAGCCAACCTTGTTGCTCCTCTCTGCACTCTTTCTCGAGTCTCAACTTTTTTTTACATCATGTTTTTTACATCATGGAGACCAAAATTGGATGCAGTATCGCAAGTGTGGCCTTACCAAGGCATTATAAAGCAGTATTAACTCCTCATGTGATCTTGATTCTATCCCTCTGTTTATGCAGCCTAGGATTGCATTGGCTTTTTTGGTAGCTGCAGCACATGGCTTGCTCATATTTAAGTAATTGTACACTAGGACTCCAGGATCTCTCTTACTATTATTGAGGCAGTACCACCGATACTGTACCTGAGCATTTGGCTTTTCTTACATAAATGTAGAACCTTACTTTTTTCCACCATTGAATTTCATTTTTGTTAGATAGGGCCCAGTGTCCAAGTCTGTCAAGATCCTTCTGTAATCTTAAGTCTGTCTTCTGGAGTATTGGCTATTCCTGCCAACTTTGATGCTTAATCCTTATTTTAAAGCTTCACTTCGCCCACCCTTTCACCTAAACTGTTGCCATCATGGCTTCTGCAGTAGTGAAAAACAGTCTTTGGGCTTGTCGGTGTAAAAAGACACAGCACAGGACAAAAGAGGGGGGGGGGGAAACTCCGTTGCCAGTTCTTAATAGTTTGTGGTTTTTATAACAGCTGCAGTGGAATTTGGCACTAGTGTGGCTTAGATAATGCCATTACTTTCCTCTAGAACAGATGGCAGTTTTACTTTTCTCAGAGGACAGTTGGTTTTGCAAAGATGCCCAGCAAACTAGCTCCTCTTCCAAGTGTGTCATCCATGACAGTTGCCGTGACATCCCTGTGATTCATCCTTAACAGGAACCTCCAAAGGGAAGGATAGGCTTTCCAAGTAAAAGTAGAGAAGCAAGGAAACATGTCAAGACAGGGAATATTTGTGCCTGGCTGAATGCTGCAGTTGACTGGTTTCACAAATACACAAGGCTGGGGATAGGTAACTTTTTAATGGGCAAGGCTTCTGTTCCCTCCCCAGCCCTAGCCCCCAAATTAAAAGGGAGGGGAGGATGAACCCTTTTTCCAAGGATCACCCTGTACTATGTGGCTTGTGATATGGTGATACCACATGAATGGGTGGTGCCAAAATAATTGGTTGGGCGGTGTTGGAGGGATTTAAAATAGTGGGGTTGTGCAAGGCTTTGGATCTGAAAGCGGCTTTGGAAACTGCCTGAGACAGCAGCTTTGTGCAAACTCTTTGAACCGGTTGGACTTGGATAATTGGGAGAACAGTCATCATCGTTTTAGGAAGTAACAGACAGGTATGATGCTCTTGCTCCTAGATCAGGGGTAAGGAATTATGGCCCTTTTATGTCCTGTGGATTTCAACTCCCAGAATTCCTGAGCCAGTATGGAAGCACCTAGACCCCTGATCTAGAAGCTTCCAAGCACCTTTTTGCAGTCCTCTGGAGCTTCAGAACAAAAGGCCCAGGAGATGTGCATTGTTTCCCCCAGTATTAAGCCAAAGCTCTGCAAGTAAAACGATTGTGTGTTGAAGGCAAGAGATCTTCTACTTTACATGTTCTGTGAACAAGGTCTGATAGAACCGTTTCTGCAAAAGCTTTTTCATTCAGCTGTACGCAATGATAAAAACACGGGTCGTTAATACAGACAGTATATTTTGAAAAGGCTCTTTGCAGCATGGGACTTTTCAGGGGTGATCTCAGAAAGAAAAATAACAGAGTATCCTGTGGTGAAAAGCAAATAACCCTTTGAACCGATGTGTACAACTCAGGATGTCCAGGTGCTTAAAAAAAATGCAAGATGGGTTTTTGAAAGAAAGGTTTAAGGCTTGAAATAATCAAAGCTACTCTGTGTTTCAGTGGAATGGGAGATAAAACAACCATCTGACTTTTCCTTGGAATTCCCAGAGTGTGCCTAGACTTGGCAGTCATGCAGAAAACCACTTGGTTGTGCAGCTGGCAAGTGTAAATCCCTTTTTCTTACACAGCTGAAGTTGGAGCAGACAGAGCTGGTCGTAGACAGGGGGAGAATTAAGCAGGCAGGCAGGGGAGTTTCACAAAAAAGCAATGGTTTGTTTTAACCATGATTTATAGCCATGGTCTTAAATTGTGGGCTATGAGCCCCAGAATGGTTGTGAGCGACTGACTGGTGGTAGGGGTTGCCAACGTTTTACAGACTTGATCAGCTCGGACAAATAAAACATGACTATTGCCAAAACTTGCTCTAGGGTTGCTCCGTGGAGCAACCTGCAAATTTGGAGAAGTCTTGCAATAACTTTGGATAACACTTAACTCCAATAACTCTAATCACAATCAAGCTACACTGTGACTTAGCATATCCATGAACTCAATCAAAGTGTGCAGCTGACACGTAGCCACGGTTGCTTACAATTGTCCTACTTATTTCAGGAAGATTTAGGTTCAGGCAAGAATAGGCTGGATTTGTTTCTATGAGGAACTGACTGGGTTCTTTTTGATAAAATTGGGGATAGAGCTGTTTATATGCCATTGCCTGAAGTAGCCTTGGTAAAATAAAATAAAAGTAACCCTTGACTTATGACCAAAATTGGGATCCATTTCTAGGCAAGGTTGCTTAGTAAATAAATTGAACCCAATTTTATGACTTCTTTTGCTACAGTTATTAAACAAATCACTGCAGTTAACTAAATCGTGTGGTCATTAACTGAATTCTGTTTCCCCCATTGACTTTCCTTGTTGGAAGCCAGCCTTTTCACTTTTTATACTTAGCTTTTCTGTCTTTCAATTTATCAGGGAATTCTTTATGCAACTGTATTTCTTTCATCTGGGGGTCTCTTTTTCTTTTTCAGTGGTATTGCACCAGACTGGGCTTTTACAATCTCATTTTTCAGTTTCTCAAGCTTCTGGAGTTGTTTTTGCCTTAAAATTTCCATCCATGCAATCCTTCCCAAGGTCTCAGTTTGTTGAAATCAGCTGTTTTAAAGTCCAAGCCACCAAGACACTTTGATTTTTTGCTTGTGAATGCATTATCCAATAAGAAATGATCACTCTCCCCCAAAGTTCTTGCACCACATATACAAGAACTCCCCTACTGTACCATACAAATTTCTGAACTGTGCCCTACAAAGTTCCCACATTGCTTGTACCATAAAATACTACCAACACTGATGTTCATGCTGATACATATTTATTTCAACGTTTAAAACTTTCTTCTTGAGTTCAAGACAGCGTAGCCAAGGATGTCGCAAATTTAGTGAGTACCGCATTTCCCCCCCCCCCACGTTTGTCAATAAATATATGCTGACATGACAGCTGAATGTTGCAAGTGTTTACAATATTAATCCCACTGAGCAACAGCTGGAATCTCTCAATGCCTCCTGACTTTTGGAAAATGGCCATGTCATGATTATCACAAAGGTGAGTGAGATACATTTCTCTGAAAGCTGGGAGTTTGTTCCCCTCTAACCCTCCCTTCAAAATTTCTCCCACGGAAGCTGATCCTGGCTTGGTTTGGGGGCCAAGGTAGCTCCCCATGTTTCATATGCAAGGCCCCAAACCCATTCTCTTCCATTATGCTAAAGATAATCCGTGATGTGCAACCGTGAAGGGCTGTGGGTGGCAGCAGGGAAACCCTGATTCGAACCTACCCCTGGCCACAGAAGCTTGATGGGCTGCTGTTATGGGGAGAAATGGATCCTCTGGCTTCTCTCTTGGGCCCTAAGGAAAGGTGGGAGATTCACTGCATGTCGCTTAATGTCACTAAGTGGGACTGGAAATGCTGTTGTTAAGCAACATGTCAGTCAAAAAAAAAAAATCCTCCTGATGAATGTCCCTTAGTGACAACAGTTCCAGTTGCTGTCCTTACATGAGAACTGTGCAGGTAGATAAGGAGGACGTCATGATTCCAGTGTCGGACTTCTTGCTGGCTTCCCCATTGATTTTGCTTGTGGAAAGGCTGCAAATGATGATCACTTGATTGTGAGACACTAAGATGGACATGACGTCTGGTCATAAGTACTACCCAGCATCATTATAAACCTTGTTGGTAACACACAGTCTTTGATGAGGGCCACCTGCAATTAAACAGGGAAATACTAGGGCAGTGATGGCTAACCTTTTCGGCACAAGTGCCCAAAGTATACATGTGCATCTCCAAAATGCAATGCATGCGTGCCTTGCGCATGCACCCTGCTTGCCCACGCATGCATATGCAACCCCTCCAGCACCCCCCATGTGCATGACTTCCCATGCACCCACGCATTTGCACACAGCCCCTGCCCATGCACCCCACCCCTCACACATGCGTGGCCCCACATAAATGTACAACCCCCTGCAAGTGCACCCTGCTGCCATGCATGCTCATGCAACTCCTGCGTGTGCGCCCCATCCCTTCGCATCTGCAGCAGAGACTTGAAGAGCAGCTGGCTGGCGGGAGGCGCATGTGTGGCAGAGCTGAGCTGGGGCAACAGCTCGTGTGCCCAGAGAGAGGGGTTCTGCATGCCAACCCTGGCACGCGTGGCACAGGTTCGCCATCACAGTACCAGGGCCCTACTGCAGACCTGAGTTAGTCAGTTTGTGGTGGAACTTAAATGGCCTCTGCATGAACGTCAAAGAAGGATGTGGAGAAGCACTAACTTATTCCAGAGGTTGAAGCAAGTGTGGTAACTCATCTTTGGCAGACCGGGCAGGGTTTTCCAGATGATTATTATAACCTACAACGAGGCAGCTTTCCTGCAATCCAGGGTCCCTCTAAACCGGGCATACAGACCTCAAAGGGTTGAGAGTTGTTTTAAAAAGCCCAAGTGGGCCAGGAGAGCCAGGTGTCCGCAGCTATTCCGTCTCTCCTGCTCTTCCTCCTTTCAAAGCCCTCCCTCCCCAATCTTTCTTTCGTTGCTAATTCTCGGTTCCCAAAACTGACCGGTTCCAGGCAGGGCTGCAACACCTGTAAGCCTTTTTGGCCGTCGCGATTTGGCGGGGGTGGGGTGGGGTGGGGTGGGCAGGGTGCCCATTTTTTAACCCCCTCGTGGCTACCCTCCAGTTCCAACGCTTGCAAAGGAAGACAAAGTTCCAGCCATCTTCGCACAAAGGGAAAACCTCAACCTGCTTTTCTTTTTCTTTTTCTCCCCCTTTTTCCTCCCGCGAAGCAGAGCCGCCCTCGGACGAGCCCGCTTCCAACGGGGTTGCATCCCCACGGCCCGCCGTGCCCAAAGCCCATTCCCGGGCGAGGGAAACCTTCGCGTGCAATGCCAAAGCTCCGGCCTCCGCATTTGGGCGCTGGAGCCCCAAAGGAGCCCCGAGGCCGTTTGGCTAGCCCAGCCCAGAGGGGGGAGCATCGGGGCAGCCTCCTCGCTAAGCGAGCCCGGCTTTGGTCGGCTCGGTTAGCCCGGCTTGGCCAGCCACGCGCCTCCGGAGAGCCGTCGGCAGAGAGAACAACCGCGAAGGCGCGAAGTCTCCAGGACTTCGCCTCCCGCGTCCCTGCCGCAAGAAGCGACTCCCGGCCGGCGGGCCGAGGCGAGCCCAGCGCGGCCGCCCCCCTCTCCTGCCCAGCGCAGCCGAGCCGGGGGCTGCTCCCTCTGTGCGCAAGCGTGGCCAAGGTAGGGGCGGACCGTTTCCGACGCCCCAGCCGCGCTCTGCCTTTCTCCTCCGGCGGTCGCCTGGGCGAAGTTGCTGCGGCCGCGGCAGCCCATCGCGCCGCGCTCCTCCCCGGGCTCCTGTGCTGAGGTGGCGCCGCTGCAGCCCCGAAGCTCGCCGGGGCCGCCCAAGCTTTGCAGGCGCCGGACTCCCTCCTTTGGCAGAGCAGCCCCGGAGGGCAACAAGGACCCTCCCCTCCGCTCTCCCGCCGCCTTCGCCTCGCCAGCCCCGCGGGGATTGCAAACCCAGCCGCTTGCTCGCCGGGAGGATGGCTGGCGGCGAAGGGTAAGTTGGCTGCGCCGGGGCTGCAAGGGACGAGCTCGGGGATTGGGGCGAGGGGCTCCCGGCCGGCTTCCCTGCTGGAAGGCTGGTGGGAGCATCCTCTGCCCGCCCTGCCCATCCTCCTTCAGACGGTCGGAGCGGCTTCTCTCCTCCCCTTCGGCTCAGCTGCTCGCAGCGGGTTCCCCAGTTGGGGCGGGATGCCCGCGCTGCCCTGCCTGTCTCCCTCCTGAGCCGGAGGGTTGCGTTTCTTGCCCTCGGCCTGATGCCGACCAGGATTCGGATGATCCGGTCCGTCCGGGCTGGAAACCATCCCGGCTTTCGGGTCTCCCCATCCCCGCGCAAAAGCCGCTGGGGCGCCTTGCCTGCCGGGCTCCCGCAGCCTGGCTTCCCAAGGGCGCATCTGCTGCACCCGTCGGCGGCAGTTTGTGGCGTCTCCAGATGTGTTGCAACTTGTAGCCGGGCTCTGCCTCCCTTTTGTTCCTTTCTTTGTGTCTGGGGAGCATTTGGGAAGCCAGAGGAGAAGGAGACCTGGGCAGAGGAGCTGGGATGGGCGCTTCTGATGCTCTCCCGAGGGGCAAACAAACGGCTAGCTTGCGTTTGGCTGCGGGCATGGGCTGGACTTTCTCTGTGCAGGCAGACCAAACAAAGCTGGCTTGGCGTTGCTTTGACCCAACAGATGGGTTTGCTTGAGCTTCATCACTTTTCTTCCGCTCTTGCTTCTTGCTGGACTCCAGTAGGAAACTCCCAAAGCCTGTTTTGGGATGAGTTATGTATTGGTGTTTAGCCCACTCCTCTTTTTCTATGCCTGGAGGCCTTGAGGCATCTGGATGCAAAACTCGTCCTCTTCCCCCTCGATCTTCTCTCCTTCCCTGACAGACCTTCAAACAGTTCACCAAGAAGAGGCTCAGGCCTCTGGAGCTTTACTGAATGCAGGTGGCATGGCCTCAAATGCTGGAGATGTAACGGAGACCTTCTGTATGAGAAGCACGTGCCAGACTGCTGAGTGCCTTGCCTCAAGCAATAGCTTTTCCAGATGGTTGTGAAGTTAGACTTGTCACAGTGTGACAAGTTGAGGAGAAGGCACAAGAAAGGGCTGTCTCCTTATCACAGCAGCAGCATCGGCAACAGGTCAATGTTCAAATTGCTAAAAGCTGTTTGGCCTTTGCAAATAATTCAAAGAAGGCTGTTTCTCTTGGTCTGTGCAAAACATGTTTGAATTATATGGCCCTTGGATACTGTTACACTACCATGCCTGTTAGCCTGGCTATTGGGAAAGGAGTTGTAATTCAGGAACATCTGGACATTGATGGCCTCCTTCATTTTTATTCAGTGGCTTCTTACTGATGATGCTTGAATCTTAGAACGCATCCTACAAAGTTTTAAAAGTACTCTTGTGTTGGGTAATTTAAACGAATCAGATCAAGTTTGATATACTGATGGAGACGGGATAAACTGAATCGGTTTTTTGTTTTTTTTCAATTGCTACGGTCTATGAAAGTCTGTAGTTAACACCGCATTAGAGCAGGTTTTATGAGAAACCTGGGAAGTGATTTTATGAGAAACCTGGAAAGTGATTCAGTCGTTCAGGTTGATTTTTTAATAAATCTCTACTGTTGGTTGTATTGCATTATAATTCAGGGCTAAGGCCGGAATGATTTTAAAAAAACATGGGGAAGGAACAATAGACTCACTTTCCTGAGTCTTTGGAATAATTTGTTGAAACTTCAGTTTTTGGCTGTTTTAAGAAGCCTCCTTTTCCTGAGAACAATGGATTCAAGAATAAATGGTGTGCTGCTTGTATAACTAACATTTCCAGAGGTTAACATCTGTACCCCTTCTGGATGAGAACTGAAGTGGCTGCTGGTACCTGCCAATTACTTAACTCTGGCCTAAAATATTACATAGAGCTATTCTGGATGGACATGAAAGCTGGTTCAGAATGTGACAACTAGGCTTGTGTTGAAGGTATTGACTTGGAGTTATAGGCGTATATAATTCCTGATTGAGATTTCAGTGGCCTCCTTTGGCAAGCTGAAAATGCGCATATAATTTTCTCTGTGCCTCATGTACCTCCTACTCAAAGGAAAGGCTATCTCCATATATGATCACTTTGCAACCACCATCATGGCTGGTCATCTAACTATCATCTAACCACTGCATCATCATTAAGAGCAGTGGTGGTGCAGTGGTTAGAATGCAATAGGATGACACTGCCCACTATCAGCAGTTCGATTCTCACCAGGCTCAAGGTTGACTCAACCTTCCATCCTTCTGAGGTCGGTAAAATGAGGACCCAGATTGTTGGGGGCAAGAGGCTGAATCTGTAAACTGCTTAGAGAGGGTTGTAAAGCGGTATATGAGTCTAAGTGCTATTGCTATTGCTATCATTTGCAGAAAACTTTCTTCGAGGACCTCCCTGGAAAGAAGATTGTGGGCAATTTCTTAGGACAGGGCCTTTTCAATGACAGCACCAATACTTTGAGATTCCATTTCTTTGGTGGTTTCTTTGTCAAGCTTTAAGAAAATTCTCAAAACATATTTTTATTCATTTGCTTTTCCATCATAATAGACATTCTATTTGCTCTCTATTTTTGATTGCTTTTTAAATTGCATTTCTGGTTGTACGTCTTTGTTGCTTTTCTGTTGCTTTTTTGCTGTAATGTTTTATTTGTTTATGGTTTTGATAGCTTTATGATTGATTTAGTTTAGTCTGGATGGGTTTTATTTAGCTTTGATGTTTATTATTCTGTTGTTAACCCCTGGGAGTTGGCCTGTTAATTGAGAACATAAGTATATAAATGAATGGGAAACATACAATATGTACACATGCACACATAAATACACATACAGTACTGCCTTTCATGTGTGAGAATATTAGAAAGAGGTCACAGATAAACTCAATTTTTAATTTCCTGTTAAGGGTACTGGCTTTTCTTGAAGTATTATAATCCCATCTTCACTGTCTAATAAACCAGAAATATATTTTGTTTGTTTTAGGATTGTTTCATGAGCCAAATAAACCTAGACAATTAAAAACTGGGTCATTTGTCTTTTGTGCAGAATGGCACCATTTCAGCTTGACAATTTCTGCTCATGAATGAAATCTAAAACATTTTAGCTCTTGCCCGAACAAAATTGTCTTTATTGCTTTGATAGCTTAAGAGGTAGAGATGATGCTGATTGTTCTTCACTTTTTCTTTGCAGTGATACGATGAATAACTTTGGCCCAAATTCTAACCACCATACCACAACAGCATTATCCCATTTTGCTTCTCTGCTTGTGTTGTACCAAAAGAGAACAACTAAGAAAGAAGGAATACATTATTTATTTTCTATTGTCTTAGTTTAGCTAAGCTTAGCCGTTATCCACAGAAAGTTCAGCTATAGATGTAGATTAGTCAGTTGAACCCCTCCGATGGGTTTAACAGCCGCAGAATTTTGGTGGAGATAAGTAAAAGATTTCCTTGTTGGCTGGATTCAGGGAACACTCTAGATTTGGCTTTTGACTCAATTTGAGGTAATCCTTCCAGTGGGTGCTCAGCCAGATCAATTAATTCAGTGTACTCTACAGGTAGTCCTCAACTTACGACCACAATTGAGCCCAACATTTCTGTTGCTAAGTGAGACATTGGTTAAGTGAGTTTTGCCCCATTTTACGACCTTTGTTGCCACTGTTGTTAAGTGAGTCATTGCAGTTGTTAACTTAGTAATCCGGTTGTTAAGGGAATCTGGCTTCCCCATTGCCTTTGCTTGTCAGAAAGTCGCAAAAGGAAGTCACATGATCCCAGGACATTGCAACCGTCATAAATATGAACCAGTTGCCAAGCATCTGAATGTGATCACATGACCACAGGGATGCTGCAATGGTCATAAGTGTGAAAAACAGCCATAAATCACTTTTTTCAGTGCCATTGTAACTTTGGTCACTAAATGAACTATTATAAGTCGAGGACTACCTGTACTTAAGGAAACCATAGATTAGCTTGTGGACCTCCTCTGCAGAAAGCATTGACATCAAGGAGATTACATCTATGCCATCCCCAGGACCAGATATCCTGGAAGTCCTAATGGTGGAGCTCTGTCTTCTGTGTTTTAATGTACATAGGATGTTTGTTGAAAGTTGAAGAAAACTGCCTCCATGGACTCATGACTTGCAACAAGAGATGTAGATGCAAGATAGAGAAGAGAAATAATCTCAGGCTATTCTTGAACTAAGCTATACAAAACTTGGTTAAGTTTTGGTTCTCTTTGTTGTGTGAATTGTGGTTTTTTTTTTTCCAAATCATGGTTAAGGAAATAATGAAGAGAATGGTTTCTGTTAAGTCACAGTTGGTTAATGTTGAAGAACTAGACATAGAAATAGTTATCGCATCTCTTGGGTGGAAGCCAGTGAACTAATGTTTAAAAGAAGATGAAAAAAGAAAAGAGTGACTTAATTCAAGGAATCTCATGATACATTTAGAGTAAAGCTTGAATCAAATAGCTCTTTAGAGATGTCTATACTTGCTCAGTGACAAAAATATAAGTAGACATCCCTGAGTAAGTGGCTCTAATGGGGTCTATTTGGCTTAATTTCATATCCCAAGCATAGTGTTTTCTAATAAGTTGGTATACAAATGTAGCGACCATTCAAAAATAGACAATATGGGTGACAAGACGTTTATGTGAATGAGATCTGCATATTCCAAGAAGTTTCAGCAAGGCATGATGACTAAAACTCTGTGCTTTTGAGTTCATATAATTATCTAGGCAATGCCTCTCTACATAGATGAAATATTCCAAGGGATTTTGATCTGAAATAATCAACACAACTCTAAAACCATTCATAAAGGGATGATTATAGCTAGCAATTGGCTAGGTCAATGGATCTTTATGTGGAAGACAAGGTACACATAATTTGAACACATTCATTTATGTAGAGCAAACAAAGCCAATCTTTCATTGCATTGAAGGAAAGGGAGCTCAAATGAAATGTTTTTTCAATGTATTTCATTATCTGCTTCTTGCAGTAAACTGTATTCCAACACAGTTGCAACAGATAAATGTTAACTTTTCAAAGCTACCTCTGAGCCAAGAAACATCTATAATAAAGTGCATTTATGAACTAATTTCTCATCATAGGACAGCAGAGGTGGTATTCAGCAGGTTTTGACAGGTTCTGGAGAACTGGTCGCAGAAATTTCGAGTAATTTGGAGAACTAGCCAATACCACCTCTGACTGGCCCCGCCCCCATCTATTCTCCGCCTCCCGAGTTCCAGCTGATCAGCTGGGTCTTCTTTGCTTGCCCTGCACAGGAGAACGGAGCTGGAAAGCAGGTTAGTGGGGTGGGGAGGGAATGGAGATTTTGTAGTATCTTTCCTCTGCCACGCCCACCAAACCACATCACTCCCACAGAACCGATAGTAAAAAATGTTGAATCCCACCACTGTGGGGCAGTCTTACTGTTAGAGCAACACAGCCAGTATAAAAATCAGAATTAGCTAAAAAAGCTAGAAAAACGGAGCAGTGATAAAAAGTCATATTATATGTTCTGCTTGGCACACTCCAAGAGGCCTGGCTGAAATAGAGACTTAAAGGGTGGAGCTTTTTCTTGAAAGTGAGCAGTTTTATAAACAGGCTGTGTCATCTTTCTTCTCAAGAAAAGGAAAGTGCTGAGCATAAGAGGAAGATGAAAACACTTAAAAAACATCTGGTTATGAAATCTTTAACATAGGATATATAAAAAAAAATGTTTAATTTTGGATGCACCTTGTACCTCACTCTGCCAAGCTTGTGGTATTGTGCTTTCTGCTTCAAAAGGGTGAGACATTGTACCCTGAATCTTCAACATTTTGGATCTGAGGAGGCTTTGGGGCCACAAAGACAGAAACTTAGAGTCCTTAGATCCTTCCTTTAAGATTATTCTGCACTAGGAGACTAGAAGGAGTAGAGCAGGGTTAGGGAAGTATGTCCAGATGTTGATAGACAGCAGTTGGCTACATTCCTGATAGTCATTTTGGGTGGGACTGCTGGGAATTGTGGTGGAAGAACAACTGGAACACTTCCCAGAAGTTCTCAACCTTGGATCTTAAAATACTTTTGTCCAGCCTCTTCCATGGGATACCTACTGTGGTGGAGGATCAAAATGGGCTAGTAGGATCAGGAAGATGCAGTTATATTTCAGTTGTGTTTGCAAAGACTTCATGTTAGAGTTCACAGTGAAGACAGAGATCTTCCAAAATGGTCCCTTCCCAAGAAGGACATTTTAAGGTTCCTCACCAACAGTTGCATGGATCTCTTTTGGAAAAGGAGGCCCACACCACTGGATATATTTTCAAAGTGTTCCTAGTACTGTCATGTTACACAAGATGCAGAAGCTGATCCATGGAATTCAAGCCAGTTTGTCCACTATGTAAAACCAGAATGGCAGATTACCTTACTTCTCTGTCCAACCAACTCTGCTATGGTCTGGAACAGATGCAGAATTGTCAAAAGTACATATTCTTCCCATTACTTAATCTTATGGCAAAGTGAGGCAATCCAATATTCATTGTTTTACTTGCATTAAAGATGTATTTTCATCAGATGGTATAAATTAGGATTCTTGAAAACTGCCATGCTGGTTTGACATAATATATTAAGTCCTTATGTAATTTCTTTGATTTTAGCACTTAATGTGTTTAGTGATGGAAGAGGATATTTGTAGCTCAGGACAGGAAAGAGAATAAGAATAGAATATTCTTTATTGGCCAAGTGTGATTGGGCACACAAGGAATTTGTCTCCACTGCATAAGCTCCAATGGTGGGATTCAATTTTTTTTACTAGTGGTTCTGAGGGCATGGCTTAGTGGACATGGTGTAGCATGGTGGGCATGGTAGGGAAGGATACTGTAAAATCTCCATTCCCTTCCCTCACCACCCCACTAACCTGCTTTCCAGCTCCATTCTCCTGTGCAGGGCAACAAAAGAAGACCCAAATGATCAGCTGGGACTCGGCAGGCAGAGAATAGATGAGGTTGGCGGAACCAGTCAGAGGTGGCATTTGCCGGTTTGCCAAACTACTCAAAATTTCCGCAACCGGCTGTCCAGCACTGGTCAGAACCTGCTGAATACAACCTCTGATAAGCTCTCAGTGTACATATAAACAACAAACTTTGTTGTTTGTTGAACTGTGGGGTCCTTGGTGCTCTCATTGTTTTTGTACAGCTATTTCATTAGCAAACTAGATAGTATCATGAGTGCCCCTGATCAGTGCACTGGTGATATTGCTTAGTTTGGTAATGAAACATCTGCAAGAAAATTACCAAGCTCAGAGAGCATCAAGGACCCCAAAATATGTTTCAGTTGCCTGCATGAATCTAACATCATGTCAATTCAATCCTTTTGCCCATCAAAGATGGGGGCGCGGGGAAGATTGACAGCAAGTCTTCAAGGGTTCAGGCAGGAGATTGCTAAATTTATTTGAAGACACTGAGACTCGGTGTGGAAAGCAAGCACTCATCCTTAAGCCATGAAAACATGGTTTGTCTTTTGGTTGGTGGGCAGATGAAGCCAGCTATAAATTTCCAAGGGGAAGTGGTTAGAAAGAGAAAAAGCAAAGCAGGGAAATTATGTGGTGACTGATTCTATGCCTTTGAGAGTTTTACATTAATCAAACATAATGAAACGCAGAAGGTAGAAACAGTGGAAACTGGTTTCTTTCATGCATAGTTTCGTTGGTGGTAAAGACAAGATTTATTGCTTGTTATGTCTTTGCAAAATGGGCAGCTTGTTACCAATGGTACCAAATATCATCAGATATTTGCAGTGGCTTTTTTTCCCTATTTGAGAGGTTTGCTCTTAATCATGGCTTTTGAGGTGTTCTGTATTTCTGAATATGGGCTTAATCAAGCCAGGCAACTATGATAACTTTACAACTTGTGGACTTCAACAACAAGAATTCCTGAGCCAGTATTGGTTTTGGAAGTGGTCAGTCTCTGGAGGCAGTTACAAGACAATTGAAGGCACATTAAAAAAGGACCCCTCCCTCAAAGATTATTATGAAATAAGTTGTGTTTGGAGGTTGGGCAACTTTCCAGACTGGTTGAAGCTACGGCATTTCTTGCAAGAAATTCTAGTTCTTATTTTTTCTGCCATTGGGTGGGCCAGGGGAAGATTCTTCTTTAAGGTTGCACAATATTTTGGGTTTTTAAATCATCTGGACATAGTGACATTATGAGCAGAAGGCAAAGGACCAGCAAAATAATCTGCCATTGATGGAAAGGTCACATAGCCTTGTAATTAGTTGGTTTTTGTAGGTCTCCTCCCACTTTCGATTGTGCAAGAGGTTGCAAACAACTGAGCAACATCTTTGGATGTAATTTTTACAGAATTGAGCAGAACTAAGTGGAATTGTTGGCTCCCAGTTCAAATCCAAATAAATAAATTATGTCAATTTTTTAAAAAGTCAAATTGCACATTAAAGGAAACCTTTTTTCTTCATGAAAAAAATGAGTTTGTGGGTTAAGATACATTATGCAAATAAAACATATACAGGTAGAACTCGACTTAATGACAAAATTGAGCCCAAAATTTCTATTGCTAAGTGAGACATTTGCCAATTTATGAAATTTCTTGCCATAGTTGTTAACACTGCCCTTGTTAAAGTAGTACCATGGTGGTACTAATTTTCCTATTGTCTTTGCTTGTCAGAAGGTTGCAAAAGGGGATCAACCATCATTTGCCAAGTGTCTCAATTTTGATCACAAGACCATAGGAATGCTGCAATAGTCATGAGTGTGAAAAATGATCATAAGTCACTTTCTAATTTAACTTTCAGTGGTCATTAAATGAATTGTTGGAAATTGAGGACTACCTGTATATGATTTGAGACATAAATGTTTATAGTCAGAAGTAGTTTTGCGGAATTCAATGAGGCTTCATTCCACATCAGACGATTCTGGATTACAATCAAATTACTTCTGTTGGCTTCCAAGCAGGCAAAAAAAGTGTAAAATCTTGAACTCAGGCAATGTCAATGCAATGATTGGAAATGTACTGAGAGAAAAGAATATTTGTAGCTCAAGGTTGAACTGTGTTGCTCTCTGAGCTTGGGGTTTTTTTTGGGCTTAGTGGCTTGGTAGAGCATTGATCATGTTGCCTAGTATGGTAATGAAATGTCTGGAAGAAAGCCACAAGCCCAGAGAACACCAAGGAGCCATGGCGAATAGGCGGCAATACAAATCTAATGAATAAATAAAATAAAATAAATAAAGTTACAGATTGGAAATATTATTTGAAATCTTTTCTGCCTTTAATTTCACAAATGCACCAAAGCTTTTTATTTTCATGTTCATGCCACCTATATTTTTAGGAAGCTTAAAAGCTGTAGCAGGACTAAACCAGAGTGGGACAGCAACCAGAGTGGGACAGCAGGTACAACAAAGCACTCACGAATGGTAAGTTTGAAGGAAAATTAGCTGAGGAGACACCAACTTGTCAAAATAGGGTGGGATTTGAGTCCCAGAAAAGTTAGGTTAACAACTACTCAGATGTTTTTCTTTTTAAAATAGGCAGTCAAATAGTAAATCAGTGAAGATTTTTCTGGCAGGGAACCCATTCTGTAGAGGAGAGATGTAAGCCAATTTAATTTCTGGAATATAGAAAGTGGCTTGGCAGAAGCAATTCACCTTGGACTGAATTTGGATCCCCATTGTGTAAATTATTCTGACTGCTTTGTGTTGCTTCATTCAAAGAACATAGAATAACATAGTTGGAAGGGACCTTGGTGGTCTTCTAGTCCACCCCTCTGCTTGAGCAGGAGACCCTATCCCATTTCAGACAACTGGCTGTTCAGTCTATTCTTAAAAGCCTCCAGCAATGGGGCATCCACAACTTCTGAAAGCAAGCTGATCCATTGGTTAATTGTTCTCACTATGAAAAAAATTAAGAATTAAGAAATTTCTCTTTAGTTGTAGGTGGCTTCTCTCCTGATTAATTTCCATCCATTGTTTTGATGGAAAGTAGGTTCTTATTAAAGGCACAGCTCCATCCATTGTCTTAAGACTGTTTTGTTGATACGTTTTCCTAAAGCTGGTCACTCATACATAAAATCCTTATTTAGTTTAGAATTTAAACTGTTTAGACCTTAAAGTTCTTTTAAGAACCCAACAAAAAATTGGGTTCAGAAGAAAGTCCTCTGCTTATTGCTTCAGTAGCCATAAAAATCAAATCCCAGGATATAAAGGCATGTATAATGCTTTGTTAATGTACAATTTCTGATTGGGAAATGGTCAAGGGTCCAAAATGATACTTTCTTTTGCTGAATGCTATCTAGCATTTATTGATTATAATTACAAGCTTGATGTGCTGCTGTCATTCACCTGCTGTTTGGAATTGTAGAGACTTCCATGCCAATTAAGTAGACTGCAACAGTTGAAATAAAAGCTGTATTAGTAATTTTAGCAACCAAAACTTATATTGCAAAAAAATTACAATAGGATTAATTCAGTGACACAGTTAAAAAAGTTTTCAGATATAAAAATGCTTTGGCCATCTGATCACAGTACAAGAGGTTGGGGTAACAGACCTTTTTGACAAGGTGATCCATAACATACAGAAGTTGCTATCCATTTGTGCTCTCGGCCATTCTCCAGTTCTACGGGATATCCAATGCATGGCTTCATTGGTGACAATTTACAAATTACAATAGTTGTGGAACTTTGTTTCATCTCCCCCACCATATCCCTTCCTCTGCTTTATGGTTTGTTGCTGAAGACAAAGGTGGCCTTTTCAGTTTCACTTACCCAAACTGTTTCCCTGGATAAAAATACACCCTTTCTAGCTTCAGTTACCCTTGGTATTTTTTCTAACAGTTTCAGGTTATTATAGCGTTTCAGAGACCATGCAACCTTTCTTAGTAAGACAGCAATAGCTGCCAAATGGGGAACATGAAAGGCTAATGGTATTTATGAATTTTCAGCCAAATTGTTCCCCAATGATGTGGAATGTAGGCGACAGAGGAAATGGTTGCTTTAGTTTTAACTTAAATAACTCTGAACCTTAGACTATTAATGAAGTGATTTGTTTATTTCGGGATCGTGAGTCCTTGGCTTGACATAATTCTGATTTCTGTATTTTGAATTTCAGCTATTGTTTTTGACGGCTGTATGAACTAGGTCTGTACAGAGATTCAAATCCAAGGGCAAACATGATGCAGACCAAGCCTGTGTACAGCCGATGTAACATTGGTCAGGAAAGACTGCCCAGATATCCATGACCAGCCGAGCAGGCTTTTCAGAGAATAAATAGAAACAAGAGCTAAATTGGGAAAAATTTCTCCCAACCCATTTGAAACTACAATTGGGATCATCCCTGGAAAACAGAGATTAAATGTTTTCTTGGCAACAGTTCCCTGAAAACTGGTTGCTTTCTGTTTTACTTAAACAGTTTGCGAAACACTGGTAGAAATTCAGAAGAAACATTGCACAATTATTGATATATTCCAAGCTGGGAGGTGAAAGGCAACATATTTAGAAATTGCTTAGCGCTTGATAAACATGTTTTGTTAGGGTTTTGCAGAGGAATGGATGCAAAGGGGGCCATCTATTTTGGAATGTGTGCCTGAACATGACTTCTCTGGAAATACCTGAAACCAAATATTTTATTTTCCCCCAGAAAGCCTTCTACATCTGACCTGGATTTCTGGGGGGAAATAAAATATTTGGTTTCAGGTATTTCCAGAGAAGTCATGTTCAGGCACACATTCCAAAATAGATTGCCCCCTTTGCATCCATTCCTCTGCAAAACCCTAACAAAACATGTTTATCAAGCGCTAAGCAATTTCTAAATATGTTGCCTTTCACCTCCCAGCTTGGAATATATCAATAATTGTGCAATGTTTCTTCTGAATTTCTACCAGTGTTTCGCAAACTGTTTAAGTAAAACAGAAAGCAACCAGTTTTCAGGGAACTGTTGCCAAGAAAATATTTAATCTCTGTTTTCCAGGGATGATCCCAATTGTAGTTTCAAATGGGTTGGGAGAAATTTTTCCCAGTTTAGCTCTTGTTTCTATTTATTCTCTGAAAAGCCTGCTCGGCTGGTCATGGATATCTGGGCAGTGACCAAAAATACAAGTAATTCCTAGAAGAACTTCATTTAAACCACATAAAAACAAAGTTGCATATGAAACTCTCCTGGCCTACAAAATCTTGGCTGTTCTGAAAAGTTTTTGGAACATCAGTGCCAGGACTATTTATACGAATTATACACTTTTACCGTAATTGTGCATTGAATTTTTGTTAGTGGGTGCTACTGTTATTCCTGCATTGTTTGCAGCTGTTATTTTTGTACACCCCTTAGGGCAGGGGCGTCAAACTCCATTTCACTGAGGGTCACATCAAGGTTGTGTTTGACCTCGGGGGCCCCAGGAGGTGTGTGGCCAGCTCAATGTCACTTGGGGGCACCTGTGGTGGCCCAACCACTTTGCCAGTGAAAATGGAGCTCGGGAGGGCTGCGGCAGAGAGCTGCAGGGGGCTATCACAGCCGAAAACAGAGCTTCGCCGGCAGCCCTGCGGGCCAGATCTTAGCACCCCGCAGGCTGAATGTGTATCCCGTGGGCCTTGAGTTTGACACCCCTGCCTTAAAGTGACCTTGATTAAAGCAGTACCTAAATTCACAACTAATAAATGAAAATGTTGGCTGTTTACCCTCATCAATAAAATGTTTCTCTCCATCTAGGTTCCTTTCCCAGGAAGGAACTTGTGGGATAAAAGATCAAAACTTTTTGTCTCTTTTGGTGGGCTTTCTGCCTACTTTTGAAGTTAGCATTGAAGGAATGTGATTTGTGATAAAATAGATCAGAGGTCTTGACCTGGCAAGTTTAAGACTTGTGGACTTCAACTCCCAGAATTCCTGAGCTAACAGGACTGGAGAAGGAATTCTGGGAATTGAAGTTCACAAGTCTTAAACTTTCCAAGTTGAAGACCCCTGATATAGATAGTCCTCGAGTTACAACCACAATTGGGGCCAGAATTTCTTACATGATAAGCAAGGCAAATTGTTAAGTGAGTTGCACTCTATTTTATTATCCTTTTGGCCACAGTGGTTGAGCTAATTGCTGCTGCTGTTCAGTGAATCAGATGGTCACTAAGTGAATCCAGCTTTGCCCCAGGGACTTTGCTTTTTGGAAGCCAACTAGGAAGATTGCAAATGGCGATCAGAAGACCTTGAGATGCTGCAAACATCCTAAATGCATGCCAGTTGCCAAGCCCCTGAATATTGATCAAGTGACCATGGGGAGTGCTGCAATGGTCATAAGTTTGAGAACCAGTTGAAAATCACTTTTTTTAGTGCCCTTCTAACTTTGAATGGTCACTAAACAATTTGTTGTAAGCTGAGGATGTGCTGCATTGCAGTATGGAGTCCTCTATTATCTCTTCCAGAATATTCCTTGCCACCTCCAATTGCTTAAATTTCTTTCAGATAGTTTTCTCAACTTCTCTTTCAAGATTTTATCTGTGTATGTATGTATGTATGTATGTATGTATGTATGTATGTATGTATGTATATATGTAAGTACCATAATTTGGTTAGGCTGGATTCTACTGCACATATGATGGATTCTGTTGGGATTTTTTTCCTAACACACCTAAACAACACACACCCCAAAATCAAGTTCACCATGGAAACGGAAATAAACAAACAACTACCATTCCTAGTAGAATCCAGCCTAACCAAATTAAATACAGATGAAGCTGACAGAATAAGACACCAGGTTACTCACATCTTATGCACAACGAAACCACCAAAAAATAATTTGCAAAAAGATGAATTCAGAGCGTTACAAACCCTGAAAAATGATAATAATATCATAATACTCCCAGCAGACAAAGGAAATGCCACAGTAGTAATGGACAGAAAAGACTATGAAACAAAATTGACAGACCTACTCCAAGACTCCACATACAAACCTATAAATACAGATCCAACCACATATCTAGAAAAATCAACCAAGAAGAAAATTATAACCAGCCACATAAGCAAAGAAATCCAACAGACGATCATCCCAAGAGAAAAATCTTCTAGATGCCCCAAATTATACGGCCTCCCAAAAATACACAAAGAAGGCATACCTCTCAGACCCATAGTCAGCTCCATAGGAGCACCATTACAAAACCTAGCTAAATACTTAGCAAAACAACTACAGCCCCATGCTGAAACCGCAGCTTCATATGTACAAAACTCATACCACTTCTTAGAAATGATCAAAGATCTACACATAGAACAAGAAGATCTGCTTGTAAGTTTCGACGTGGTTTCACTATTCACCCAAGTCCCAATAAAAGAAACTCTTGAAATCATCAAAAATAAATACCAACCAGCCAAAGACCTCATGGAACTAACAGAACACTGCCTAACCAACACATATTTCATATACAAAGGACAAAGATACAAGCAAATTGAAGGAGCCCCTATGGGATCACCACTGTCACCCGTCATTGCAAACCTGTTCATGGAAGAATTCGAATCCAGAGCCCTGGCTAATGCCACCCACAAACCCAAACTATGGCTAAGATACATCAATGACACATTTGTGATTTGGCCCCATGGAAAAGAAAACCTAAACAATTTCCTAACACACCTAAACAACACACACCCCAAAATCAAGTTCACCATGGAAACGGAAATAAACAAACAACTACCATTCCTAGATGTACTAATCTACAAAAGAACAGATGGCACACTGGGACACACCATATACCAAAAGAAAACACACACCAACCGCTACCTCAACGCCCAATCCCACCACCACCCAGCACAGATAAATTCCGTAGCGAAAACACTAATTACCAGAACCAAATGCCTGGCAGACAAGACACATATAAAGACTGAACTATGCACCCTGACTGAAGTATTGACAGCCAATGGCTTCCACAAAAACAAAATCACCAACTTGATCCACAAAAACACACCAAGACATAACAGAGACCTAGAAGATCAACAGATCCATGGAACAGCTGTCCTGCCCTACATAAGAGGTACCACAGATAAAATCAGTAAGATACTACACAGGCATCACATCAAGACTACCTTCAAAACAGACAAAAAAAAATAGCAGCCATCCTGAGGAACCCCAAAGACAAAATTGACCTGGAAAACCAAGGCATATACGAAATTCCCTGTACATCATGCCCGGCCACATACATTGGACAGACCAATAGAAGAATAAGTACCCGCCTAGATGAACACAAAAATGCAGTAAAAAAGCTGGAACACACCTCCTCACTAGTCCAACACATGAAAACCACAGGTCACAACATCAACTTCAGTGGCACTAAAACCCTAGCCACTATAGAAAACCCCAGCCACAGAATCATCAGAGAAGCCATAGAGATTGAAAAAAGACCTGACAGCATGAATAGAAGAGATGATTCCAGCAGACTGTCAATCATTTGGAAGCCTGCACTCTCAAATAGAAAGATCTCCATGCCACAAGCCAGGCAAACACCTGGGCAAAAACAGACTCCCTCTGATAGCTCCAACCTCACCCCCCCACCAGGCACCCAGGTGAAACCTGGCTTCCTAATGAATAGCAGCTTGCTAATGAAGAGCAGCCGTCCTTTCACAGGGAGCAAAGCTGCACTAAAAGCCTCCAACACAAGAACAGACTGTTGCCAGCCAATCAAAGCCACAAAACAGACAGAAGAAACCAGGAACACCAATCAATCAAACTCCAAGTCCAATGAACACAGGTCCAGGCTCCCAACCAATCAGAATGGACCAGCCTCAAATTTAAAACCAGGAGCTGTAAGACCCATATCCATACAGAAGCTTGAGGATGGCAGATGAGATTCTGCTGAAACGTTGCTACAACTTTAACAGAACTACAATGATGTGGGATAATACCCGAAGGAAGCTAAACAGCACATATATATATATATATATTACTTATACATACATACATGCATACATACATACATACATACATACATACATATCTTTAAGTAACATATATTTTTATAACATATTTAAGTAACATATACATTTAAGTAACATTTCAATCATTTCATTGAATCCCTCTCTTCCTTCAGGCAGATTGGATGGTATATCCTATAAGAAGAAACTTTTCCAAGTAGGATAAAGGATGTTTGGGAACAATCTTAGGTTTTTTTGGGGAACTTTTTATATAGCTGCTTGGTAACATTTGATTAAAGTTGTTGCTTATTTAAAATATGTGGACGCTCTCTCTTTCCATGTATTGTTTCAATCAATCCTTTAAAAGGGCAGCCAAACATCTATACGCAAAAACAAACAGATTTTGTAAAATGCCTCATTTTCCAAAACTCTTCCTAAGATTTACATCACAGTACTTTTGTTGGATTTTAGAAAGCTGGAACGCTTCTGGGTCATTGCATAACAACATTTACCTACCTCCGAAACTCAGTATGGAGCAGATTATCCATTGCATTGCAGCTTCTCCCCATATTCAGTCTGAATATGTAAGAAAAGTAAGCAAAATGTTCATTGCTATCATTGGACCCAAAGCTGGGAAAAGCTGACTTTAATGTACAATTATTTCTTTCTTCTGTCTGTATCGCTGGGTCAAAAATCCACTTTTGAGCAATTTCAAGCAATTATCTGAGAAAGAAATGGCCTACTCTTGAAAACATATTTCCCTACAGTGCTCTTTCTAAAAATATCACCACTATCATTTTTTTCCCCCATTCCTTTCCTAAATGAATAAGAGCCATCTCATTCTTGAAAAATTGACTGAGTTTAATTGACTATCATTTCCTTCCCATGAAAACTCAGAGGTTGCATTTTCTGCCATCTGTAGCATTCAAGTGCAGATCAACAGACCCCTTATATATTAAAATATTAGAACCAATATTAGAACCAACAGATTCACTTTTCCTGGTTTTTGAAGCTGATCTGATGCTTCAGCAACTGAGAATACAATAAGGAAATTGTGTGCATTAAATGTCATATATAGGAAGATAATAACTTAAAGACCCAGTGGATGGTTTTTCTTTGTAAAAAGAAGAATGTGTGGCAATACATGTTTTTTTCAGTGGTTGCAAAGGCCTTGTGTAAAAGTCAGAACAATCATATGCAACTTGAGTTGAGGTTACTGTCATGATGACTCATCTTAGAACAAAGTCAGCATGATAGTATTTAGTCTTGTTCGTTAATCTTGTGTTTTCATCCTGTACTACTACATTATTTGCACAATCTTTTAATGCCTCTAAATGCTTGGAAAGTTGGGTTCTGGCAATTCTTTGATATTCAGGTAGTTCTTGATTTTCAACCACAATTGAGTCCCCCATTTTTTTTTAATTATTTTTTTTTTATTTTTGGACAAACATACATAAACAAAACATAAAACCATCTTCCAATTATGTACATACAGTGTGCTGGTTGGTTACACATTTTTGTGCATTTTCTCCATAGTCTTGCTTACAATTGTTTGTATAGATTCTCATATTATCCATCAGATATATATGGATACATTAATATCATTGTTACTCATTTATTAGACTAAACTGTTATTCCTTCAAGTTTTGCAAGATATTCAAAGTTTTTAAAATGGTTTATAATATAGCAATTCATATTATCTTCCTAAATCCATCCAATAATAAAACATCTTTATATTATATTCTGTATAATTGTATTCTCCTTATATTGTAAAATTGTACATATTTCATTACCATGTTTTATTTTCGAACCAATGATGAAATAAATCCCATATCTTATAAAATTGTTTATCTTCTTATTCTCTAATTTCAAATGTCAATTTACTCATTTCAGCACATTCCATTATCTTCTTAATGACTTCCTCTTGCATTGGTATTTTCTCATTTTTCCAATTTTTAGCAAATACAATCCTAGCCGCTGTTAATACATTTACAATCAAATATTTCAATTCCCTACTGTATATTTCTGGTAAGTTGAGCCCCCAAATTTTTGTCGCTGTGAGACATTGAGTTTTGCCCCATTTTGCGATCTAAGCTTGCCACAATTTTTAAGTGAGTGACTACCATTGTTAAATCAGTAACATTGTTGTTAAGTGAATCTGGCTTCCCCATGGATTTTGCACGTCGGAAGGTCGCAAAAAGTGATCACAGGACCCTAGGGCATTGCAACTATCATAAATATGACATCTGAGTTTTGATCACATGACCAACGGATGCTGCAATGGTTGTAAGTGTGAAAAATGGTCCATATGTCACTTTTTTCAACGCCTTTGCAATTTTGAATGGTCACTAAATGAATTGTTGTAAGTTGAAGACTACCTGTATTGGCACTGGAGGAGTTTATTCTGGGAAAATAAATTAAGCAAATACTAACTGAGAGAAAGGGCCCAGTATGGAGTTCTCTCAGTTTGTAATCTATGCCGTCTTCATGCTCTTGGTTGAGCTTGGCTGTTTGCTTGCAGATGTTTCATTACCCAACGAGATAATGCACTGATAATGCTACCTAGTTGGATAATGAAATGTCTCTAAGAAAACAACTGAGCTCAAGAGAGTACCAAAGATTCCACAGCTCAACCCTGGGCTTCAGATATTCTCTTCTATTGGCATTTATAATCTGAATGTTGATTCACCATAGAATTCCACATGTCTACTTACGGGTTATGTTTCCAGGAATTGATGTGTAATGCATATTCTTATGTTTGTTTGGTTTACAGTCAGCTCACTAATAGGTAGAGCTTTAGATATCAAACCTGCATCAGAGCCAGTCCTGTCAGTTCTGTAAGAAGACTGTATGTCTAAATGTATCTGTAGATGTGCGTGTATGCATACAATTTTTGTGATTGTCACATTTAAGGCATTGAAAGAGTGCATTTTTGAATTCAGCTAGTTTTTGATAAAATTTATTTGAGTCTGATTGTTACAGTAAGACAAACATCTGTTTAGAGTCTTATAGCAAGAAGGTGGAGATTCAGCCTTTATTCCATTGGAATATTCAGCACATACTTAGACTTTCATACTGAATAAATTAGGATTTATTCAGGAAAGACCCAAATACTCTTTTATGGTTTTGCTCCTTCTCCTACCAATTCATACACCAGTTTTTATGCCACTCATTCAATCTTGCTGCTAGTATTGGGCAATAATCAAGATGTGCAGGCCATCTCACCACAACATCTGTCACCCCATGGATTGCCAGGGCCAGTTCCTATCATGAAATTGGTTAAACAGGAGCCTCCTCCTTCCTTTCCTCTCTCCCAATACTCAGTAGATGTGGATCATTCTTCAGTCATGGTTACACAATAGCTGAATCATATTCCCATATCCTTTCTCAAAAATACACTGTGAGATAACGTGTGTGTGTGTTTGTAGAGAGAGGAGAGGGAGAGAGAGAACGAAAGAGAATGAGAACATTATTCACAGGACAAGATGGCAGAATATGATTTTGCTCTAATTCATTCTATAATTCTCTTATGGCTTGCCATCACCAAGGAGGACAGAAGTAGGGAGACAAATCTGAGGTCAGGTAATGGGTCGTTGCTAAGAAAATAGCTCAGAATATACGACAAAGTCAGCACATTCCCAATATATCTGTGACTGTTTTCTCTATCCGTTGATTCCATCTCCTTTATAAGGCAGCTAAACAGCGTAACTAAAGCAGAGAGTTTGGTGTAGATTGAAGATGCTTAATTAGCTGCATTGGAAAGCTTAGTGGAAGCATACGACTTTTCCACCCAAATTCCTTGCAACACTATTCAGAAATGTAAGAAACAGCTGCTAGGGTTAGGAGGCATGGATAGCTTTGGCCTCCACAGAAATATTTCCAGGTTGGGGGCCACAGTTCAGACTTCTATATTTAGACAATGTCCTAGTGAAAAAAAATATGAATGATTGTTATCCTCAGCCAAAATTATTGACTGGCTAGTATAGGTTGATAGAGGTTTTATCACGTCCCAGTCTAGGGTCGAGAAAGTATGAGTGGTCCAGCCACCCAGTTAGCTTCTGTGTCTGAAGAAGGACTAACTTGGGTCTCCTCAGTCACCACTCTGGTATTCACAAATACACACAAAACTCACACATAAACACATGTATATACTGTATGTATGTGTAGGAGACCAAAAAACAGAACTTGTGGGTAGAGTCAAGAGAGGAATTAGCCTGCAGTCATTACTTTCCCACAAGCAATCCAAAATCCAGTTAAGCTGATTTATTAGTCATGCCTATACATAAGAATCTAATGGTCATCACTAAATGAACTCTTTTGTAGAGCCAATTTAGTGCTGACTGTTAGTTGACAACATTCTTGGGTATAGGCATGACTAATCGGCTTAACTGGAACTTAACACTTGGTCTTGATTCTTGATGCCTGACAGCATGTATGCATTGCCTGGTTACTCCCCAAAAATATCTGAAAGCTTGCTCACTCCAGCCAGGAAGATTTTGAATGGTTTAAAAACTATGGCTTTTTTATTAGAGGGACACATTTTTTATTTTGGCTGAGTCTGTTTCTGCAACCAGTTGCTGTCTAAAGTTGGCTTCCCCATCCTGGTGCTAACCAGAAGAACTAGACTCCGGCATCCAAATTCCTAAGCTGAATGTGGGATTCTAGGGAACGTCATCCCAGTGCTTCCAGAAGCTTTTCAGAAAGCTTTTTCACACCAATTTTGCTTTGGCCTGTAATCTCCTCTCCTCCGTGATCTATTTGCCACCTGGGACTTTTGAGACTTAATACACAATTGCTTGTAATGCATTTGTGATGCTGAGAGGAAAGTGCTCTTCAAGAGCCAATTACTATGTTGACCAAATTCCCAGAAGAGAGAGTTTGGCAATAGAAACATATTTCCCGTTCTCCTACCATATTCTCCTCCTTCAAAGTGACCTCAGCCAAAACTGCTATTGATGGCTGAATAATTGAAAAACAGACTTTTTGCTCTTTAATTTGTCTTTTTGCCTGGGAGAAAATTTTGAATCAGATAATCCCCTCTGCTGGCCCTTATCAAGTTTTCTCTCCTGCTTTCTCACATTATAAGTCTTCCTTTGTAAGCAGAATATATTTTCCTATTCCGGGAAAAAAAATAAAACAGTTTTTCACTGCTTCATAGTATTGCAGTAGCAAACTTTGCTACTACTTTGCAAACCTACTAGGTTTAGGCAACTATGACGCCTTTAGAACCGATGGACTTCAAAGCCCAGAATTCCTGGCTGAAGGTCATTAAGGGGTGCACTAAAATATAAGCCCCTTTTGCACAATTTCCAATTGAAGGATACCTGCCTTTTCTTTCCTTTTTTAATCTTGCATCCGAATGAATTTAGCAATTGCTGAGTGCTGTCTGTGAGATTTAATCTTGTTAGATCAGGCAAAATTTAATTACAAAAAGGTCCCCGGTTTGGATAGAGTTCTGCCATGAGCTTCTTGGGAATTAGACAAAATGTTTTTGCAGATATGGGGAGGAAGATCATGAACATGTAGGCAGAAGGGATGAGCGTCACTAAGAAGAGCAAAGAGAAACACAGGCTTAAGCCCCTGTCACACTGCACCAACGGATGCAAAGAGGATATAAAACGGACAAAAAAGCTTGCCATCCGTTGGTTAACGCGATGTACTCACTGCCTCTGTTTTGCTTCCTCTCTATCCGTCTAGCATCAATTTATGGACGTTTCATCCGCTCAGAAAGTTTTGAGCTGCTCAAAACTTTTGCGCGGAAAATGTATCCAATTCATCCATTCTGCATCCACTACGCATCCGCTAGGCATCCGTTCAGCACCCGTTACGCATCCGCGATATCCGCTAGGCATCCGTTCCGCATCCGCGCAACTCGCATCCGCTCGGACGCAGGGAGGAAGTGGAACGGACGCGGAACAGACGCGGAACGGATGCAGAACGGATGCCTAGCGGATGCAGCATGGAAACAAAGCATTTAAAATGGAAAAAACGTTTGCAGAGGGGACCTATCTCGGATATTAAGGATGCCTAGAGGATGCCTAGAGGATGCCTAGAGGATGCAAAGGGACGCCTATACTGCCTATAAAAAGGGGGAGCAACTCACCTGCATCTCACTTTCAGCCCAGCAGCCCAGCTGTGCAGACCTCTGCAGCCTTCATCTGACTCTTCCTCTTCCACAGCATCCAGTCATGTCCACCGTGGATCGTAACACAGTCCTTTTGGCAGCCACCATCCTTCTGCAACAGTGCAAAGCCATCTACAGGCTCTGTGAACTCTACTACAGGAAAAAAAAGAGGCGGCCAAGAAGCGTCTGGGTCCTAAGATGGATTGGGAGAAGAGCAGAGTACAGACTGTACAACAAGCTGATGGTGGAGCTCAGGAACGAAGACACTCGGGCATTCCAGAACTTCATGAGGATGCCTCCAGCCATGTTTGACGAAGTTGTGCAGCGGTTGACACCCAGGTTGACCAAGGCAAACACCAACTTCCGACCCAGCCTGGAACCTGGGCTCAAGGTGGCACTGACTCTGCGCCACCTGGCCTCAGGGACCACCTACAGGAGCATGCAGTACGGCTGGAGGGTGCCACACAACACCATCAGCATTGTGGTCAGAGAAGTGGTACAGGCCATCATCGAAGAATACCTGGAGGAGCTCCTCCAGTGCCCCTCCACTGAAGAAGGCTGGAAGAAAGTTGCAGAGCAGTGGTATCAGAGGTGGAACTTCCCCCACACCGTTGAGCCATCGATGGCAAGCACGTGGCCTGCAAAGCTCCAGCCAAGTCGGGGTCCACTTATTTCAACTACAAGGGCTTCTTCAGCATCGTCCTCTTTGCCATGGTCGATGCTGACTACAAGTTCATGTACATCGATGCTTCAGGCAGCGGCTCATGTTCAGATTCCCAGGTATACAACGCCAGTGACCTCAAGGAGGGGCTGGAAGGCAACCTCATCATGGGCTTCCCAGATCCAGACCCCCTGCCCAACGACACGCAAGATGTGCCCTACTTCATCGTGGGGGATGACGCCTTCTCCCTCACAACCTACCTCATGAAGCCCTACACTTCCAGACTCCTCACCCGTGAAGAGAGGATCTTCAACTACAGGCTGTCCAGGGCAAGGCGGGTGGTGGAGAACGCCTTTGGCATCCTGGCCAAAAGGTTCCAGGTACTTCTCACTACCATGCAGCATCGCCCAGAGACCGTGAGGAGGATCATGGAAGCTTGCTGCATCCTGCACAATCTCATGCACACCCTCTACCCAGTCTTGCAGAACAGGCTCGTGGACTGTCAACAAGGCAATGGGGACATGGAGCCTGGGGAATGGAGGCAAGGGGGAAACCTGATAGACACTGAGGATGTGCAAGGCCCCAACCAGAGCCTCACGTGAAGGGAAGAAGCAGCACAACCTCCTGAGACACTGGTGCAACTCCCCAGCTGGAGCAGTGGAGTGGCAAGACAGGATGATAGATGCTTAATGGATGCTTCCTTCAGCCTGTCTCATCACACTGATGAGATTGGGCCATGTATGTTGGGTGGGCCTACAATGGACAGGGCGTTTAATAAAGAGTTGTGTTTGTGTTGACATGTATGGATCAATGATTACATTTTTATTGATAATAAAGGGCCATAGGTGTGGCACCTGGAAGGGTGGACCATACAGTCCCACTATACTTACACTGGAGGTTTATCTATCCCCACAGCTATTACCCATCTCAAAGGTATCCCTGCCCATCCCACTGCTATCTTAACCCATTCCACAAGCATGCAAAGGCTTAAACCAATTCTAAAAGTTTCCACCAAGACTTTATTAAAAAAAAGAAATGAAGCAAGTGTGTGAATCAAAGATAAACTTTATTGAACAACAAGCTGTAAAAGAAAAATGACCCAAGTCAAGTGTCCAAATAAAGTCCACACCCAGTCTCTGGCAGTCTTCACGGTCACTCGGAGGTGTGCCCAGTCTCAGGGGTAAAGAGTCCAGGTGCTGTGGAGGTGGTTACTGCTGCAGTGCTGGTCTGAAGCACCACTGGGGTGCCTGGCCCCGAGAGGACAACAGGTGACGGTGTTGAGAAAGCTCTCGGACAGCTGGCTCAGATCCGTGATGCTGAGAGGTCCTTCCTCCGTGCCATGGGGTGTCAGCCCCAGTACTGATGACAGATGTTCTGAGGCCGGGCTTGGCTGTGGGGTGGAGGAAGGAGTAGTGTAGTGGGGCTGTCTGGTCTGCAGCTGGGTGAGGACTGGTGTGGGTGGCATCGCTGTCGTCAGTGGCATCATTAATTGCGTGGGTGGCATTGGTGGCATCAGTGGAACTGGTGGCAACGGTGTCGCCCGATGACTCTGTGCCTGGACTGGGAAGGGCTGCTGCCTGTGCTGCTGGACCTCCTGGTAGCCATAGCCCTGGTAGGTGAGGGGCTGTGGGAAGCCTTGGAATGGGAGGGACATCACCTGGGGTGGAGGAGCAGACCTGGACTGGGTGGGAGCAGGTTCCTCTGGATCTGGAGGGTTGTGAAGCAGCTCAGTGATCCGGTCCTTCACCACCTGGTACTGGGGTTCCGCCATGTTCCTGAGGGTCGGGTTGACATAGGTGAGGAAGGGCTTGCAGTTGGAGGATGAGGAGTCGGTGTTGACCAGCTGAGAGAGGAGATCTATGCTGGTGCAGATGGTGTCCCTGATCTCCAGCAGGACAGTGTGGCTCTGCCCCTCCTGCTGTCTGGCTCTCTGCCTTTCTGTGGAGGTGGAGCTTGGGGGGGTGGATGCGGCTACGGCTGTGGTGGACGCGATGTCTCCTTTCTCCCACAGCACCAGGAAGTCCTCCACGCGCTGCACCACGGTTACAACACCTGTCTGCGGGTTCTCCGCCGTGGCACGCTCCACAGAAACCTGCCTGGAGATAGGGACTGACTCTCGGCCGGAAGAGGACTGGGTCTCAGCAGGCTGCCGGAGAGAGAGGGTCGTGAGAGGGGCTGCTGGTGCTCCTCGGTGGCGGATCTCACCCTCCAGGAAGCTGCACCTGGCCATGACGTAGGCCTCTCTGTCCGGCAGCTTAACCGTGGCCTGGCCAGATTTCTTCAGGTGCAGCTTCCCGAACCAGGTGTGCATGTGCTTCCACCAGGTGCACCAGGAGCACCTCCGAAGTGTAACCCATACTCTCCGCCCTCTCTCTCCAAGCAGCCTGCTTCCTTTAGGTGTCCCTGTACAGCCGGTGTCCCTTCCGCCACAGATAGTCATTTTCTCTCAGCCACTCCAGCACCTCATCCTCGTGTTCCTCCTCAATATAGTATCGCCTCCTCTCCCGTTGTCACATACGCCTCTTCCTCCCATTGGCAGGACCAGATGGGCCCTCATCAGAGGGGCTCCCAGGTAGTAGGGGCTGCTCCTCCACACCACCACCACCACCACCACCACCACCACCAGCAGCAGCAGCAGGATCATAATTATCATCAGCAGCAGCAGGATCATCATCATCAGCATCATCGTCATCATCATCATCAGCACCAGCACCAGCACCAGCAGGATCAGCAGCAGCAGCACCAGTAGCAGCAGCAGCACGAGCAGGACCAGGAGCATGAGCAGGATGAGCAGGACCAACAGGACCAGGAGCAGCTTCAGCAGAGTAAGCACCAGCAGAAGCACCACCGCCAGGAGCAGCTTCAGCAGAACCTCCAGCACCAGAAGAGCGAGCCCGAGCAGCAGAAGCCCCAGCAGAAGCAGAGTCAGGGACAGGGGGCGGGAGGGTGGCCCTGTCCCTCTTGCCAGGGATGGCGGCAGGTTGCTGAGGCTTTCGCTTCTTCCCCATGGTTGTGGGGTTGCTGGCTGGCAGGGAGGCTGGCAGGCACCAAGGCTGGCAGGAAGGCAGGAAGGCAGGCAGGCACCAAGGCTGGCAGGAAGCCTGGCAGGAAGGCAGGCACCAAGACTGGCAGGCAGACTGGCTGGCAGGGAGGCTGGAAGGCAGGCAGGCAGAGAGCAAGGCTGGCAGGAAGGCTGGCAGCAAGGCTTGCATGCAGGCAGGGCAGGCAAGGACTTGATGTATCCAGCAGCAGGTCTTTCCTCCGAATGCTGGCCATGTGCGAGCTGCTTCCCTTTATATCCGCGTGGCTTACGCAATGCATCCCCCCCGCATGCGCAATTAACGCTCGGCATCCGTTCGGCTTCCGCTGTGCATCCGTTAGGCTTCCGCTCTGCATCCGCTGTGTATCCGCTGTGCATCCGCTGTATCCATTCCGCGTCCGCTTTGCTGAGGTCTCCCGGAAGCCTTGCGGATGTGCCATCCGCTCCCATCCATTGGGTTTCCATTCCGCATCCACTTTCCATCCACCCTGCGTCCTCCCCCCGTCCGTTTCTTTCTGTGTTATCCGCTCTGGTTATGCAAATTTTTGCCCCTTTTGAGAGCGGATAACAACGGATGGAACATTTTGCTCGTCCGTTGTGTCCTTTTTACATACGTTTTGCATCCTTTGGGCAGTGTGACAGGGCCTTAAAGGAAGTGCCCGACTAGTCATTTGTGATAAGAAGTCTCATTTGTTCTAGTTCTGCTGCCCCAATTAAAATAACTAAAAGAGGCGTTGAGTATTTTTCATTTAATACATTTCCTGTTTTCCTGTCTTATCCCATTTCAACAATAATAGTGTCAGAGAGCTTCCTCTCCCTAGTTTCTGTGTTTTCCAACCATCTGTCTATCTAACCCAGATTGGCAGTGTATAAAAGTTTACACGTGGTGTATTGGGGAATTCATCAATTGCTGTTTAATCAATGTACTGACATTACATTGACCTGTGGCTTAGCCTGATATGAGAAGTCAGTAAGTTGGGGGAATTCCTACAGCTGAGCCAAGTAATTATCTATTGTTGGTTTCTGGACAGATTTTGAAGTTGGGTTTGCATGCAATACAACGTTTTTTGTGATGTCTATTAAATACTCTGACCGGTGTGACATTTTGCATTAAAAATTCAAGGGGGGAGGAAGGAGAAGCTGGCAGGATACCGAGCCTTGGGTGAGCCTCCAATGCTTGTTTGGTTTTTTTTTTATAAGAATGCCTGTCTGAAGCAAATAGGCTTCCTATACTAGATAGATGAATTCCAGGGCTTTATTTGGAAGGGTGCCTGTCTGCGTAGATGGAAGACAAGTAGAATAGCAGGGGGCACCTGATGGGTGGGAAGATTTGCAGAGATAAGAAGTATCTGCCAAACCTGATTGGGAAACGGAGGCTTCCTAGCAGTTGTTTTACCAGCAACCCTGAACAGTCGGAGTGTCCTGTGGTGAGTAAGTATACTCATCACACTAATCACAAACTAAACAAATCAAGGGGTGTGTGATGATTAAGGGGATTAATGCTTCTGTACCTTCCATCGTTGCTTAACAGGAACTGATAGCCATGTTCTATACTAGGTTTAGGCAACTATGACGCCTTTAGAACCGATGGACTTCAAAGCCCAGAATTCCTGGCTGAAGGTCATAAAGGGGGCCACAGAGGTAGTCCTTGACTTATAACCACCATTTGACCACCTGAAATTTTTGTTGCTAACCAAAAGATTTGTTAAAGGAGTTTTGTCCAATTTTGTGACCTTTCTTGCCACAATTGTTTAGTTAATCACTGCAGTTGTTAGTCACACAGTTGTTAAGTGAATCTGGCTTCCCTATGGATTTTGTTGGTCAAAAGGTCACAGAAGGAGATCACTTGATCCCGAGACACTGCAATCATCATAAATATGAGTCGGGTCACAAAAAGTGATTAAAGGACCCTAGTACTGCAGTCTGTGGGCAGCCTGCAGAGACAGCAGCAGAGTCAGACAGTGGGAAAGAACATGGGCCAGTCCAGGAGTCTGTGGCGGACTCGGATGAGGGATCTGCATCCGACACAGAGATGGGGCCAGGGCCATCTGGGAGTTATGTGCTGACTCTGGAGGCTCCTGAATCTGACAGCAGCGAGGTAGAGGAACAAGGGGAGCCTGTTCCCAGTGTGTGAGTGCACAGAGCTGCCAGAAAGCAAGAAAAGTTAAGACAAAAGGAGTGACTCAGGAGTAAGGCTTGGAGGTGATTGGCCCTCCCATAAGACATAAAGGAGGAGCAAAAGGACAGGAATCTTTGCAGGAAGCAACTTTATTCATTGAAACCTGAAGCTCGGTGTTGAACTTGTGTTCCGTTTTGGCCTCGTATAACTAATTGGACATTTAGTCATTGGCAGCATTTCAAAGAAGATAAAGGTGCATGTTTATCAGACTTATCCTGAGGGACTTTGGCAGATTTCTATGGGACTATTTACAAATTGTTTCAGATTCATTACGGGCTGTGTATGACTAAAATTCACAGCCATTGAAATAAAGAAATAAGGGTTTGGGAACTAAGGTGTGTTTGTTAGTGTCTCCATCAGCCTTGGTGAGAACACCTGGGATGCTGCAACTATCATAAATATGGCGTCTGAGTTTTGATCACATGAACATGGAGATGCTGCAAAGATAGTAAGTGTGAAAAATGGTCATAAGTCATTTTTTCAGTGCTGTTGTAATTCAGAATGGTCATGAAATGAAGTATTGTAAATTGAGGACTACCTGAAGTTTGCCCATCCCAGGATTCCACAGACAACACAGCCAGTTGCTGGGAATTGACATTGGTGTACCTGGAAAATATCCAGGTTGAAAAAAGTTGCCTATGATCCCAATGTTTGCTTTAGATTAATCCTTTTTGGAATATATGTAATGCTATTTCTGGATAGAGGTTGTTCTTTCTGCAGATAAACATAGTTGGGAAGGACTTTGTAGGGTCATTTAGTCCAACCCCCTGCCCAAGCAGGAGACCCTTCACCATTTCTGACAGATGGGAGTCCAGTCTCTTCTTGAAAACTTCCAGTGATGAAGCTCCCACAACTTCCAAGGGCAACTTCTGTTCCATCGGTTGATTGTTCTCCCTGTCAGAAAAAAATTATCCTTATTTCCAGGTTGAATCTCTCCTTGATCAGTTTCCATCCATTATCCCTAGTCTAGCCTTAAGATGCTTTGGAAAACAATTTGACCCCCCTCCTCTCTATGGCAGCCCCTCAAATATTGGAACCCTGCTATCATGCCTCCTCTGGTCCTTCTCTTCCCTAGACTAGCTATGCCTGGTCCCTCAAGCGTTCATCGTATGTTTTAGCTTCCAGTCCCCTAATCATCTTGGTTGCTCTTCTCTGCATTTTTTCTGAAGTCTCAACATCTTTTTTATAATATGGTGACCAAAACTGGGTGCAGTACTCTAGCTCTGGTCTTACTAAGGCTTTATAGAGTGGTATTAGTACCCCACTTGATCCCTCTGTTGCTGCAATTTAGGATTGCATTGACTTTTTTGGCTGCCTCTTGGCTCATATTTGCTTTTCTATTCTTGTTGAATTAAAGACAGGATGATCATGTATATAGTACAGGTAGTCCTCACTTGCAACAGTTCGTTTTGTAACCATTCAAAGCAATCAACATTTTTTACCACTGGTTTGGAGGGCATGGCTTGTGCGTGCACACACACTTTGCATGCGCGCAGGGCAAACGCACCCTGTGCGCAGGCACAGAGGCTTTCCGACTCGCCTCCTTCCGATGCACAGCAATCTTCTTGCCACGCAAAGCAGCTGCGCTTCAAAAGCAGGACATAAAGGCTAGCATGGGAGCCTAGGCAGGCGGGTGGGCCAAACAACAGAGAGTTGGAGAGAACTGATTGGTCTCCTCTGCTCGTCGGCGCTACCGGGTTAGCAGAACTGGGCCAAACTGGTTAGAATAACACCACTGTTTCAAAGTTCTGATGGCACTGAAAAAATTGACTTATGACCGTTTTTCACAGTTAGGACCTTTGCAGCATCCTCATGAGCATGTGATCAAAATTCAGATGCTTGGCACCTGGTTCATACTTCGTGGAATCCCCTTTTGCGACCTTCTCACCAGCAAATTCAGCTGGGGAAGCCGGATTCACTTCGCAACCTGGTTCCTAACTTATCAACTGTAGCGATTCATGTAACAACTGTGGCAAGAAAGGGTATAATATGGAGCAAAGCTCAGTTAAGAAATTCTTCACAGAAATGTTGGGGCTCCCTTGTGGTCGTAAGCCGAGGACTACTCGTGTGTGCTGTCTTTCCTTCCGTCCTTCTGTTTGATCTGCAAGTGTGGAGAATGAGCAATCCTCGGGAAATAGTCACAGCAGCTGCTTCTCTTCATTCTGAGAGCTTTGCTGGGTTCTTCTGTGGCTGCGTGTGCCAGATCCCCACGGCTGGAAAAGCAGATTGTGCTCCCCTCCTTTGGTCCTGCCATCTTGCAAGCATCCCTTCTCTGCTCCCAGTAGAACAGTGTGAAGCTTCCTGATCACTTACACATCTTCAGATCTTGCAAACTTTACTCCGAAAGTTTCATTTCGTATGGGAGGATATTTCACGGCAGACCTTCTACAAACAAGCCTGCCTTTTCTTTCTTGTTCTAAAACTGTGGCTGGATTTGATCTCATCTTAATGGAATTCTTCTCTCTCTGGATGGGTGAGGTTCTTATGCCATAATTATTTACATCTGCAGCCTTTGTTTGGATGCTTCTCTGGCTTCTCACTGCATCTGTCTCTCTCGGTCTCTCTTTACTTTTACCACCTCAATCTAGGATGGCCTTGAAGTTTGTTGGAGTTCTTCTAGGAAATCTTTAGGGCAGGGATGAGATAAACGGACTGGGTGGCCTGAGAAACTAGGTGCACACAATGTCAAGTCAAATTCACTTTCTTGTAACAGGGCTGGTTTGGTTTCCAGTTGGTGTGAAACCCAGACCTTGTAGTTTGGAATCATGGTTCATGGTTTAGCTCGGTGTCTGCATCAGAATAGAATATCATTCTTTATTGGCCAAGTGTGATTTGACACACAAGGAATTAATCTCTGGTGCATAAGCTCCCGGTGTACATACCAACAAGTGATAAATCAGGATCATAATGCAAGCATCATTATTCATAAGATAGCAAACAACAAAGTGAAATTCATAAGATGCTAAAGGAATAGTGAATAGAATAAAAATAGAATAGAACAGAACAGAACAGAACAGAATTCTTTATTGGCCAAGTGTGATTGGACACACAAGAAATTTGTCTTGGTGTAAATACTCTCAGTATACATAAAGAAAAGGTACATTTGTCAAGAGTCAAGATAGGAAAACAGGAATAAGAGTAGGAAAGATGAGAAGAATAATAGTAATATAGCCCTACCACAAGGTTTGCTATTCTAAAGCATAAGACATTTTTTGGTGAAATAGTTGTTTAGCAGAGTGATGGCATTCAACCAATATAGATTATTCAGAGCATAGTTAAAGTAAACCACAATTTTAAGTTCTGTGTAACTTCATCCTATGTTCCCCCTTTTTTTATCCTTACATGTAAACCAATTCATTCAAGACACTTGTAAGTTAGCAGCTAGTTTATTATAAAGCCTTATCTTATATACGGATATAGAAGACATAGGTGGCTGTTAAGGGTAATCCTTGATTTATGAGAGCATCTGATCATGATCTTAAGTCATGATAGTTGTAAATTCGTCACCTGTGTGATTGACCCAATTTTATGATGTTTTGGGGGGGCAGTCATTAAGCAAACATTATAGTCATTAAGTGAATCAGTGGTTCATTATGGACTAGTTCTGCTGAAAACCATCTGTAAGTAACTATTTACTATAGATGTAAGTACCTGCTTTTGGCAAAACCATCATTAAACATAATCACATGATTGTAGGATACTGCAAATGCCAAAAATATGAGTTGGTTGCCAAGTAACTGACATGTGTTTGTGTGACCAAGGGATGGTGGCTGTTGGATCTTCAGAAATGGATCATAAGTGCTCACCAGAGGTCCATTTGAACAGTCACTGGCCAGTTGTCTATGGAGATTCTGAGTCATCCAGCGGCTTGTGCCAAGGGTGTTTTTTCAAAAAAACAGTTGGACTTTCTCATTGTTTTCCTTGAAGACATTTCATTTCTCATCCAAGAAGCTTCTTCAGTTCAGACAGTTTGCTTCTCATCTGAAAACTGAAGAAGCTTCTTGGATGAGAAGCAAAATGTCTTCAAAGGGGAAAAAGGTTCAGTTGCCTTTTGAAAAAAGCAGCTTTGGAATAAATGGACAGTTGTAAGTCAAGTCAACCTGTGGATGCTTCCTTTTTGCCTAATACTAAGAAGTATTTCAGGGGCTCTCCAGCATCTCACCCTCTGTTCATGGTCATTTGATTTTGGACAGTCCAGGGGATTGAATCTGAGATCCCACCAATGCCAAAGAAGTGCCCTATCTATAGAAGGGCTATTGAAAACTCACCCAGGGTAGAAGAGGAGGAGCAGGTTGGGAAGAGGGCAAACATCTTAAACAATTCAGCTCGGTTTGGACAGAAGGTAATGTAGCTGATAGGAACCCAACAATTTCCTTTGTCAGTTACTGCACCACCTTCTCACCCATTTCCTGAGATCAAAACAGATGGTGCACAGTATCTCTGTCTTCTCACTAATATGTTGCATCAGAATGTTCTCTAAGTTTGATAACAACAGGATTAAAAAGCAGAATAACAGAACAGTAAAGTTAAAGGGACCTTGGAGGTCTTCCAGTCGAACTCTCTGTTCAAGCAGGAAGACAAATGATTGTCCAATTGCTTCCTAAAAACATCCAGTGTTGGAGCAAGTTCTGGAGGCAAGTTGTTCCATTGATGGAAACTAATCAAGGAGAGAAGCAACCTAGAACTACAGAGAAATTTCCTGACAGTGAGAACAATTAACCAGTGGAACAATTTGCCTCCAGAAGTTGTGGGTGAAATTTCTCCTTAGTTCTGTTAGTGGAGATATATATATATATATCCACTAACTTAAAAAAAACATATATATATAAAACCAAGGCATATACGAAATTTCCTGTACATCATGCCCGGCCACATACATTGGACAGACCAATAGAAGAATAAGTACCCGCCTAGAGGAACACAAAAATGCAGTAAAAAAGCTGGAACACACCTCCTCACTAGTCCAACACATGAAAACCACAGGTCACAACATCAACTTCA
>BLBF01000059.1:11661851-11674425 GCA_015471245.1 Laticauda colubrina | reverse complement strand
ATATATATATATATATATATATATATATATATATATATATATATATAATGTCTTGCTCTAGCAATGACTAGGAACCAAGTTGGAGAGAGGAGAATCAGCAGTTTCCACGCTTGAGAGGATTATTAAGTCAACAATCCCAGCTGTTTCCCACAGTCCTGAAGAGAATAGCAAAATATCTATTGGCTCAGGAGGGCCAGAAACTCAAAGGAAGCCCCTGAAACACAGGTCTGTGCTTTGACTGGTGTTTAATGTGGCATTCAGATCTTCTTGTACATTTTCTAAGGCTTTATTGTAGCCTGCAATATGGATAAGTATCTGGCCATATCGTGTCCGTGAATCTTTTACCAACTAGGCAATTTCTGAGTTGGGGGTTAAGAGGGTGGAAAGTCTAGATTGCAACCATAGCAGATGCAAAGCATGATAGCTGTTTTGGGCAACATTTAGCAACAGGGCAATCTTGGTAAATTTTGAGAGAAGCAGTAGCTGAAAAGCTGCCTTCCAGGTCTGTGGATGAGCTGTATCTTGAGAGCTGAGAGTCAGGAAAAGAATTTTCCAGTTGGTAGACAGAAGCAGTTCCCAGGTTTTGTGATACTGATCTTCTGCTAATTTGGATGCCTCATGTTCATTTGATGGCTTCTTAAGTAACTCCTCCAATCATTATCTCCTCCATGTAAGTCCTCCAATCATTAATAGGCTGTGGGCTGCCACAAAGAAGAGGGGATCAACCTATTCTCCAAAGCAGCGATCCCCAACTTCTTGGGCACCTGGGACTGGTTTAGTGGAAGACCATTTTTTTCCCACACACCAGGGATGTGTGGAGGAGGAGCATGCCACCTATATCCCATGCATGTACAGTTTTGCTCACCTGCCACTCAACTTCCTAACAGGCCATGGTCTGGTACTGATCCATAGCCTGGGGTTTGGGGATCCCTTAGGGATGGGATGCTACCTGTTCGGCCTGATTCTATAGAACTGGTAGCTCTGAAAAGAAGAAGACACAGAACCGGTTTACTGTTTGGCCCACCCACCTGCCCGGGCTCTTGGATGTCCTTTATTTTCTGCTTTTTCAACCTCAGCTGCTTTGCACGGCATAGCTGAAGTTGAAAAAGCAGGGAAGAAGAGGATTTTCAAACGCTGAGCACCTGCCCGTGCAAAATGCACTCTCACCGAACCGGTAGTAACACTGGTTGAATCCCACCCCTGGGATCCCTGCTCCAAAGCACTCGAAGGAAGAACAAGCAGTGGGTGGAAACTAATCAAGGAGAGACACAACCTAGAACGAAGGCGACATGTTCTGACAGCGGGAACAATTAATCAACGGTACAACCTGCCTCCAGAAGTTGTGAATGCTTCAACACTGGAAGTTTTTAAGAAGAGATTGGGCAGCTATTTGTCTGAAATGGTATAGGGACGTGGTGGTGAATCTATGGCACGCATTCTGGAAGAGGCACGCAGAACCATTACTGCTGGCACACGAGCCCTCGCCCAGACAGCTTATTGTTGGGTATGTGGTACTCATGCACAGGGCGCAGTGGTACGCAGGAGACATGCACGTATGCGTAGAAGTACGCGGTGAGGGTCACATGCACATGCGAAGAAGTGCGCAGGTCACATGGGTCACATGCCCATGCTCAGTGGGCATGGTGGCCCCGTGCGCATTGCCTTCTGGGTGATGGCACACAAGTGTGAGTGCCCAAGTGCATGCGCAATGATTGGCACGGGACCCCAATAAGGTTAGCCCCCACTGGTATCGGGTTTCCTGCGTGATTGGACTAGAAAGCCTCTTGGGTCCCTTCCAACTCTGTTATTCTGATAGTATGTTGTGTTACCTACCTGTCTGTCTATCATACTCCAGTGATTCTGGCAGCAGGTAAGAAGCACATTATGAAATTGGTTTTATTGTGAGCTTCCTGCGTTATGCAATCAGCAAAGAGCAGATACTTTCCTTTGTCCCTTCGTAGCTGTGAGAAGTCTTGTAACTTCTGCCAGAGAGGGTGGGTGGGAGGTCACAAATGGAAAAGTGGAAAAACAAGTTTCTAAGCCTTTTAGCTGACTGCTATAATTTGAGTCTTTCCTACAGGCCCTTCCTTTGTCAACTCCAGGCTATCCCCTGCAAGATAATATAATATGATAATATGATTATTATAAGGTCACCTCTGGCTTCCTTAGGTCTCCCTGTGGCCTCCTTAGGAAATAAAAATGAGAAGTGACAACAGCTTAGCTATGTTGGCTTGGTGTCCACCTGCTCAGGGAAAAAGACAAAACAGTGCCAGAAAGAGAGCAGAGGGCCAGGCTGGGTTCAGAGGCATCCTAAGCCATGGAAACTCAATCGGTCACCTGTTGTCTTTTGACCTAACCGGCCTTATAGAGATGTGGTTATGGGGAAAAAAAATGGGAGGTTGCCTTGAGCTCCTGAACAAAAGATGGGATCTGAAACTAAATACCAAACAGACAGGTGTGTAGCAATAGCAATAGTGCTTATACCTGTATACTGCTTTATCGTGATTTACAGCCCTCTCTAAGCAGTTTACAGAGTCATCCTCTTGCCCCCAACAATCTGGCTCCTCATTTTACCCACCTCAGAAGGACGGAAAGCTGAGTCAACCTTGAGCCTGGTGAGAATCGAACTGCCAAATTGCAGGCAGCTGGTAGTCAGCAGAAGTAGCTTGCAGTACTGTACTCTAACCTCTGTGCCATCACGGCTCAAATATACGTAGTCCTCAATTAGAAACTGGCTCCTTTAGTGACTGTTCATGCTTATGATCATGAAAATGTAATTTTATGGCCCGTCCTCACAATTATAGTCTTTGCAGGTCTTTAAAGCAAGGGAAAGCTGAAGTTAGAACATAAGCATGGTCATGGTTTTACTTGGCAACCATTTCAAAGTTGCTGGTCCCAATTTTGGTCGCTAAATGAGTATCTATCCAAGCAGCAAATGGTGCCGCCCATGAAAACATATCCGGTTGGAGTAACTGAATAGTTGGAGTCAAATGCCTTTGGTAATGGAACAGCTCCAATGGTTATACAATAAAGCAGCAGGCCCAAACCTTTGGGGTACCAGAGACCGGTTCGGTGGAGAGAGGTTTTTCCGTGGACCAGAGGGAGCATGGTTTTGTGTGCTGCCTGCATCCCATGGATGGGGTTTTGTGTGTTTGTGCAGCCTGGTTCCTGGCATCCCATGGCCACGGAACTGGATCCTGCAATATAGGGAAGAGGGTGTCTCATAATTCAGGGATTGTAGTCTGGGGTCAGACTTCACCTGAAAAGCAGCTGTAACTCTGTGGTAAATTTGCTGACAAAGGCAGAATTGGTGGGACTATTTATGTGTCATTGCATTGTAATTTCTCCCCAGGGGAAAGAAACAACACCCTTCCTTTCCCCACCCTTGCTCTGTTTTGTCCATTAGAATAAAGTGCAGAACTGTTTGCTACCAACTTTACAACAGAGGCTGTTCAAAAAAGAAAATAAAAGATTCTTTTTGTTTTGCTCTTGAGAAGATTCTCCCTGGGGAACCTGCATGTTTCACAGCTCCTCCAATGTTTCTTTGCAGGAAGAGAACAGATGAAGTCACACAGTATTTTTCAACCTCGGAAAATTTTTCTCGTTCAAAATTTGATTAAGATAAAAATACGAAAAAAAGTAATAAGAAAATGAGGAGGGGAAAAGCGAAGAGGAAAGTGTAGGGTAAAGGAAAGGAAGGAAGAAGCAGCATTGACTTCCGACACCTTTTGGTGCAATAGAATAAGATAATGGCATCAGACTTCAACTTTTTACTTAGATATTGTTATACAAGCTGGCCATTTCTATATCAACAAACCTATTTAATCGGCAAAACCCAAAATCATAGTTTCATTCTTTTTTCACTTTTTTCCCCCCATCTCAAGCAGAAAGTCCAAAGTAGAAACAAAGTTAACAGTCAATTTGACTCTCTCTGCAACTTTTGCAGCCAAACTTCAGCAACTTTATGATGATTGGATTTCAACTCCCAGAATCCCCCAGCAGGCATAGTCCACTGTGGAATTCTGGGTGTTGCAGTCCATGCATCTAAAAATTGCCTAAGGTTGAGAAACATAGAAATAACACAAATCCACCCAAAACCCATGGTTCCTGTGTTGATTTCGAGCATCTACACCCAGGGGTGGGATTCAAATTTTCTAACAACTGGTTCTGTGGGCGTGGCCAGGCAGATGTGGCCAGATGGGCATGGCCATGTGACTGGGTGGGCATGGCTTTTTTTTTTTTTTTTGCAACCTCCCCCCCCCATTTTGGGGGCCTTCTGGGCCTCGGTGAAGCCTCCGGGGGGGTGGTTTTGCTCCCAGAAGGCCTGTGGCCCAGGAAGGAAAAAAAAATGGAGGCTGGGGGGGACATGCAGCACCCCCCATGCTCCTTCTGGGCCTCAGAGGAGCTTCCAGGGGGGCGTTTTTGCTCCCAAAAGGCTTCCCTGGGGCTCAGGAAGGGGAAAGAAACAGCCTGGGGGGTGCACAGCACCCGCCATGCTCCATTTTGGGACCTTCTGGACCTCAGGGAAGCCTCCTGGGTGAAGCAGTAAGACGGCAAGGGGGATCCTGTCACAGATGATCATTGGAACAGCTGATCATCAGGATGAAAAAGAAAGAAATACCTTAAGGAGTGACTGGGCAGGGAAGAACGCAGTCAGCGATGTCAGGCATGTGCGTGATGTTGCACATGCGCGATAAGGACTGACTGGGTAGAGAGGGTCGGGGCCAGCCAGGGGCACGATTTGCTGGTTCTCTGAATTGTGCAGAATCATAACAACCAGTTCTATAGAACCGGTCTGAACCAGTAGAATCCCACCCCTCTCTGCACCTTGCTTATCAATGGAGACCAAGTGGAGCAAGTGGCCACTTTTAAGTTACTGGTTGTTACCCTAAAAGAGGTCCTGACCTGGGGAGCCCACATTGCAGCCCTGGTCAAAAGGGCCCAGAAGAGATTATACTACCTGAGGCTTCTCAGAAAACAACAACTGAATGAAAAAACTGCTGGTGAGCTTTTACCACTGCACCATAGAGAACATTTTAACATGCTGCACCTCTGTATGGTTTTTTGCCAATTGCACAGGGGCAGATAGGAAAGCACTCCAGAGGGTTAACATCATTGCCTAGAAGATCGTTGGTTGCCCTCTCCCCTCTTTGGAAGAGCTTTGCAGCTCCCACTGCCCTAAGAAAGTTCAAAACATTCTCAAAGATCCATCTCATCCTGGACACCCTTTTTTTGAACTATTACCATCTGGCAGATGGTACAGGATAATAATAAAAACAAGGACAAATAGGCTGAAAAACAGCTTCTATCCCAGGGCAGGAGCTCTTTTGAATTCTGCTGTATAGTGCAGTGTTGGTGCGGTGTTGGGGGTTTACGGTTCAATATGTGAAAGGTGAAGGATGTGTGTTTGTGTTTATTTTCATGGTCACAGTCATGATATGTTCACTGAAGATGGTGTTTGATTTTGTTGTACAAGGTGCAATGGCAATAAACTAAACTAAACCTCAAGATTTGGGCATCTTGGTAGAAGCCTGCTCAATGTTCGGATGTTATCAGCCAAGGCAAGTGTTTCTTAGTTTTATCAGGCATTTGTAAAAGCAATGGAGTTCTCCCAAAGAACCAGGGAGGAAAGAAATAAAGAATTTGAGAGCAAAATGTCAATTCTTTTCTAAAAAAAAAACTTATTCATTGGAATTACTTTTATTGTTGATTTAATATACAGTAATATTCAGACTTTGTATGTTGTCATTTTTCATCAGCTGCACACCTAGCAGAATATATTCCAGGAAGATGAAATATATGGATAGAGGACTATCTATGCATTTGTTTAGTGACTATTCACAGTTAAAACAGCCCTGGAAAAAAATGATTCAGGATTGTTTTTCACACTCACGACTGTTGTAGCATCCCCATGGTCATGTGATCAAAATTGGGGTGCTTGGCAATTGGCATGTATTTATGACCGTTGCACTCCAGATAATCCTTGACTTAACGACCAAAATTGAGCCCAAAATTTCTGTTGTTAAGCGAGACATTTGTTAAATGAGATTTGCCCCATTGTATGACCTTTCTTGCCACAGTTGTTAAGTGAATCGCTGCAGTTGATAAGTTGGTAATCCGGTTGTTAAGTAAATCTGGCCTCCCCCTTGATTTTGTGAGAAGGTCGCAAAAGGGAATCAAATGACCTTGGGATAGTGCAACCATTATAAATATGAACCAGTTGTTGTGGTTTGCCGGCAGCCGGTGCAGATGGCAGTGGAGTTGGGCAGCGAGGAAGAACGGGGACTAGTCAAGGAGTCTGGAGAGGACTCGGACAAGGGTCCTGAGTCTGATGCAGAGACGAGACCAGGGCCATCTGGAAATTGTGTGCTGACTCCAAAGCCTTCAGAGTCTGGCAGTAGTGAGGCAGAGTGACCAGGGGAGCCTGTTCCAAGTGTGCGTGTGCACAGAGCTGCTAGAAGGCAAGAGCAGCTGAAACAAAAGGGGTGACTCAGGAGTAAGGCTTGGAGGTGATTGCCCTTCCCATAAGGGATAAAAGTCAGGCCAAGATGATGAAACTTTTGCAGGAAGCAAAGTAGTTTGATCGGTTCTGAATCATCCTTGAAGCTCTTTGGACTTCGTTTGGTTTTTTCTTGTACTTCAGTTGGTTTCTTTTGTAGTTAATTGGATACTTCTGTTTTTGGCAGCATTCCACATAACTGAAAGGTATGTGCTTATCTTGGGGACTGTTTAAGAGTAGTTCTGGTTGGGAATGGAAACAATTCTCAGCATTGCAATAAAATAAGTCTTGCTTTTAAAACAAGTTTGTGATTAATTATGTTTGAAGAAGTCAGAACACCAGTTGCCAAGCACCTGGACTTTGATCACATGATCATGGGGACACCGAAATGGTCATAAGTGTGAAAAACTGTCATAGCTCACAGTTTTCTGTGCCATTAGTCACTAAATGAACTGTTGTAAGTCTAGGACTACCTGTATTCCGAGGTCAAGTAATCACCATTTGTAACCTTTCCACCCAGCCTCTGGCAAGGAAAGTCAATGGGGGAAGCCAGATTTGCTTAACAACTGCATGATCCATTTGATTCGCTTAACAACTGTGGCCCAAAAGGTTGTAAGATGAGGCGCAGCTCACTTAACACTGCTTAGCAAGGGAAATTTTGAGCTCGATTGTGATTGTAAGTCAAGGACCACCTGTTTGTATTTAACATTGGTAGAGAGATTAGAAAAACTCCTTTTTATAAATATGGTGAGGGCAGATGGCACAAACTTTGCATCCTAATCTATGTTGCCTTTCAGGAAATGAGACCATTTGCGTACTATCCCAGATGGTGCCAATGAATATGAGAAAGGAACTGTGTTTTTTTCCCTAAAGCAGCCATCTTTGACTTACATATACTAATTTTTGGCTTAACGGGACTCCCACCTGCACCTGGTAATGTCCAAAAAGTGAAACCAGGACTGTGCTGGCCTTTCAAGAAACTGAATTATGTTTATCGCTTATAAAAAAGTGGCAAAAAAATAATAATAACTGATCGGCCTAACAAAGATATATTTGGGAAATTTTTATTAGAAAGCCAATAGAGAATCAACAGTCTGTTTCCCCTGATTGCGCTGCTTGCTGGAGAAAAAAACAGTGAAGGATCCAAGTGGTAAAAGTTAGATTTGTTTTTTTCTCCTTTCCTAAAAATGTAAACGAGTTCTTTTAAGGGAGAAACTGTCTTGCTTTCAGGAAGCGTTCTAAAACAAATGACGTGAACACTTGGCTGTGAGGATGTTTCTGTGGCGAGAGCTGTCAAAGGAAGCTTATATGACATGAAACAGTTCTGATCTTCAACCGTGATTAGCGCCAAGAAAGAAAGCAGAGAGGCCACTTCTGGCCTGGTATGCCATTAGAGCTTTAAGAGTTCTGGATCCTTAAAAGTTGTAAGCAAGTAACAGGCAGAAGGATTGATTTTGTGCTAATTACTTTCCTTTTTGGCTTTGGAGTTCAGTACTGGTAATATATAAATAGAGGGTCATGATGGCTCAGTGGTTAAAGACTCTGAGCTTGTCGGTGGGAAAGCAAGTAGCCTAGGTTTGGGACCCAAGTCCTATGTGACGGGGCGAGCTCCCGTTCCTTGCCTCAGATACTGCCCACCTAGAAGTTCAGAAGCATGCAAATGTGAATAGATAAATAGGTACCACATTGGTGGGATGGTAACAGTCTCCAACGGGCCTCAGCATATAGCAGGGATGTCAAACTTGAGGTCTGGGGGCCAGATCTAGTCCTCAGGATGCTTAGATCTGGTCCGTGGGGCTGCCCTGGAAACAGCGAAAGACCGGCCCGTGGTGCCTCTTCTTGTGAAAACGGAGCTCCGGAGGGATGCATGCAACCCTCCCAGCTCCATTTTCGCTTGCAGAGGGTTGCAGGAGGCCATCGCAGCTGAAAACAGAGCTTGTGAGGGCCATGGGTGAAAATTCATTCATTCTGTCATGGTTAGGTAGTGTATATTAGATGTGGTGACCCTTTGAGAGCTGTGTGCAATGAAATTTCATTTTAATGTATGCATTGAATGCATACATTCAAAGTGACAATAAAGTTATTCTGTTCTGTTCTGTTCCATTCCGTGGGACAAGGAGAGGATGGGAGATCTCCCACATCCATTCCAAACAGTGGTTTCCCAAAAAGAGGCCACAAGGCAGCACTCCCAGTGGGCTTTGAACACTGACAGATAATGGGGATAGCCATATTTCTTTCTATTGCAGTGTTTGTAACCATTGTGTGTTAAATAAATCACAGCCTCTGGTTGTTATTAATAAGCTTGATATCCAGATAGCCACTCCTTGCTGATGTTTGCCTCCCTCCCCTATATCTGCATTTCATCCTGATTTGCCCTTGGCTCTGGGAGTCTGCCTCTCCTCCTCCTCCTCCTCCTCCTCCTCCTCCTCCTCCTCCTCCTCCTCCTCCTCCTCCTCCTCCTCCTCCTCCTCCTCCTCCTCCTTCTTGCAGGTTCCTCCCTGTTTTGTCTCCAAAAACAATGCATCATCTTAATTAAAAGTAACCCCAGTGTGTCTCTGACCAAGGCCGGCTGATAAAAGTTTGAAATGTTGCTTTTCCTTGGACGGAGCCAAGGCGAGGGTGGGTGGAACCATACTATGTTGGCTGAGATAACAGGCAAGCTGTTATCTGTCCAGAACCAGGAGGAGAAGGGGGTAGAAAATGGTTTGAAGTGCCAGAAACATTTTGTTTCATTTGTGCAGTTCTAGGTGGTGTTTCTGAGCTCAGGAACGGATGTTTTTGCGATAACCGCAGTGATGTTCGTCCCCTTTGATATGCAGGTTTTCTGAATTGGCAGGGTGGGGGAGGTTGTTGGTGGTGCAAGGTGTTTGCTTGCACTTGGAGGCAAGGGGTTGGCAGGCTGATTTGCAGCCTGAAAACAGAACAGCTCTCTCTCCATCTCCGTTTAGGCTGCTGGTGGGTTTTTATTTATTTCCCAAAGCACCCAAAGGCAAGACAAGAAGCAACCAATGAAAACTGAACCAAGAGAGAAGCAACCTAGAACTAAGGAAATATTTCCTGACAGGGAGAACAAATAACCAGTGGCACACCTTGCCTTCAGAATTTGTGGGTGCTCCAACTCTGGAGGCTTTTAAGAAGGGACTGAACAACCATTTGTCTAAAATAGTATAGGGCTGTAATGGCAAACCAATGGCATGTGTGCCACAAGTGGCATATGAAACATTTGTGCAGGCATGCGAGCCCCAGCCAAACTTCCAGAAATACCGGAAGTGCCAAAATGGGCCTCTTTTTCGGCCTCCAAAGGCTGCAGAAGCTTCCCTCGAGCCCCCAGGAGGGCAAAAACAGCTCCCCCACACTCCAGAGGCTCTCCGGAGGCTGAAAATGTGCACTTCTGGTATTTCTAGAAGGCCCCATTTTTTCTGCCCCCCAAGGCTGCAGAGGCTTCCCTTGAGCCTCCAGGAGGGTGAAAAAAGGCCTCAAACTGGCTGAAAATCATCTGGGAGGCACACATGCACAGTGCGGGTAAGGGAGTGGTGGTGGGGTGTTGCTCGCACATGCACGGGAGGGCGCATTGCACTGTGGGTGCTGGCACACACACACTTTTGGCACACCACAACAAAAAGGTTTGCCATCATGAGTCCAGGCAGTTGGACTAGAAGAGTTCCAAGTTCCCTGCCAGCTCTGTAATTCTGCGCTCTACATAGCAGACAAAATTATTTGCTTTTCCTGCTTTGGTTTGAACCTGCGAAATGTAGTCACAGAACATCCATCTGTTTTATTTTGGGTCCCCCCGCCAAGCTTGGGTTTTGCTTTGGCCTTCAGTAGACTTAATAAGTTGCTGAAATCCTTGGCATTCTCTTCCATTCTGTTAGGCTAATTTACTCACTAATATAAACTGAGGATTTTTTGGTGTCTCCTTGGAATTGTTTGCAAACTACTCTGAGGCACAAAGCACAAAAGAAGTTCTGTATCTCTCATTTCTTCTCTCAGATGCATCCATTCCTGGCTTTCTGTTTAGTTGTTAGATTTAATGAAAGCTAAGTAGAGTGCCAAGGCCCTTGAATCCTTCCAAGGCCTTGATTGAGAAGTTGAATTTACAACACCCCCAAGAACATAAATCCAGTGAGAATGCTTCAAGACATGGCTTTTATTGTACTTGACCAGCCCTGGACACAGGATTTCATGGCCTTTCTCCTGCTGTTTGAAAGATTAAAGGAGACTATGCAGAATGTCAGAGGGCAAAGAGCATATAAAATAATGTGTAAATGATAGTGATGATGCTGATGTGATACTTTAGATTGTCTGCTGTGATTTTTCATGCAAAGCAGCTCCAAGCACTGTAGAATATTGGATACAACAAGAGTTAAAAATAAAATAACCAGACAGATGAATAAATCAATGGAGGCCACAAACTGTGGAACTATTTATCTTAATCTGTCAGCTGCCCAGGGGAAATCTCAGAATGAGACTAAATATTAGAATTGGAAGAATGTCCCTCCGTGGAGGCACTATAATGCAAAGGTTTGTCCTCATGGTTGATGCCATGTAAACATGGACAGAATATTTATAACAGCAGACATTCTGATGACAGTTTTAGCAATTGGACAGATCTCTGTGGAAGAAAATGTTCTCAGATCTGTCTCTGCCTCTCTCTCTCCATCCATCCATCCATCCATCCGTCTTTCATTTATCTATCTAATCCAGAGGTCTTCAAATTTGACAGCTTTAAGAGTTGTGGACTTCAACTCCCAGAAATCCTCTTCCAGTCATATTAGCTTAGGAATTCTGGGAGTTGAAGTCCACAAGACTTAAACTTGCCAAGTTTTGAGACCCTTGACCTGATCTCTCAATCATGTCTATGCCTGCCTGCCTTGCCTCCTTTCTTGCCTACCTAACTACCTACTTTATATAGTCACTCGGCTCATCAAAGGTGAGTCTGGGCAGCACACAGCAACAGACAAAACAATCAATTCAGATTTAAAAAAAAAACTAAAATAAAACTAGCTTGGGAAGGATGCCGTTTTAACAAACTTGTGGCTTTCCCCCCAAAAAATGGCATCATGCAAAGAGGCAGTAAATTCTGGTTCATCTGTGCCCTTTTCTATCTGTAGGAGATGGTATTTTTATCTGTTAATTGCCCATAATCTGATGCTATATTGTCAACAGCAATATATTGATTGGCCAAAGATTGCAAACCTTCAGACAGCCTGACATCAAGGCAGAATTACTGGTAACTTCCTCATCTTTGCAAAATAGAATGCTTGTAGGAAGTCCTCGATCAGCGATGGCAAACCTTTTTCGCTTGAGGTGTCAAAATTAGGAAAATGCTTAATTTAGCTCTGCTGGTGGGTCTCTCTCTCTCTCTCTCTCTCTCTCACACACACACACACACACATACACGTCCTATGTTCACTAGTTGTGACCATCCCAGGAAGCTTCTGACAATGAAAGAAAGATGCTTGGATTTGCCTAACCACAGCAGCTTTTACAACCTTTTTTAGGTCGCAAATTATGACTCATTTCATGACCCTATCGCTTAGTGGTTGATGTCCTGGTCGATTGTGGTTAAGTTGAGGACTATGGGTAGCACAGATTGGTTCTGATGCAACCACACATTTTAGGGCCTTCCAGCATCCTCACTGAAAAACCTCACTTTTTCGAGAAATGTTGTGCTAATTCTACGTCCTGGGTTCTCTGGGCCCCCTAAGCAGAAATGACCATGTTCAAACTAGATGGGAGATTATTTCGGATGTTTCTAGTTTGGTGTCTCTCGAGGGCTATCCACGAAGCAACAATGTTTGTGCAGGGATTCTTGTTTTGCTTCCTCAATGAATTGATTGTGATCAAAAGAAAAACAAAAGAGCGAGAAACAGGAGGCTTACACATGGAAGATGCAACTTCACAATGGGAGCTTTGTGTCGGAGGACAGAGCTGATGGTAACTGATGCTGGGGAAATATGATAAGGCTGTGACCCCGACTGTTTTAGGGTTAATGCAGAAGTCATTGTGAATCTGGCTATCCTTCAAGCCTGTCCTACAAAGCAGGATAGGATAGGATAGGATAGGATAGGACAG
>BLBF01000059.1:11632070-11661841 GCA_015471245.1 Laticauda colubrina | reverse complement strand
ATAGAATAGAATAGAATAGAATAGAATAGAATAGAATAGAATAGAATAGAATAGAATTTTTTATTGGCCAAATATGATTGGACGGATACACAAGGAATTTGTCTTTGGTACTTAAGCTCTTAATGTATGTAAAGAAAAAAATAAATAAAATAATAGTCATAGTTTACTAATAAGCAATCAAATCATACTAGGAAACAAATAAAACCACATAAATTGTAAAGATACAAGCAACACGGTTATAGTCACAAGTGGGAAGAAATAGGTACTAGGAAGTATTATAATCTACTAGTAGAGGAAATATAGTATGTATGCAGAAGTACTTTTTCTTTCTGTCTGTGGATGATTTACACCCAGACAAATTCCTTGTGTGTCCAATCACATTTGGCCAATAAAGTATTCTATTCTATTCTATTCTATTCTATTCCATTCCATTCCATTCCATTCCATTCCATTCCATTCCATTCCATTCCACTCCATTCCACTCCATTCCATTCTATTCTATTCTATTCCTTCCAATATCCTATCCTATCCTATCCTATTCTATTCTATTCTATTCTATTCTATTCTATTCTATTCCTTCCGATATCTATTCTATTCTATTCCTTCCAATATCCTATTCTATTCTATTCTATTCTATTCTATTCTATTCTATTCTATTCTATTCTATTCTATTCTATTCCTTCCAATATCTATTCTATTCTATTCCTTCCAATATCTATTCTATTCTATTCCTTCCAATATCTATTCTATTCTATTCTATTCTATTCTATTCTATTCTATTCTATTCTATTCTATTCTATTCTATTCTATTCTATTCTATTTATGATTGTTCTCTTTCAGGAAAAAGATATTGAGCTGGTATGGATCTGAGATCAATGATGAAAGTTTTTCTGGTAGTTTTGAGAATGGGCGTTGTTTACCTGAACGCCAGTTTTCCTTGTAGTCGAGACAAGTCAGGATAGGATGGGTAGTCTCTTCCTTATCTGCTTAGGATTGAGTCTGTGCAAAAGGTTTATTAGCTTAGCCTCGCCCACTCCAGGTGACTCCTCCCTAGTTTATGCGAAGACTGTGCGACAGACCGGGTTGCCTCTAATGAAGTAAAAAGAACAAGAAATTAGTAGAGACCCCTACCACCACTGTCCCAGGAAGGGAACCAGTCTAAGGGTGGGGCTGACCTGTCCCACCTACAAAGAAAAGTGGCGTTCAGGTAAACAACGCCCATTTTCCTTTGTAAGGCATCTGACAGATCAGGATGGGACATACCAAAGCAGGGTTGTCTTCGGGAGGGTTAAGACTGGTCCAGACTGGCACATTCCAAAATGACTTGTTGGAGGACCCGTCTGCCAAATGTTGCATCCGCTGATGCAAAGGCATCCAGACGATAATGGCGGATGAAAGGCAAAGGTGAGGTCCAGGTATCCGCCCTGCAGATCTCCTCCACTGATGCCTGTGTAGCCCATTCCACAGACGTAGCCGCACTATGGGTTGAATGGATCGTAATGCCCCTTGGAACTGGCAGAGCCCTGCTGGAATAGGCCCTGGCTATACATGCTTTGATCCATCTGCTTACTGTAGATGGAGTGACCTTACCCCCTAAACAAGGAAGGCTGGAAAGAACAAAACAAAGACTCCGTTCATCTGAAGACAGCAGTACATTTAATGTAAATCTTTAAAGTTCTTTGTACATCCAGAGTGTGTCACGTCTTTTTCAGCTCGTGGACCGGATGAGGACAGAAATCTGGAAGCACCAGCTCTTGAGTGGAAGGATGTGTTAACTTTCGGAATGAAGGTGGGGTCCAATCTTAAAACCACCCGATGAGGATGGAAAATGCAGAGGTCAGGACGAACAGAGAGTGCAACCAATTCCAAAACCCTCCTCACAGAGGTGATTGCCACCAGGAAAACGTCTGAGTGAGGAGATGAAGACTGGCTTGTCGAAGTGGCTCAAAAGGAGACCTGGTGAGGGACTGTAACACTTTGGGCAAATCCCAAGTGGGATACCTATGAACCTTCAGAGCGCAAAGATTGGAAGCCCCCCTGAGGAACCTACGAACCGTAGAATGCTGAACCAGAGTTTCCAGTTTCCCCACATGATAAGACCGACAAAATGGTTGCCACCTGCTGTCAGAGAGTATTGGGAGAAAGACCTTTGTCCAGGCCCACCTGTAAAAATTACAAGACTGCTGCCACCAAAGCTTGTTGAAGTAAGATATGGGACTTGGCACACCAAACTGAAAATGCTTGCCAAATAGCTTCATAAATGCGAATTGTAGACAGGTACCTGGAGGCCTGAATCGTTTATATAACCTTGTTGGAAAGGTGGGCACTCCTTAAGATGTCCCACTCAATCTCCACACTGCCAGTTGCAACCACTGGGGCTCCGGGTGAGACAAGGATCCCTGGAGAAGAGAGACATCTTCCTCAGGAATACTCCAACGGGGATTTACTGAAAGATCCTTCATATCAGCAAACCAATGCCTGAGGGGCCAATAGGGAGCCACCAATATGATCTCTGCCCATTTCAACAAGAGCTTGCGAATCACCACTGGGATGAGTGGCAACAGTGGAAAGGCGTAGAGGAGCCCCAAAGGCCAGTTGCAACGCAAGGCATTAGTGCCTTCCGCACCCTGGGAGAAAAACCTTGTATAGTATCTGGGCAGTTGGACATTAAGGTATGAGGCAAATAGATCTACCACAGGACAACCAAATATCCAGGAGATTCAATTGCCATTCCACATGGTCAATGGTCATTCTGCTGAGCAAATCTGCCTGTGTATTATCAGATCCAGAAATGTGCTCATCTCTGATCGAGAGAAGGTTCCGTTCTGCCCACCGAACCAGAGACTCCACCTCTGTCATAAGGGACTGGGAACTGGTACCACCTTGCCTATTGATGTGAGCCTTCGTGGCCACATTGTCTGTCATGACCAAGACATTGGACCCCAATACTTGGCCAAGGAATTTCCCCAGGGCCAAATGAACTGCTCTGAGCTCCAGCCAGTTAATGCTGTGAGCCTGTTCCTGAGGAGACCATAAACCCTGGGCCCAGAGGGAACCTAGATGGGCCCCCCAACCTGATAAGGAAGCATCTGTAGTGAGGATCAGACAAGATTCCAATTTGAAAAACTGAACATGGCACAGGACAGCCACCAATGAAAAGATAGTAATACTTGTCTAGGCAACTTTATTTTCCTAGGGGAGTTTACTGGAACCTGCTTTCTGTAATGGAAGCAAAAACCACTGAAGGGATCTGGCGTGAAGCCTGGCCCAGGGAACAATTCCAATGCAGGAAATCATCTTGCCCAACAGCTGAGAAAGAAGATCCAAAGGGACCAAACTCTTGGCCTGAACATGCCGAATAATCCCCTGAAGGCCAGACAGACTCTCTTGGGAGAGAATACCTGGTATACTCCAGTGCCAGTAATGGCCCTCAAATGAAGGAGACGCTTTGTGGGAGAGAAATAACTCTTTTTCTGGTTGATGGAAAACCCCAGGTTTTGCAGCACACATATAGTAGCCTGCAGATCCTGCTGAGCACTCTGAAAGGTAGAAGACATTATTAATATGTCATCCAGATAACATTGTAGACGCACCAAGTATGCACGAAGGTGCGCTGCCAAAAGGGAAAGAATGACAACCCAAAGGGAAGCGCCCTGTATTGGAAATGTTTGCCCTGATAACAGAACCAAAGAAACCTCCTGTGGGAGGAGCAAATAGGAACATGTAAATAGGCTTCTGTCAAATCTATTGATGTGAGGAAGTCCGACCCCTGCCAAATGCTCTCCAGAATGGAAAAAAGAGTGTGCATTTTGAAATGCCTGTAAACAATATATTTATTTTGTCGTTTCAAATCGAGAATAGTCCTCCCCCCCCCCGAGGCTTTAGAGATAACAAAAATTCTGGAATAGAATCCCAACCCTTGTTGATCGAGGGGATCCTACTGGATGGCTTCTAGGTCCAGCAGGTGCTGGATAGCTGACTCCATCAAACTCCGCCTCCCAGCATCTCTAGATACTCTCTAGATCTAGATAGGAGATAAAAAACCTCACAGGAGTGGAGCAGAACTCGAGTGAAAGACCCAATCTAATGGTTGATAGAACCCAGGCGTCTGAAGTAATACCCTCCCATTGATCAGCAAACCATGCTAAACAACCACCAATGGGAACAGAAAAAGCACGAGCACTGACGACGGTACGGGCGACTTCCTCCTCGAAAGGACCGTTTAGAAGCAAACTGCTATCTGCTCTTACCTAGGTGATCAGGAGGCTGCTCTTGACGCTGATAAGCAGGTCTTGACAGTCGATGGAACCCGGAAGAAGACTCCCCTCTGGCTTGAGGGCGCTTGACATAGGGTGCGGCCTGATGCTCCATCCTCTTCAGGAGCGAAGGCAGGATCTTCCTTTTGTCCTTGGTCTCAATCAAGAGAGGATCAAGGACCTCACTGAAGAGCTTCTCCCCTTGCACCGGGGCAGACGCTAACTTCCACTTGCACCTACCATCGACCTGCCAGTTGCGAAGCCAACACATGTGCCTGGCTGCTACTGCTACTCCCTTTTTAAACACTGTTCCCAGCTGCAGCTAATGAAGGGAATCTGGGCCCTTTCTTCCCCCATAAGCCACTCAAGTCATGTTGCTCCCTTCTCCGTTCTTCCCTGCGTGCCCTAGGATGAAGAGGGGGTGAGCCTGGGTCTTCCTCCAAATTCCCTCTCCCTTGCTCTACCTCCTCCCTGCTCTGCCCAGCTAGACTTTGCCCTTCCCCAGTTTTTCCAGAGCCAATGAAGCCACACTCCCACTTCCTGTCAGCTGCTCAGCCTCCCCCTTGGAATTAAATTCCGAAAGGGGCATGACAGCAACCTTCTGACAAGCTAAGTCAGTGGGGAGGCCAGATTCACTCAACAACTGTGTTACCAATTTAACAACTGCAATGATTCACTTAACAATTGTGGCAAGAAAGATTGTAAAATGGAGGAAAGGTCACTTAAGAAATGTTTCATGTAGCAACAGATGGCTCAATTGTGGTTGTAAGTCAAGGACTACCTGTATTCTTGTAAACCCAGATCCCAACTTATTTTGATTGTGGTTGCTTAAATCGCTCCAAAATAGATAAGATGGTTATTTTGATCTGCCCTAAATATTTGTGAGAACAAAGATTCGAAGATAAATTGAATTAATTTATTGGAGATTAATTCAGGACTACAATATAGACACTCAGGTGGGACTTCCAGATTTGTTAAGCCTATAAAGGTATTCCTCAAATTACGACCACAGTTGAGCCTAAAATTTCTATTGTTAAGTGAGACAGTTATTAAATGAGTTTTGCCTCATTTTACAACCTATTTTTTGCCATAGTTGTTAAGTGAATAATTGAAGTTGTTTAGTTAGTTAGTAAGACGGTTGTTAAGGGAATTTGGTCTTCCCCACTGATTTTGTTTGTCACATGATCTCAGAACACTGGAATTGTCATAAAAATGAGTCAGTTGCCAAGTATCTGAATTATGATAAGGTGGCCCTAAGGATTCTACAACGGTCATAAGTGTGAAAAGCAGTCATAAGTCAGTTTTTTTCAGTATCATAACTTTGAACAGTCACTAAAGCCCATGGCCCACTTCACCAACGGATGCAAAGAGGATGTAAAGCCCATGTCACACTGCACCAACGGATGGAAAGAGGATGTAAAACGGAGAGAAACACTTGCCATCCGTTGGTTAATGCGATTCATCCGTTCTGTACTCACTGCCTCCGTTTTCCATCCTCTCTATCCGTCCAGCATCCGTCGATTGAGGTTCCATCCGCTCAAAAAGTTTTGAGCTGCTGAAAACTTTTTGAGCGGAAAATGTATCCAACGCGTCCGTTCTGCATCCGCAACGCATACGTTATGCGTCCGCTATATCTGCTAGGCATCTGCTGCGCATCTGCGCAACTCAAATCCGCTCCAGTGGAAAATGGACACAGGGAGGAAGTGAAACGGACGCGGAACGGACGCGCAGCATTAGTAGCACGGACGGAGAAAGGATGAAAGTGGATGCAGCTCACATACAAAGCATTTAAAACGGAAAAAACGTTCGCAGAGGGGACCTATCTCGGATATTAAGGATGTATGCAGGATGCCTAGAGGATGCAAAAGGACACATAGGGGAAAACCTAAATTGCCTATAAAAAGGGGGAGCAACTCACCTGGATCTCACTTTCAGTCCAGCAGCCCTGCTGTGCAGACCCCTGCAGCCTTCATCTGGCTCTTGCTCTTCCACAGCATCCATTGATGTCCACCATGGATTGTAACACAGTCCTTTTGGTAGCCACCATCGTTCTGCAACAGTGCGAAGCAATCTACAGGCTCTTTCAACTGTTCTACAGGAAGAAAAAGAGGTGGCCAAGAAGTGTCTGGTCCGAAGATGTATCGGGAGAAGAGCATAGTACGGACTGTACAACAAGCTGATGGTGGAGCTGAGGAACGAAGACCCTCGTGCATTCCAGAACTTCATGAGGATGCCTCCAGCCATGTTTGTCGAAGTTGTGCAGCGGCTGAGACCCAGGTTGACCAAGGCAAACACCAACTTCTGGCCCAGCCTGGACCCTGGGCTCAAAGTGGCACTCACTCTGCGCCACCTTGCCTCAGGGACCACCTACAGGAGCATGCAGTACGGCTGGAGGGTGCCACACAACACCATCAGCATTGTGGTCAGAGAAGTGGTACAGGCCATCATCGAAGAATACCTGGAGGAGCTCCTACAGTGCCCCTCCACTGAAGAAGGCTGGAAGAAAGTTGCAGAGCAGTGGTATCAGAGGTGGAACTTCCCCCACACCGTTGAGCCATCGATGGCAAGCACGTGGCCTGCAAAGCTCCAGCCAAGTCGGGGTCCACTTATTTCAACTACAAGGGCTTCTTCAGCATCGTCCTCTTTGCCATGGTCGATGCTGACTACAAGTTCATGTACATCGATGCTTCAGGCAGCGGCTCATGTTCAGATGCCCAGGTATACAACGCCAGTGACCTCAAGGAGGGGCTGGAAGGCAACCTCATCATGGGCTTCCCAGATCCAGACCCCCTGCCCAACGACACGCAAGATGTGCCCTACTTCATCGTGGGGGATGACACCTTCTCCCTCAGAACCTGCCTCATTAAGCCCTACACTTCCAGATTCCTCACCCGTGAAGAGAGGATCTTCAACTACAGGCTGTCCAGGGCAAGGCGGGTGGTGGAGAACACCTTTGGCATCCTGGCCAACAGGTTCCAGGTACTTACCACCATGCAGCATCGCCCAGAGACCGTGAGGAGGATCGTGGAAGCTTGCTGCATCCTGCACAATTTCATGCTCACCCGCTACCCAGTGTTGCAGAACAGGCTCGTGGACCTCCAACAAGGCAATGGGGACATGGAGCCTGGGGAATGGAGGCAAGGGCGAAACCTGATCGACACTAAGGATGTGCAAGGCCCCAACAGAACTTCACGTGAAGGGAAGAAACAGCGCAACCTCCTGAGACACTGGTGCAACTCCCCAGCTGGAGCAGTGGAGTGGCAAGACAGGATGATAGATGCTTAATGGATGCTTCCTTCAGCCTGTCTCATCACACTGATGAGATTGGGCCATGTATGTTGAGTGGCCCTACAATGAACAGGGCATTTAATAAAGAGTTGTGTTTATGTTGACATGTGTGGATGATTGATTACATTATTATTGATAATAAAGGGCCATAGGTGTGGCAGCTGGGGGGGTGGACCATACAGTCCCACTATGCTTGCACTGGAGGTTTATCTATCCCACAGCTATTACCCATTCCAAAGGTATCCCTGCCCATCCCACAGCTATTACCATCCCACAGGTATCCCTGCCCATCCCACTGCTATTCTTACCCAACCCACAAGCATGCAAAGGCTTAAACCATTTCTAAAAGTTTCCACCAAGACTTTATTGACAAAAATAAATGAAGCAAGTGTGTGAAGCAAAGATAATCTTTATTAATAACAAGCTGTAAAAGAAAAATGACCCAAGTCAAGTGTCCAAAGCAAAAATAAAGTCAACAGGTAGCCACCCAGTCTCTGGCACTCTTCTTGGTCACTCGGAGGCGTGCCCAGTCTCAGGGGTGAAGGGTCCAGGTGCTGTGAAGGTGGCTGCCGCTGGAGTGCTGGTCTGAGGTGCCATTGGGGTGCCTGGTCCCGAGAGGACAACAGGGGATGGTGTGTGGAGGAACCTCTCAGAGAGCTGGCTCAGCCCCGTGATGTTGAGACCCCCTTCCTCCATGACATGGGATGTCAGCCCCAATACCAATGACAGATGTACTGAGGCCGGCCTTGGCTGTGGGGTGGAGGAAGGAGGAGTGTAGTGGGGCTGTCTGGTCTGCAGATGGGTGAGGACTGGTGTCGGTGGCATCTGTGGCGTGGGTGGCATCTGTAGCATGGGTGGCATCATGGCATGGGTGGCATTGGTGGCATCAGTGGCACCGGTGGCGTCCGATGTACCTGTGCCTGGACTTGGAAGGGCTGCCTGTGCTGCTGGACCTCCTGGTAGCCGTAGCCTTGGTAGGGTAGGGCCTGTGGAAAGCCTTGGAAGGGCAGTGACATCACCTGGGGTGGAGGAGCAGGCCTGGACTGGGTGGGAGCAAGTTCATCTTGGTCTGGAAGGTTGTGAAGAAGATCGGTGATCCTGTCCTTCACCACCTGATACTGGGGTTCTGACATGTTCATGAGGGTCTGGTTGACATAGGTGAGGAAGGGCTTGCGGTTGGAGGATGGGGTGTCAGTGTACCAGCTGAGAAAGGAGATCTTCGCTGCTTCTGATGGTGTCTCTTATCTCCAGCAGGACAGTGTGGCTCTGCCCCTCCTGTCTGGCTCTCTGCTTTTCTGTGGAGGTGGAGCTAGGGGTGGATGCGGGTTGGGCTGTGGTGGAAGTGCTGTCTCCTTTCTCCCACTGCGTCAGGGGTCCTCCACGCGCTCCGCTAGGGGTAGTACAGCTGTCGGGGGGGGTCTCCATCGTAGCACGCTCCACAGATACCTGCCTGGACACAGGAGCTGACTCTTTGCCAGAAGAGGACTGGTTCTCAGCAGGCTGCCTGAGAGAGAGGGTTGTGAGAGGGGCTGCTCCTAAGTGGCGGATCTCACCCTCCAAGAAGCTGCACTTGGCCATCACGTAGGTCTCTCTGTCCGTCAGCTTGACCACGGCCTGGCCAGATTTCTTGAGGTGCAGCTTCCCGTACCAGGTGTGCATGTGCTTCCACCAGTCGAGGAGCACCTCCCAAGAAGTTTTGAGTTGCACAAAACTTTGTGAACGGATGAACTTTCTGCTGTGTACGATGTAAATCCGTGACATACGAGCAACAAACGTTCTATGTCCGTTTATCATCCGTTCAACGTTCGTTGTATCCTCTCTGCATCCTCTGGGCATCCCTGCAACTCACATCCGCTGCAGCTGAAAACGGAAAGAGGGAGGAATCAAAAGGTACACAAAATGTCTACACAGCGTTAGTAGCACAGAAATAGAAAGGATGCGCAGTGAATGGTTTGCATCCTATATACATCCTCTAGGCTTCCTATGAACATCCGTTTAACATCCCCGCTACGTACTACCCACATCTGTTCTTTTCTGTTCTTTTCCGTTCTGTTTATGCATATTTTCACCACTTTTTGCAGTGGATGACAACAGATGGAGCCACCCCCAAAATTTTACTCATCTGCTGTGTCCTTTATGCATACGGTTTGCATCCGTCGGCCAGTGGGACAGGGCCTTAAACAAGCTGTTGTAAATCAGAGAGTACCTCTACTTACTCCCTTTATAAGAGGGTTTTTTCATTGTTTAGCTATAGAAAGAAAGAGGCTCCCAAGAATCAATCGAGTTTCCCAATATGGATTCACACAAATCTTTAATTAAAAGCTGAAAGAACTGTGGGAATTGAAATCCAAACCATTTGGGGAGAACTAGCCTGGGGAAAATTGGAAAGAAAGTTCAAGGTTGAGAAAAGCAAGCACTGTTTCGCGTGACTCATATTTCACTTACCAAAAAAAGAAAAAAAAGAAAGAAAGAAAATTATTTCCCTTTACATCATGTTTGTTATAGCTGCAGGCATGATAGCACACTCACTTACAGCTGTTTTGGGTTGAGCTCCACTCTTCAGTCAAATAATATGTTCACTTAGTTAATGAAACACATGTGATTCAATAGGCTAGAAATGTTTAAATGTTTCTGCTTTATTTTGAAGTGTTGTTTTCAATGCTTGAATTCCTAAAAGCTGCTGATGACAAACTGGATCATAAAGAATTCACTATGGTGTCAAAAAAAGAGGAGAAATCATCCTTTTCAATGCCTGCCTGCATAACTAAAAATCTAAGTCACCTTTGGGGGCTCAGAGTGATCAATTGTATCATTTGCAAATTGAATTAATGTATTGATTTCATTTGAAAATCCTTTAGCAATAAAAATAACACTTAGACTTGTATAGCAATAGCACTTAGACCAAGGGTCTTCAAACTTGTTTAAGACTTGTGGACTTCAACTCCCAGAATTCCTAACATGAGCTAACATGACTGGAGAAGGAATTCTGGGATTTGAAGTCTACAGTCTTAAAGCTGTCAAGTTTGAAGACCCCTGACCTAGACATATACTGCTTCATTGTGCTTTTACAGCCCTCTCTAAGTGGTTTACAGAGTCAGCCTCTTGTCCCCAACAATCTGGGTCCTCATTTTACCCACCTCAGAAGGACAGAAGGACAAGTCGACTTGAGTCAACCTTGAGCCTGGTGAGATTTGGAATTGCCAAATTGCAGACAGCCTGCAGTCAGCAGAAGTAGCCTGCAGTACTAATATAGACTCTTAAAGCAGGGGTGTCAAACTGGATTTCTTCGAGGACCAGATCAGCATTGTAGTTCTCCTCTGTGGCCCAGCAGTGGGAATGGGGGAAAACAGATAGGTGGGATGGATGCCTCCTGCAGCATATGAAGAACGGTTAAGAGGAACTGGACATGGCTAATCTAGTGAAGAGAAAGACCAGGGGAGACAGGATAGCAATGCCCCAATATTTGAAGGGCTGCCACAGAGAAGAGGGGGTCAATCTATTTTCCAAAACACCTGAAGGCCAGACAAGGAACATTGGATGGAAACTGAACAAAGAGAGATTCGACCTGGAAATAAGGAGAAATTTTCTGGCAGAGCAATCAATCCATGGAAGAATAGGTGCCTTCAGAAGTTGTGAGAGCTTCATCACTGGAAACTTTCAAGAAGAGACTGGACTGTCATCTGTCAGAAATGGTGTAGAGTCTCCTGCTTGGGCGGTGGGGTTGGACTAGATGATCTTCAAGGTCCCTTCCAACTCTGTTAATCTGTAATACTTCATTCCAACCACTGCACCACCATGGCTCCTTTAATTATGATGGGACTGCATCATAATTAAGATGTTGGAATGTGGAACTCTAGGTTTAAGTTCTCACATGAGCAAGGAGTGTGGAGTGAGATAGCCTCAGTCTGTCAGACTTGTTGGTGTGGAGATAAAGAGGAAGCTGCCAACAAGCCATTTTGAGTTCTCAGAAGAAATGCGGCCAATCATCACTCACAATAAATGAGCAAATCTTTATTTACAATCCAGGCCTAGACTGTGAGAAATGAAACGGTAACCTAACGTTGCCTGGAGGAGAAATTTCTAAATTTCGGCACATTAAAAGAGATTCTTGCCTACAAAAGCTATTTTTTATTGCCTTAATCCTTTAGTTTTGATCAAACCAGGTTTTTCTACTTTTAAGCCTGCTGTTGAAACAGATTGAGATCCAGAGATGTTCGTTAGAAACAAGTTACTCTCCAAAGGTCACAATTTCTAACCCTAAGAACCAAATGATTTTGCAAGTAAATGAACCCTAACCCTAACCCCCCCCCCCCAAAAAAAAAAAAAAATATGTGGAAATTCTCCAGTTCAATTTCAGATATATTCAGAACAGAACAGAATAACAGAGTTTTGAAAAGGACCTTGTAGGTCTTCCACTCCAACCCCCTGCTCAGGCAAATAGGTCTGAAAATGGTATAGGGTTTGTCTCTTCTTAAAAACTTCATTTGCAACTTCTGGAGACCAGCTGTTCCACTGGTTAATTGTCCTCAGTGTCAGGAAATTTCTCCTTACTTCTAGGTTGCTTCTCTCCTTGATTAGTTTCCATCCATTGTTTCTTGGTCCTGCCCTCAGGTGCTTTGGAAGATAGCTTGACTCCCTCCTCTTTGTAGCAACACCTGAGATATTGGATCACTGCTATCATGTCCCCCCTGGTCCTTCTCTTCCCTAGAGTAGCCAGGCCCAGTTCCTGCAACCGTTCTTCATATATTTTAAGCTCCAGTTCCCTAATCATCATTGTTGCTCTTCTCTGCACTCTTTCTAGAGTCTCAACATCTTTTTTACATTGTGACGACCAAAACTGGATGCAGTAATCCAAGTGTTGTCTTATTCTGGTGTGTGTGTGTGTGTGTGTGTGTGTGTGTGTGTGTGTGTGTGATTTGAAATCAAGGCAATGCTGTAAGTTCCCTAACATCTTGAAGAAAGTTAATGCTTTCCAAGTAGCTAGGGTTAGGGAAGAAATAAATATACTATTTTAAAATTAATTGGGGTTTACACAGCAAAGTGAGCAAAAAACTAATAAAAGCTTAGAATAAATTTTGAGTGTTCCTATTTTATCACCAGTAGCCTGGTCAAGTTTTTTTTTTTTAAATGAATTCCTCTTAAATTCTTTGCTTAGAATTCCCAAGCATCAGTAGATGCCAGGCAGTTCTGGACATTGGATGGAAACTAAAAATCTATTTGTTCCAATAGATGAGAATATATGTCGCTCAGGGTTGAACTGTGGAATCCTTGGTGATCTCGGAGTTTGGTTGTTTTTCTGAAGATGTTTCATTACCCACTGTAGGTATTCCTCAACTTACAACACTTCATTTAGTGACCGTTCAAAATTACAATGGTGCTGAAAAAGGTGACTTTATGGCCATTTTGCACACTTTATGACCATTGCAGCATCTCCCATGGTCATATGATAAAAATTCAGATGCTTGACAGCTGGTTCATATTTATGATGTGTCCCAGTGTCCTGGGATCATGTGAACATCTTTTGTGAACTTCTGATAAGCAAAGTTAAGAGGGAAGCCAGATTCACTTAACAACTGTGTTACTAATTTAACACCTGCAACGATTCATTTAACAAATGTGGCAAGAAAAGTCATAGAATGGAGCAAAGGTCACTTAACAAATGTTTCACATAGCAACAGAAATGTTGGTCTCCATTGTGGTTGGAAGTCGATCACTACCTGTACTCATCAGCATGAGTTAGTATGTAGTTTGTTCCCTCTAAGGGTTGTGGTTTTTTTCCTTGTTAGTTCTTTGATTAAGGTATTGTTTTCTGCTTGATTGTTTGTCTGCTGTTAATCCCTGCTTATCTGGGTCTTAGATGCTGCTGGACAGGAAGTGTTCTTGTCTTGCTTTCCTTCATAGCGGGCAGTTTTGGCTATATCCTGGTCTAGGATGCTTGCAGTTTCCCACTATAGTAAAATGCACTGAAGCACAACCAATTTTAGTGTTTCTCTTGAATGGTATGTAAATATGGTTTATTTCAATGTGTCTATTGATGGCTCATATGGCTGAATGCTGAGCTTCCCCCAGTTCCTTTGGTTGGTGAATGAAGCAACCTGAATCATGTAGTTTGCTCATGCTTTCTCTTCTTTGACACGCTTACATGTGGAATTTGGTTAGATCACACATTGTAGTTCTTTTGCTGGAAAAAGTCTTATGGTTTGGATTTTGAACAAAAAATAGCAATGCAGTTCAGCTTCTGGTTAAAGGTTTCTAGGGCCACATTCTTGAGATGTTTCTGTCTGGAAAGACTGTTTTTTTTTGGCAAGAGCTTCTCGGTGGACTTCACTATTGAAACCCTGCAGATTGTAGAGTCACCTTCTTCCTCTGAGCTGTTTCCTCAAACTTCCTCCAATTTCTTAACCTAAAAATGATAGGTTCCCTTTTGCCTTCAGCGTTTCTGAACCCCTGGATTATGGGAAAAGATCACAAAGGTCAAGTGGATGTGTCAGGCATGAATCAGACATCGTCCCAAAGTGGCAACCTTTTGGAATTGACCGAAAGCATCTCATATAACAGGTATTTGTATCAGCATGAAAGCTTCTTTATCTTCATTCCTTGCCTCACCTTGATTTTTCTGTATCTCTCCAACAGCAGGGCTTCCTTTTCTCATTAAATGACTTCAGTGGGAGAAGAACTGAGGTGTCTCTGCCTTATCAGTTCCTATTTGCTCCATTCAGAAATTGGTGCAGAAAGGCAGCTCCAAAAGAAGAGGATATACATGGGTCAGAATTGAACTATGGAGTCTTGGTGTTCTCTTAGCTTGGTTATTTGTTTCCAGACATTTCATTACCCAGCTAGATAACATCATCAATGCTTGTAGACTTGTTTAAATACAGTAGCTTCCTCTGCCAGTGTTGCTGGGCAGTGGTTTCCTGTGATGACCCGGGGCGTGGCACAAATGCAACACAGTCAGATAAGCAATAAGAGTCCATTTATTATCTCCAACTTTGCCCCCAGGTTACCCTCGGGCTGGAGAAAAACTCTCCCAGGAACAGCCTTTGACTGTAGAAAATTCAGTCCAAAACAACTGTAATTTAAAATCCAAACAAACCAAACTAAAGTAATTAGTTTGACAGGGCAGGAGCAGGAATTTCAGAGTTGAAAGTATGGCAAAGCTCATACAGTTGGGAAGTCTCCAGGAACACAGATAAGCCACAATAATACAAGATAAAAAACATGGCTCAAGGCATCTCTCCCTGACTCCATTACCATTGTAAGAGATTATCATGTTTACCAATCAGATCGTGAAATCCGTAGAGGAGGTGGTGTTGCTATCTTCTATAAAAAGTCCCTACATCTAAAAAACATCCTAGTTACCCAGGAGTTTGCTATTCCTGAAACCATCATCTGTGAACTGTCCTTAAATATCTCATTTTGGTTCTTACTATGTTACAGAGCCCCTGATTATGACATCGAACATGCAAACAAGCTAAATATACAAATAACATACGCAGCATCCTCCCCAAACACTTTTATCTTTCTTGGTGACTTCAATCTACCTCACATTAACTGGACCCTTCACAAATGTACAACTGAACCCACACATGCAACCTTCTACAATGCTGTTACAAATCTGGGACTGGAACAACTAGTAACCAACAACACTAGACTTAACAACTACCTTGATCTCATCTTCTGCAATAGTTTGAATTCAATTTATGGAATACAAATTAAAGAACCCTTTTCCAACAGTGACCACAATATGATTGACTTTTGTCTCAACATACGTCCACACAAAAATCATCACAACAACGGAATCCCCAATTATAACTTCAAAAAAGGCAACTATGATCTTAAAGACAATGATCTCTCATCCCTTGATTGGCAATTTCTATTCACTGGATGCAATACTGTAGAAGATCATTACAACATATTTTTACTTGAAGTCAAAAGAGTCATCAAACTATATGTACCATGAACAACTCCCAAAACTAGAAAAAACAAATCACCCATAACAATAAGGAAGCTTCAATCCAAAAAGAAATCATTTTGGTGGAAAAACAAATCTGGTCACGTTGCCAACTTCAAAAGCCGATACAAAAATTTATGCCACCGGATAAAAACTGAATGCACCAATTATCACATTAAGCAAGAGGAAAACCTTCTATGCAGCAATTCTACCCGCACTTTCTACAATTTTGTAAACAACAAACTAAAGTCTCAAGGTCCATCCCACCCCTGACAGGACCAAATGGTAAAGACTGTAACGATGACACTATTAAACCCAACCTCTTAAACACATTCTTTGGCTCAGTATTTGTAAACAGCAATGGATCATGCCCAGTATTTCATAGCTGAACCACAGAAAGCTACAATGATCTAATACATATTGATTTTACAGAAGACATTGTTGAGAAAGCACTACGCAATCTAAAACCATCTCTGTCTATTGGACTGGACAGAAGATGTGCCGGCTTCTTTAAAAAGCTTCCACTACTATAGCTGAACCTCGAAGCATAATCTTTGAAAAATCTTTCTGGACCAGCTTCTTGCCAAAATGATGGTCACAAGCTACAGTCATCCCCCTCTTCAAAAAGGGAGACCCCAGCCTTGTTGAAAATTACAGACCAATCTCTTTATACTGCATCACCTGTAAAGTCATGGAATCAATTATTAACCAATCCATCATCCTTCACTTAAAAACAAATAACCTCATCTCTAATAAACGATTTGGTTTCAGGAAAAAAACTATTGTGCAATCTGCAACTCTTACACTGCAAAAACATATGGATTACACAACTCGATCAGAGCAAAGCAATGGACACAATCTACATAGACTTCTGTGAAGCCTTTGATTCAGTGGTACACGACAAACTCCTTCTAAAAATAAAATCTTACGCTATCTCTGGACAACTGCAAAACTGGATAGAAGCATTCCTGTCAAACAGACAACAAATGGTCAAAATTGGGAGCGTCCTATTAAATTTTGTACCTGTCAACAGTGGTGTCCCTCAAGGCAGTGTTCTAGGACCAACTCTCTTCATACTCTACATAAATGACCTCTGTGATCAAATCAAGAACAACTATGTTCTCTTCGCTGATGATGTAAAGCTATTCAACACCACAGACAATGCTGCCACCCTTCAAAAAGACCTCAACTATGTGTCAGAATGGTCAAACAAAAGACAACTTCAAATCTCAACAAACAAATGCTCTGTCTTACATATTGACAGAAAAAAAAATAAAATACAGGCTGAATAGTCAAGACCTTGTTGATGATCCAAACTCTGTCAAGGATCTTGGAATACTCATCTCTAATTACCTAAATGCTATAGCCCACTGTAACTACATAGCCAAAATGGCGTTAAAAGTTGTTAACCTAATCTTACGTAGCTTTTTCTCTGATAATATTACACTAACAACTAGAGCATACAAAACATTTGCTAGACCAATACTAAAATACAGCTCATCAGTCTGGAACCCACATTGTGTATCTGATATTAACACAGTTAAGAAAGTCCAGAAATATTTCACAAGAGTTCTCCACTCCTCTACTCATTGCAAAATACCTTATGCCACCAGACTCGAAATTCTAGACCTAGAAAACCTAGAACTACGCCGCCTTTGGTCCGATCTAAGTATGGTATATAAAATCATACATTGCAATGTTCTACCTGTCAATGAATACTTCAGCTTCAACCATAACAACACAAGAGCAAACAATAGATACAAACTCAAAGTTAATCACACCAAACTTGATTGCAAGAAATACAACTTCAGCAACAGAGGGGTCAATGTCTGGAATACTCTACCTGACTCTGTGGTTTCTTCCCCAAACCCCAAAAACTTTAACCTTAGATTGTCTACTATTGACCTCACCCCTTTCCTAAGAAGTCTGTAGGGGGCATGCATAAGCGCACCAACATGCCTACCGTCCCTGTCCTATTGTTTCTTTTCTTTTATTTATTTTTTGACATAAATAAATAAATAAAGTCAAGTTTGCTCCCAACGGCTTAGTGCACACAGCTTGCCTTTTTTTTATACTGTGTTTCCAGCTGCAGCTAATGAAGGGAATCAGGGCCCTTTCCTCCCCTGTAAGCCACGGAACTCACGTTACTCTCTTCTCTGTTCCTCCCTGCGTGCCCTCGGCTGAAGAGGGGTTGGGCCTGGGTCTTCCTCTGAATTTCCTCTTCCTTGTTCTACCTCTCCCCTGCTCTGTCCAGCCAGACTTTGACCTTCCCCAGTTTGTTCCCCAGCCAATGGAGCCACACTCCCACTCCCTTTCAGCTGTTGGGCTTCCTCCTCTGAGTCAGATTCCAACAGGAGCATGACAGTTTTTCCTTCCCTATACACACATTAACGATGTTACCTAGTCGGATAATGAAATGTCTGCAAGCAACAAAACTCAGAGAACACCAAGGGCTCTATAGACAGATAATTATAGTTGATATCACACTATTTTCCATTTCAGCACAGGAAAAAAAAATCTGCAAGTTTACACACTTCTAGACAAGCATTTCAGAAATTCCAACACTGTCAACATCTCCAGGGCTGGCCTGATTCACACCTTTCAGTAAACCATTGTTTGTTTGAGCAACTGTAGTTGGTTTAGGCAACCTGCTATATCATGAAATGTGGCTTAGAGACCACCATGGAAGCCACAATTTGACCGAGCCCCATGGGTTAATAAAACATTCAGAGGCATCATTATGAAAGCTAAGTTTATATTAAGCTTGTTATGCCGAAAATATGCTGTTTCATCTGATGAGGTTCATTGTGTCTTTTCATGGTGGTTTGGTTTTCATAAATTCATGGCTTGCAGTTGCTTTTCCTTCCATTTTGAAAGTCCGAGCGCTTGTGGAGATGACCAGATGTTTTGAATAAGACTGAATGAAGTGAAAAAAAAAAAAAAAGAAAAACTCAGAAAATAGATGAGCATACACTATATGTGTGAAAAGAGCTGAAAACATCAAACTAGTTGAAAAACATTGAGGCAAGATAGAACATAGAATCATAGCTTTGGAAGGGACCTTGGAGGTCTTCTAGTCCAACACCCCCCCACACTCCCATGGCAAGAGATTCTATACCATTCCAACACATTTGGCTGTCCAGTCTCTTCTTGAAAATCTCCAGTGATGGAGCTCCCACAAATTTGAGTTAAGCTGTTCCACCGAGTAATTGTTCGCATTGTTAGGAATCTTCTGCTTAGTTTTCAGCTGGACTCAGTTGGACTTGATTAGTTTCCATCCACTGCTTGTCCTTCCCTCAGGTGCTAACCCCTCTTCTCTATGATAGCCCCTCAAGCATTGCAAAACTGCTCTCATGTCAGCCCTACTCTGGCTTTTCACGAGATAATTGATTCCTTTTATTATAATTATCAATTCACACTTCTCTCTGTATTTATCATCCTGTCTCTTGTTCATCCCACAAGCTTCTCCCACTCTGTTTTTGCATGGAGAATAGGAAGTCTTTCTAAATGTATAATCTCCTTTTTCTGTTCCTCTGTTGTGGAGTGTTGCATTTGTTACTGCAGGAGTTTTATTTTTAATGACTGAGCCATCATTTGGAAAACGCTATAAAAATATGAAGCGGTGGAATTATTTTTAGGGTTTCTGCCTGCCATATGTTTCATTAGAATTTAAAGCCTTTAGATATGACTAGGTTGTTAAACCAAATTTGTATGTAGAACAGATATGAAAATAAAAAGGACTCTTAGGATTCAGGATTACAAAGAGAGGTGTTGGAATCCAGGGTTATCTGCAGACTTTGGACAAAAAGCTTGAAATAGCATTCAGATAGTATAAATGTAAATTTATACCTAATATTTCTGTATATCATCATTGTGGCTGCATTTTGACTTTTTTTAAAAAACCATATCCTGTGGACATGAGTAGTTATTTGCTCTTTTTGCTTTACTCAAGTTGTACAAAGGGTGAAAAAAAAATCAAAGAAACAGTGGAAAGCACTATAGCGGAATGGAATATAATGCCTTCCATTGCACAACAACAATAAATCCGAGCGATTAAAATGACATGCCCTTTGGCATAAGAGAAATACAAATCATAAACACTTGCCAAATGTAAAATAAATATAATAAACACTAATGGTAATAATTATATGAGTTTTAGGATAATATAAATAAATAGATAATTAACACCTACCAAGTGTAAAAACAGCAGCTGGCAGGGCACTAATTTATATATAAGAAAAACTCTGAACTTTCAAAAATAGAGTCTTGCTTTTAATCCCTGGCAAGGGATTGCATCCCTGGGAAGATGGCAAGGCATGTTGAAGGTTATTCTATTTAATCTATACTGGCAAAAAATTAGAAGGAACCTGGCAGCCCCTTTTCCAACTAACATATTACCATGTAAACATTTGTATGCTGCAACTCGCTTCCACAGAGGTGTAAGACACTAAAACACTTCAGCAAGGTAGAGTAAGTAGAGTAGGTTAGAGGAGAGGGGAAGGGGAGGTTTATTTACCAAGTGTGATTGAACACATAAGGAATTTGTTGTCTCTGTTGCATAAACTTTTAGTGTACATAGAAACAACAAAGTAATACAATCATAACATACCAATAGAAGAAGGTAGTCGAAAAGGTGAGAAGGATAATAGTAATACAGCCATACTGCATGCGTAAATATCTTTTTGACATAAGACAATGCTGTAGTAGACTGATTATTTTATTATTGAAGCAACAATTCAGGATGGTTCATCCCTTGCCATGTTCTGAGCTGAATAGTAAGATCATATTTAACTTTGTGGAGATGCTGTGATTTCTATCGGTTATTAGCTGTCTCATCTAGGAAGTAGTTTCTGGTATCAGGAAAGTCCAGTTTGGACTTAAGTTGGATCAAACCTCTGAAAAGAGGTTGAGTCAAATGGAAAAATTGAGATCACTCCTTCTCCTCCTTTGTGTGTTTGCAAATTTCTAACAGGCTGGACAGGGGTTTAATGTTGAAAGGCTGGGTCATTTATGACCAGAAAGAATGCACCTTTGCTGGGTCAGAAGTAGTTCTCTCTTGAAAAGCAATTGGTAGTGTAAGCCCAGCTGTGGTCAAGGGAGGTGAGCTTTTGCAATTCTGTTCTTTGGGAGAAGTGATCAAGAATGGGCCATGACAAAACAAGAGCCTCATGCAAAATGGGTGTGTGTATCTTTACAATTCTCTTCATGACTGACCTTGGTTAAGCTGTCTTCTTTCCTTCTGAGTAAGTTTTGAGAGCTTCCCATGGCTGTGAAATACCTTGGATGAGAATGGAGATTTTTGGCTTTTTTTTGCATATTTTGATGTGATTCATCTTTAGTAGCTTCTCTGAAATATAGTAAAATGCTGTCTGCTCCACAGTGGGGACCTACTGCATAATCGCATTAAAAATAAATATTTTTCTAAACTTCAGAACTTTGCCCGCAAAGTGTGAGATAAGGAGATGCAACAGGGAAGGGAAAAATATTTTAAATATCTTGCTTTTCTATTCCTTTTTGTTCACTTCCTTGCCACTTGTCAGGCTGTCCAACTTTGGCAACTTTAAGACTTGTAGACTTCAACTCCTAGAATTCTGGGAGTTGAAGTCCACAAGTCTTAAAGTTGCCAAGGTTGGAGACCCCTGCGCTAGGCTGTTCTACCTTCCTACCTTCCTCCCTTTTCATTTCTGCTTCTGGCTCCAGAAAAATATAATGTTGTAGCAGGTTCTTTAGAATCCCAGGATCAGAATGGGTGGGTTCAAGTAATATGCATAAACCATTTGATCTGCTCCATGGTAGTATTGATCTAGTACCTCAAAAGTTGCTTGGATAGGTAATCAATCTGGGTTAATTAAAACTTTAAAAAGCCACAGATCTACTGGGATGAAGTGGTTCTAATATTGCACGGATGCTTGGACAACTGAAAAAGAACTTCTGGGTAAGTCTACTAAAACCTTACCTGGTGGTGGACACCTTATTTGCCTCTCAGGGTTTCTCACTGTTATCTTGTAAGTGGATATCTGCATTATAAACAGTGAGTAGCGGATGTATATCTGGCTCAATGTTCAATCAACATGAGAAATGATTCTGCTCTTTATCTTGAATGATCTGCTCATTGTCATTTTTTAAAACTTGAGAAATTAAGCCTTGGACTATTTCTGTGCACAAAATTGTTTTCAAAAGTCTGAATTTTTGAACGGAAATGTCTGATGTTTGCCGTAAGGGGAGAATAAACAACAACTGCTTGGGAATTGTTTACGTGGCTTAGAATGGAGGAGTGCATCTTTATATAATAGAACATATTAGTAAGATTATCCCTTTTCACCCTTCACCCTGACTGCATTCATGAAGGGCTTAAACCCTTAAGCTAGTTTATGTAAATATGTTTAATACTTTAGAAAAGATAACCCAGATATTCACTCTTTGCTTTTCCTCTAGTTTTTGTTTGTTTGTTTTCAATTGTTCCAACAAGCAGTGAAGGTAGCTCCGTTCCAGAGGCATGTGGGAAGGAACTGCACACTTCTCAAACACTTGGACAACAGTATTACATCAGGATTTGACCTGCATAAGGCTGAGCCAAAGTACTTTGAGAAGGAACATTTTGCAAGTGTTTTTCCCATGAATAAAAGAGGCTCTCCCTTTCCCTCTTTTGGAAGCATCTGTTGCCCTTTTAGAAAGGGAGCTTTCAGGAGTTAGTAGCAAATGGGTTGATCCTGTCTGTGCTGGGAAACTAAGCAAGCCCATACTTGGGTGGGACATTCCCAGGGAATCCCCGGTCTAAGAAATAAACAAAACATGTCAGGAGAAGACAGTGGCCTCTGGTTGCCAAAGAAACTAGATGCACAATCCAGGAAATGCTTTTCAACTGAAACATGGAAGGGGGAGATTTTTTAGAGAAATGCCAGTGGAAAACTGCCTCCTATTCACTCTGCAAAGATGTTTGGTGATTCTGAGGAGCCATGGTGGCACAGTGGTTAGAATGCAGTATTGCAGGCTGACTCTGCCCACAGTCTGGAGTTCGATCCTGACCAGCTCAAGGTTGACTCAGCCTTCCATCATTCCAAAGTTGGTAAAATAAGGACTCAGATTGTTGGGGGCAATAGGCTGACATTTTTAAACTGCCCAGATGGAGCTGTATGTAAGTCTCAAGTACTATTGCTATTGTTATGGGAGCTGTCCCCCTTTTCAGTCTCAGTTGCATCTTCAGGATCCAATCTGGGTCGGTCACCGGGATGAGACATTTGATCCAGAGGTGGTATTCAGCCGCTTCTGACCAGTTCTGGAGAACCGGTAGCAGAAACTTTGGGTAGTTCAGGGAACCAGCAAATCCCACCTCTCACAGACCCCGCTCCCATCTTTTCTCTGCCTCCTGAGTCCCAGCTGATTGGCTGGGATTTCTTTGGTTGCCTTGCACAGGAGAATGGAGCTGGAAAGCAGGTTAGTGGGGTGCGGAAGGAATGGGCATTTTGCAGTATCCTTCCCCTTCCATGCCCACCAACCCACACCCACAGAACTGGTAATAAAAAGTTTTGAATCCCAACACTGATTTGATCTTCCGTGCTTTCAGACTCATGCTAGAACCAATCCTCTGTGAGCATCTCTCTCTCTCTCTCCCTCCCCCCCCCTCTCTCTCTCTCTCTCTCACACACACACACACACACACACACACACACAGCACACACACACACACACACACACAAGAATGTGTGAGAGAGAAGTTCCCTGTGGAGAGGATCCAGCATGTATCTCAAAGGTTGGAAGCCTAAACCTCCAGTCCCAGTGACCAATCCAGATTGGATCCTGCAACCTTATCCTGGGACACTTCATTCCTTGCCTTCATTCATCAGCCACATCTTGATGACTGCACCACATGTTGCAGAGAAATCTGTTTCTGATAGTTTAAGACTATCCATGTGGCCAGTCCAAGAATTTAAACTCCTGGGGCATCTGTTGAACATGTGGCAGAAGAAACAAGATTTTTGCGATCTTAACTCTTAAGGACATACATTTCCCATTGATGAGTTCTTTGAGCATTCAGATGTTTGGAAGGGGGTTCAATACAGATTCTCTTCTTTAGCTATCCAATTGTTTGGGGTGGGTGGAGATAATGTCTCAGTCTGAAATCACTCACGGGAAATAATTGAGTACATTCCATTCTTATTCCCAAGCGGTGACTCTTAATTTTTATTCTTCCTCATTTATAATTCAGTCATAGAAGGATGGATTTGGTGGAGCTGTTTGTGGGAAATGGCCTTCTCAGCCATCCTTGGAACTCCAACCACTTGATTTCTTCCATTCTATTTATTTCTGATTAAGTCTTTTTTTTTATAATATATGTAATTTTAAATGTATGTGACACTCTGTGCAGAACCGCATCCTCAGTTCTACCAAAGTACAGTCTTCCTAAATAATCAGTTAAAATCTTATATTTAGAACGTTCAACTTTCAGTCTGTTCGAAATATTTCTCCTTATGCAGAGATTGCATAATACACTTCTCTGAAGTGTGTGTGTGTGCGTGTATGTATAAAGATTTATTCTTCTCACTTGCCCTCTTAATTGCTTTCTTCTGTGTATGGTTAATGAAGCTTAGAGGGCAAATTCCTTCAAGCAAGAAACTTTGGTTCTTTCTGCTTTCTGCTTTCTGGTAATTTGTAAAATGTCTTGCCTCTAAGTATGTAATGCATAATAGAATTATGCTAGTTTCCTCCACATTAAAACTTCACCATACAGTGTGTCTCTTCCAAACTTGGCTTGGTGCATGAGGGCATCTTGAGCACCCCAGATTGTAAAAAGCAGATTGATACAAGTCGTTTTCAATTTGTTTAGTGATCATTTGCACTGAAAAGAGTGACTTTTAATCATTCCCTGCACTTGTGACCATCTCAGCATCGCCATGGTCACGTGATCAAAATTTGAGTGTTTAGCAACAGGTTTGTATTTACTTAGCAATGGAAATTCTCGGTATCAAACACAAGGGCCAGGGTGTTTAGATTCGACCCATGGGGCCAGCCTGGAAACAGCAAAGGACTGGCCTGCGGTGCCTCTGCCAGTGAAAACAGAGCTCACGAGGACTGTGTGTGATCCTCCCGAGTTCCATTTTTGCTGGCAGAGGGTTGCAGGAGACCGTTGTGGCCGAAAATGGAGCTCAGGAGCCTGTTTTCACTGGAAGAGTGCTCAGGCCGCCACAGGCGCCCCCCGACAGTGATGTCAAGCTGGCCACGCCCACCCTGGCCATGCCCACTCTGGCCCCTTGAGGTCGAACACAACCCTGATATGGCCCTCAATGAAATTGAGTTTGACAGCCCTGTTCGAGACCCATTTGTGGTCATAAGTCAAGGACTAGCTGCTTTTACAAACAATGAACAGAAATATATTACACCACTAATCTGAGAAGTGCGTTCTTTTGTTTATTAGATTTGATCATCTCCTTTTCCATGCCAGATGTTAGCATTAATTTTTGACATTAAACATAGTATTAGTTCAATAGGGCCAGTAGTAGGTACAGTACACTCGATTTACAACAGTTCATTTAGTGACTGTTCAGAGTTGCAATGGCATTGAAAAATGTAACTTACGACCATTTTTCACAATTACAACGTTTGCAGCAACTCCATTTTGATTGTAAGATCAAAATTCAGATGCTTGGCAGCCGGTTTGGTTATGACATGCCCCTGTCGGAGTCTGAATCTGAGGAGGAAGACGAGCAGCTGACAGGGAGTGGCAGGGAGTGGGAGTGTGGCTCCGTTGGCTGTGGAGGAAACTGGGGAGGGGCAAAGTCCAGCTGGGCAGAGCAGGGAAGAGGTAGAACAAGGGAGAGGGAGTTCAGAGAAAGACCCAGGCCCACCCTATCTTCATCCGAGGGTATACAGGGAGGTATACAGGGAGGAACGGAGAAGAGAGCAACATGGGTTGTGTGGCTTATGGGGGAGGCAAGGGCCCTAATTCCCTTCATTAGCCACAGCTGGGAAAAGAGTTCAAAAGGAATGTATGCTGAGTGCGGCAGCTAGAACAAAGGTGAGTTTATCTTGTGTTGACTTTGATTATCTAGGTTCCTGGAATCCTCCCAACCAGGTTGAATTACTGCCATTCCTTCCTTCTCTTGACCTGTCAGACTAATTACCTCATCTTGCCTTGATTTAACTTAAAGTTACAGTTTTGTTGACCATGTTTTGGACTTGATTCTCTGCAGCCAAAGGCTGTTCCTGGGAGAGTTTTTCTCCAGCCAGAAGGTAACCAGGACATTGGGGGCAAAGTTGGAGCTAATAAAGGGACTCCAATTGATTATCTGACTGGGTTGCCTTTGTGCTACACCCCAGGTCATCATAGGTCATGACCGCAGCTGTGTCTCCAAGGTCGTATGATCCCCTTTTGTGACCTTCTGACAAGAAATGTCAGTGGGGAAGTCAGATTCACTTCGCAACTGGGTTACTAATGTTTCAACTGCAGTGATTCACTGAGCAACTGTGGCAAGAAAGGTAAAATGGGTGCCAAAACTTGCTTAACAATTGTCTCATTTAACAACAGAAATTTGGGTCTCAATTTGTGGTTGTAAGTTGTGGGCTACTTTTGTATGTTTGGAAATAGTTGCTTTGGAGCAGGGGTCTCCAACCTTGGCAATTTTAACCCTGGCGAACTTCCAACTCCTAGAATTCTCCAAACAACAAAGCTAGCTGGGGAATTCTGGGAGTTGAAGTCCACCAGGCTTAAAATGGCCAAGGTTGAAGACCCCTTCTTGAACTCTACCCCAATCAGGCAGGAAGAAAAACAAGAGTTCGCCATAGTAAGCAACACAGCCTCACCATGCATTGCAACCTTAATCCACTCAGATTTGTGTGAGATTGGATAAATGTATGGATTGTCTTGTAGGAAATGCTAGTGGCGGGGTGTTTCCCTTACATTTCCTTCAGAATTAGCAGCTTCAATCATTTAACCCACAATGGCAGTTTCCTGTGCATTGTCTTCCAAATTGGGTGGCAACAAATAACTTTGCAGTAATACAATAACTGCCTGTCCCAGAAGATAACTGGACTTCCTTAGTTTTTTTCTTTGAAAACATTTAACTGAGAAACAACAGCTGCTCCTTCTCCTTCTGCTCCTTCTTCTTCTTCCTTCTCCTCTTCCTCCTCCTCCTCTTCTCCTCCTCTGCTTCCTCTTCCCCCCTTCCCCCTCCTCCTCTTTTTCTTCTCTTTCTCCTCCTCCTCCTCCTTCTTCCTGAAGAAGTTTCTTGGAGGAGAAGCAAAACTTTTTGGAAGAAAATACTAAGAAAATCCAGTTGTTTTTGGAAAAACACCTTTTGGACAGCCATGATCTGGATAATTAAAGATCTCATTAGACATAATGACTGGTTTTTTGTGTTTGTTTTTTTTTGAGAATGTTTAGGACTTGTCTTGCCATTATTTAGAAACAGATAGTTGCCTATGACAGTGGTAAAACAGTGGTAAGACCCTGAAAAATTAGGAGTCTATTTGTCTACTGCCAGCTTTGTTGTTCTAGTGCTGTTTTTGGAGCAGGGAAAAAGGAGCTTCTACACTAGTGAAAATTCAACTTCCAGTCCAGTTGGCTTCTCCAAATGAAATGGATGCTCATCTCTTATATTGCTTTTTGTATCAGAATGTCACAAAGTGCTCCTCAACACCTCTTTTCAATAGATAACTTTTTTATTTTAATTAGCAGAAATATTAATAACAGCAATGGTGGTAAAATCTTCAATAGCTCAGTATCCTGGTTGAAGGGTGCTATAAGATAGATTCAAGTATGAGATTGTGTTGTTCCCCATTCTTGTAATAAGGGTATTAAGTTTAGTAAGATACTTTATGCAACATTATTGAACAACAACTCTCATTATTCTTGATTCTTGTAAGTATTCTGATCTTCTATAGTTCTGCTGTAGTTCTCCTTGATGCCATCCTTTCTAAAACCATTGACTGAGTTTGCACAACAGTGTGGTCATGCAGATAGCAATAGCACTTATATACTGCTCCATAGTACTTTACAGCCCTCTCTAAGTTGTTTACAATGTCAGCATATTGCCCCCAACAACTTGAGTCCTCATTTTGTTGACCTCAGAGGAATGGAAGGCTGAGTCAACCTTGAGCCAGTCAGGATCGGATTCCTGGCAGTGGGCAGAGGTGGAATTTCAAATATGAACATAATCTTTTATTACCTTTAATAGTGGAAAGGATTTAAAACAATTGACAGGCCATCTTCCATATCATACATCCTTCTTCTAATAAATTCAGGGAAGGTCTCAGAATGGATGTCATGGGTTGCCAAGAAAGGATTGGAAAGAGTGTAGAAGGCACAAGTTAGCCATGTATACTTTTGGGACCATCCTGCAATAGCAACAGCAACAGCAACAACACTTAGATTAATATACTGTTTCACATTTCTTTATAACCCTCTCTAAGTAGCTTACAAAGCCAGCATTTTGCCCCCAAGAATCTGGGTCCTTGGAAGGATGGAAGGATGAGTTAACCTTGAGCCAGTCAGTGGAAACCAGTAGTGGAAAATTTGAGTAGTACAGAGAACTGGCAAATACCACCTCTGACTGGGCCCACCCCCATCTATTCTCCACCTCCCAAGTCCCAGCTGATTGGCTGGGTCTTCTTTTGTTGCCTTGCGCAGGAGAATGGAGCTGGAAAGCAGGTTAGTGGGATGGGAAGGGAATGGGGATTTTGCAGTAACCTTCCCCCAGGAATGGAAAGGGAATGAGATTTTGCAGAACCTTCCCCTGGAGTGGGGTGGGAATGGAGATTTTATAGTATCCTTCCCCAGCCACGCCCACCAAACCAAACCATGTCCACCAAGGCACGCCCATGGAACTGGTAGTATTTTTTTTATTTTTTAATCCCATCACTGGGTCAATTACAGATACAACAGTAGTATTTACAAACCCGAACTTACTTCATATTATCATCTTATAGCATTCAACTTTTCCACTGCTTCATTCAACCTGGTCATTTAGCAGTTACCTTCTCTTGCAACATTATTGATTTGCAATCCCTTCTCCTTTTAGCCTTATTTATGTCAATCATCAGCATGAAAGAACTATCCAGCTGAGACAGAAATTGAAGCTTTCTGCTATTGCTAATGTCAGCTTGTTCTTGAGTAAATAGACAAGATTGAAACAGATAAAAGAACTCCTTGACAAGATCAAAAATCCTCTTGAAATGACTGACACTATCACAGCGAAGCAGAAGTCGCCTTCCTCTTGATCATGATGCATCATAATCTATTCTCCTTGCAGCTGTATATTTACCCATTTTTACACTTATAGTTTGCTATCTCAGTAATCAAAAGAACACCTTTTCCCTTGATTGTGAAAGTCCCCAAAATTGCAGAAAATTCCCCATGGGTGGTGTGATCACTGAAAGTTTTGGATTTGTTATCAACCTTTATTTTGAGAATGCATTTGGTAGCTCAATGTCTGTGGACATTCTCAGTCATCCTGGTCAGGTTGGTCCCAAAGGAAAAAAAAAAACCCAGTCCAATTGCTTGTTGAAAAAGTACGTTTGAGTTGGTAGCCCACATTTGTCTGTAGCTAACACAACAAGACAGACCCAGACTTCAGAGGATAATTAGGACTGCAGAAAAAACAATTACTACCAACCTGCCTTCCATCGAGGCCTTGTGTACTACACAAGTCAAAAAGAGGGCTGTGAAAATATCTACAGACCCCTCACATCCTGGACATAAACTGTTTCAACTCCAGCCCTCAAAATGACGCTATAGGGCACTGCACAGAACAACTGAACACAAGGCCAGTTTTTTCCCGAAAACCATCACTCTGCAAAACAAATAATTCCCACAACACTGTCCAACTATTTACTGCATTACTATTAATCTTTTCATCGTTCCTATTACTCATCTCCTCCCGCTTGTGACTCTATGATTGTAACTTCATTGCTTGTATCCTTATTTATGTTGATTGTTTCCTAGTATGATTTTGATTGCTTATTTTTACCCTATGACTATATTAAGTGTTGTACCTTATGATTCTTGGTGAATGTATCTTTTCTTTTTATGTACACTGACAGCATATGCACCAAAGACAAATTCCTTGCATGTCTGATCACACTTGGCCAATAAAGAATTCATTCATTCATTCATATTCTTCCAGGACCCTAATTTTAACAGCCTCATTATGTTACTAGCTACTACTACTACTACTACTACTACTACTACTACTACTGTTGTTGTTGTTGTTGTTGTTGTTGTTGTTGTTATTATTATTATTATTATTATTATTATTATTATTATTATTATTATTATTATTATT
>BLBF01000059.1:11615933-11632060 GCA_015471245.1 Laticauda colubrina | reverse complement strand
TTATTATTATTATTATTATTATTATTATTATTATTATTATTATTATTCAGTCCTTTTAAGGACAACCCTGGAGACATTCCCAGAACATTGCTTATAATCGAACACCTTAGTAATAGCTGCTTTTAAACAGTCTGTTTGATAACAGAGGTGGATGGCACAATATCTTTTTGTAATGTAGCTGTTGAGACTTAAAACATGACAGCCTTGAGGCAAGGTACTTGATTCTAAAGGCAGTTTTTTTGAGATGATATTAATGCAGCCCAGGCCAAATGCAGAATTTGATTATTGGAGAACATGTAGAAGATTATTTTTTCCTGTGCATCTCACATTTATGGGGAATTTTCTGCCTTTGTACCAGATGGTGATGTTCTTTAGATTCAAGCTGTTTCAAGGTTTCTTAGCTCATTTGTTTTGTTAGCTGAATTTGCCAGACATTAGTGCTAAAACTACATTCTTACGTAGTTCTTATATCTCTGGTTTTGTTCTCTATCTTCTGGACTCCTGACATTTTGCTTCACTTTCTATTTTCTTGACTGCCAATTCATTGCTACCGAATTTGGTTGTGTAAGGGGAGAGCAGCTCCGCCACAGCTTAGTTTAGCTTAGCATGTTGGATGAATCAATATAGAGTTTATCAGTTAACAGAGTATAGCCGTACTACAGTGGGACTGAAGCCATTGTTGCTTATTTTATCAGCTTACCAATACAAACCAGTCTTAACTATGAACAATTTTTTAGTTTTAATCATGATATAACAACTGCTTTAAACTTTACAATCAAGTTTAATCCCTTTAAACTTGGTTGTAAAAAAATAAATAAATCCGTTTTTGTAGCAAAAGTTGTCCAAGGCTGGAATTCTTACCGATTCAGTTCCACAGTTTAAGCTTCCACAATTTTAATTCCAACTTAACTTTCTGTGAACCTCATCCCATATTTAAGAAGTTACTAAGGGAGCTTGAGTGAGTGCACTGACATGCCTATTGTCCCTGTCACATTTTAGGTTATTTTTCATTTTGTTCGTTCAAATTTGTAATTTTTGTTTGACAAACAAACAATGTAATGACTTAGTTACTGGCAGACAACTGGGGAGCCCGAGGTTCACCTTGGCCAAGGAAGCACATTAGATGGTTTCTCCCTCAACCCAGCGGACAAATTGGTTATGACAGGGGAAATTAGAAAAAGTCTGTTTTTTTGTACTTCCTGGAGGAGGGGATGGGTATCCCAGGTGTTCTATATGTAAAGTGGGTGACTCCAAATCTGCAAACCTGATTGGTCAAATAAACTAAGCATTGGATTGGTTCACTAGGAACCAATCCAAAGAGCTGCTGAAAGGTGGCAAATTTAAGCAACTGCCATTGGCTGCAAGCAGGCAAGCCAGCCTGTATAAAAGGCTGGCCTCGGCTTCAGCCATGTGTTCCTATTTACTGACTAGTTAAAGAATAAAGTATTTGTTGTTGGAACCCGGTCTACCTTGTGTGTTTTCTGAACAAAACACTGGCGACGAGGGTGGGATCGTCCTAAACGAAAAAACCTGCACGCGGTGATAAGAAGTCCAGATGACAACCAAGATGCCTGGAAACAATGCACCGCCCGCACCCTTCAATCCCAACGAAGAGGATTGGGATTCCTATGCAGATCGCTTCCAAATGTATTTGGAGAGCAATGAAATGGAAGACATTTCAGAGCAACGCAAGAGAGCTGTGTTCCTGACTCACTGCGGGCCAACGGTTTTCAAGATGGCAAAGGCCCTTGCGAAGCCCCGAGATGTTAAACAACTAACGTGGCCAGAATTGCAAAGAATCCTCAAAGCACACTACGCTCCGATGGTGTCAAACTTAATAAAGCAACACGAATTTTACCGCAGAGACCAGAGAGAGGGAGAGACCGTCGCCGATTTCATTGCTGCCCTTAGACAACTAGGGGGTGAGTGTGATTTTTTGAACATTGACGAAGCAATGAGGGATCACGTGGTGTTGGATCTGAGAGACTCGACCACACAGAGTAAATTACTCAACAAGCCCAACATCACCGTAACCGAAGCCATCGCGGAAGCCACAGCCGCTGAAGCGGCGAAAAAATCTGCCGTAGCCATGAAAAAGATGAACACACACAGAGAAGAAACACCAACCAAAGACAGAAAGCAGCCTGCCACCACAACCCACTACGAAGGGTCAGGCGAAACAACTGAATCGAGCGAAGAAGACGACGAAGTCCACCGTTTGCTCACGAACAGAAAAGAGCGTGAAAGAAGGAATTGGCGGGAGTGCGCTGGCTGCGGAGGAAACCATCCCCAAGCCGAATGCAGATTTCTCGATGCCATCTGCCGGCATTGCAAGAAATGAGGGCACATTGAGAAAGTCTACAGGAACAAAAAATGTTACAGCCCAACGAGACGCAGAAATTCCCCAACACGAGCTGAGCCTAAACGAGCTGAGAGAAAGTGGCAACAAGAAAAGCGAGCCAATACACACCAAACTGTCATTCTAAAGAGCGCTCAGACGGAAAGCGGGAAGAAAATTAAAGTCATTGTAAAAATCGAAGGAAAACACTGCAAGATGGAAGTGGACTCGGGGTCCTTCCTCTCCATGGTATCGTGGGACACAATAAGACAGCTAGTCCCAGGTATCAAACCCAAAGAATTAAAGAAGCAGCACCGAACTCTCAAGGACTATCAGGGAAACCAAATCCCTGTAGTCGGCATGGGACAATTCTGAGTTGCCTACAAACAACACGTCAAGGTGTTACCGCTGACCATAGTCGACCAAGACAGACCAAGCCTCCTGGGCATCGAATGGTTCGCGCCATTGGGCATCGGGATGACCGGGATCGATCGAGTGACTACAACCGGCTGGGAAGACGAACTCATTCGAGAATTCCAGGATGTTTTTGACAGCTCATTTGGCAAGTATCGGGGAAATCCCATTTCTTTCAGTCTAAACCCCCAAATAGCCCCACGAAGAATAAAAGCCAGGCGAGTTCCTTTTGCACTAAAGGCAAAAATAGAGGAACAGCTGGACAAATTAATAGCCCAAGGGGTGTTAGAACCTGTGGACCATGCCAAGTGGGAAACACCTATAGTCACACCGGTCAAACCCGATGGGTCCGTTAGAATCTGGGGTGACTATAAGGCTACCCTGAACCACGCATTACAACCAAGCGCATACCCGGTGCCTGTAGTCCAGCATTTGCTTCACTCCCTGGGAAAAGGAAAAGTTTTTGCTAAACTTGACTTAGCACAAGCCTATCAACAGCTCCCAGTGGACCCAGAAACTGCTGAAGCACAGACTATAGTCACACATAAGGGCGCATTCAAATGTCACCGACTCCAATTTGGAGTGAGTGTGGTCCCAGGCATCTTCCAGAGTCTAATGGAACGCCTCCTAAATGGCATACAAGGAATCGTACCATATTTCGACGACGTCCTGATCTCAGCCAAAGATGAACCCAATTAAAAAACAGACTCAAAGAAGTACTAACTAAGTTCAGGGAATCTGGCCTCAAAGTAAAAAGAGAAAAGTGTTGCCTGATTAAGAACAGCATCGAATTCCTGGGCTATTTAATAGACGGAGAGGGTATACACCCTACAGACAAAAAGATTAAAGCGATTAAAAACGCACCAGAACCAAAAAACAAGACTGAATTACAAGCCTTTTTAGGACTAATTAACTTCTATAATGTATTCCTGCCAAATAAGGCCACTATAGCAGAACCATTGCACCGTCTTTTAGACAAAAAAGCAATTTGGACTTGGGGTTACAGAGAAAAGCAAGCCTTCCAAAAAATTAAAAGCTTGCTAACATCCTCAAACGTTCTCATTCAATTTAGCAACACACTGCCCTTAAAAGTGACCTGCGACGCCTCCCCATTCGGAGTAGGTGCCATCCTAAGCCACTAACTACCGGATGGCAGAGAAGCGCCCGTCGCATATTATTCGAGGACTTTATCTAAAACCGAGCGGAATTACAGCCAATTGGACAGAGAGGCACTAGCAATTGTCACAGGAGTGAAACGTTTCCACGAGTACCTATACGGGCGGACTTTTCAAATTATAACAGACCACAAACCGCTAATAGGAATTTTGGCGGGAAACAAACCTACACCAAATATCCTCTCCCCAAGAATGACGAGATGGTCAGAGTTCCGAGCAGCCTACTCATACACTCTGACACACCAACCGGGGAAACAGATTTCACATGTGGACGCTTGAAGCAGAGCACCCTTGCCAGCGACTGAAGAAGACCCGGCACCAGCGATGACAGCACTACAAATAGAGACTTGCCCCGATCTACCCATATCAGCATATGATGTTGCCAGAGCCACCGCAAAAGACTCTTTGACTGCCCGTGTTCTTAACTGGGTAGGTAAAGGCTGGCCGGAAAATCAAAAAACTGAAAACTTTAAACCTTTCCGGACCAGACAAACCGAACTTTCTATTCAAAAAGGGTGTTTACTGTGGGGTGATCGGGTGGTTATTCCTAACAAACTACAACCTAGGGTACTTAGTATGCTACACGAAGGTCACCCGGGGATTGTAAAAATGAAAAGCCTTGCTAGAAGTGGCCGGGTATTGATAGGGACATAGAATACTGGGTAACCTCATGTAACAAATGTCAAAAAATTAGACTATCCCCACCCAAAGCACCCATTAGAGATTGGGAAATCCCACGGGGCCCCTGGTCACGAATCCACATCGATTTCGCTGGTCCAACAAAAGGACATACCTTTCTGATTGTTGTGGACGCCTATTCTAACTGGTTAGAAGTAAAAATTATGTCATCAACAACAACTGAATTCGTAATAAAACAACTGGACACCCTTTTTGCCACCCATGGCATTCCGGCCGTCCTCGTGTCCGATAATGGACCACAACTAACCAGCCTACACTTTGAACAATACCTAGCCTCCCTAGGTATTAGACATGCCCTAACCGCGCCGGCCCATCCGGTTGCAAATGGTAGGGCAGAGAGAATGGTCCGATTTACAAAGGAAGGGTTAGAAAAAATGGACACTGGAGATGTACAGCAAAAAATTAACCGATTGCTCACACTCCAGCACATAACACCCAGTACCACAACCAACAAGTCCCCAGCAGAACTACTCATGGGGAGAAAACTAAGGTCACACCTTGATAGACTGCACCCAGAATTCACACCAGAAAACCCCCCCGACTCCTCTACACGGTTTAGAAAATTTGGAATTGGCGATTTAGTCTACGCCAAAAACTTCACTGGGGACCCAGCATGGCTACCAGGACAAATTACCCAAATAACAGGCCCCAAATCCTACCGGTTAACAGTAGATGATGGCAGGGAATGGAAGCGGCACATAGACCAGCTTCGATCCCGAAATATAGAAAGAACCACAGACATACAACCATTCGTCGAAAAAACCGACGAATTGCCAACTAAGGTGGGGGGGGAATCTCAAGAATTAAATAAAGAACCATTAAAAATTAAAACCAATGAAACACATGAACAAAAAGAGCAAAGAAAAGACTCACTGTTTGGAGAGACTTGCGTGAAGAGCCCATCGGAAGGGGCCAGCCAGGCCAGCTCGACCTGCCCGGAGGAAACGGGAGGGAGCGGCAAAACCGTCAGCCTAAGAAACTCAGGCGGCGGTAAAATGGCTGACTCACCCTTCCAGACGGTTCCAGGGAGAAGAACAGACGACACGGCAGCCCCATCCAAACCGGTCGAAGTCTTCACTAAGAATGAACCGCGCAAGTCAAGTCGAGTCCGGAAAAGCCCCGCCTACCTGCGAGACTACGTCACCACGTAGGACTGAACTAAGGGGGGAGGGGTGTTCTATATGTAAAGTGGGTGACTCCAAATCTGCAAACCTGATTGGTCAAATAAACTAAGGATTGGATTGGTTCACTGGGAACCAATCCAAAGAGCTGCTGAAAGGCGGCAAATTTAAGCAACTGCCATTGGCTGCAAGCAGGCAAGCCAGCCTGTATAAAAGGCTGGCCTCAGCTTCAGCCAAGTGTTCCTATTTACTGACTAGTTGAAGAATAAAGTAATTGTTGTTGGAACCCGGTCTACCTCGTGTGTTTTCCAAACAAAACAGCAGGAGTAAATGTAAATATATATGTAGTCCTTGACTTAGGACCACAATTGAGCCCAAAATTTTAAGTTGGCAAATTTGTTAAGTGAATGTTCATTTTATGAGCTTTCTTGCCGCAGTTATTAAGTGACTCACTGTACGTGTTAAATTACTCAAACTGTTCTTAAATGAATCTGGCTTCCCCATTGATTCTTTGCTTCTCATAAGGTCACAAAAGAGGATGACATAATCCTGGGACCGTGCAATTGTCATAAATATGAGCCAATTACCAAGTGTCTGAATTTTGATCACATGTCCAGGGGGATGCTACAATGGTTGTAAGTGTGCAAAAATTTCTTCTAAGCAGAGTTGGTATTCAGCAGGTTCTGACCAGTTCTGGAGAACTGGTAGCGGAAATTTTGAACAGTTTAGAGAACAGGCAAATACCACCTCTGACTGGCTCCACCCCATCTATTCTCCGCCTCCTGAGTCCCAGCTGATTGGCTGGGTCTTCTTTCGTTGCCCTGCACAGGAGAATGGAGCTGGAAAGCAGGTTAGTAGGATGGGGAGGAAATGGGGATTTTGCAGTATCCTTCCCCTGCCACACCCATAAAACTGGCAGTAGAAAAAATTGAATCCCACCACTGCTCCTAAGTCACTTTTTTCAGTGCCATTGTAACTTTGAACAGTCACAAAATGAATTTTGTAAGTCAAAGATTGCCTGTAATTAATACAAGAAAATGTGACTGAAATTTGGAGCATTTGTAAGGGTGCATGTCCTTCCTTCAATCATGAACGCTCCATTCCCATTGCTGATCTGCTTCCTTTCAAGCTGGGTCACGAGTTCCACTGTGCACATCCATTCCTATAAAGTGGCCCTTATTTTCCTGAATGTGTCAACATTCCATTATGTACTCCAGGGAGAGTATTATTAATCTTCTCAAAGAACCCTATAATTCCTGAGTTTTAAGTGTAATAACCAAAAGGACTTCTTTGTTGCCACTGACTTTGATCTAGGCTGACCTTGCATTGAGGGCAGGATTAACTTGGCCACATCCTGGTTGGTTGTTGCTTTGTCAAGGAAGCTTTTTGTCTCCTTGGATCAGCTGATGTTTTAAGCACCAAATGGATTAACTTCCCCTTCCTCGCTCACTGTTTATATGCTTTCATGCTAAAGGCTCCTTTCGAAGTCAAGTAGAGACATTCACATTTATGAGTTAATGAGTTAATTCATCTTCAATTATTGTAATGACTATATCTCCCTTGGGGTAATTTAGGTTTTTTTTTTTTTTGGGGGGGGGGCGTATATGCTGCAATGCATACTGTTTGCTTAATCATAAACTCAGTTCTGTTCCTTTAAGTCTCAGGACAGATTGCAGGGCAGAAAGACTGCAATTAAAAGTTAATTAAAATGGAGCTACTGAAAAATAGCATATTTTTTCCCAGTGGGGTGATCTAGGTCCACAGTTGGACACATTACAGGGCACAGGGACTATATATAGATAGACCTTGACTTATGACTACAATTGAGCCCAACTATTCCATATTGTTAAAAGGGACACAGTAGCTCAGTGGCTAATACGCTGAGCTTGTCAATGAGAAAGGTCGGCAGTTGGGCAGTTTGAATCCCTAGTGCTGCATTGCATAACAGTTTGAGCTCCCGTTACTTGTCCCAGCTTCTACCAACCTAGCAATTCGAAAGCACGTAAAAATGAAAGTAGAAAAATAGGGACCCCTTTGGTGGGAAGGTAACAGCGTTCTGTGCACTTTCAAAGGCATTTAGCCATGCTGGCAACATGACCACGGAGACGTCTTCGGACAGCGCTGGCTCTTCGGCTTGGTAATGGAGATGAGCACTGCCCTCTAGAGTCCCAAACAACCAGCACGTATGTGCGAGGGGCACCGTTACCTTTACCTTTATTGCATATTGTTAAGCAAGACCGTTTTTATGTGAGTTTTGCTCCATTTTACGACTTTGTTGCCACATTTGTGAAGTGAATCATCATAGCCTTGGTTAAGTTAGTCACAGGGCTGGCTTCCCCATTGACTTTGCTTGTCAGAGAGTCGCAAAAATCGATCACTGAATCATAGGACTCTGCAATGGTCATAAATATAAGTGTCTGAATTTTGATCATATGACCATTGGGGATGCTGCCACAGTCCTAAGTCACTTTTTTCACTGCCGTTGTAACTTTGAATGGTCACTAAACAAATAGTGGTAGGTTGAGAACTACCTGTACATAGATTGGGTCACAAATCATACTAGCCTTTGCTTGTTAACCTAGAATGCAGTACTGCAGGCTAATAACTCTGCCCACTGCCAGCAGTTTGATCCTGACTGTCTCGAGCTTGTCTCAGCCTTCCATCTTTCCAAGGTTGGTAAAATGACCCAGATTGTTGGAGGCAATGTGTTGCTTCTGTAAACCATTTAGAGAGGGTTGTAAAGCACTGTGAAGTGATATATAAATGCTGTTGCTATTCAAATATGCTTTAGTACAGCAAATAAACCAGAAGACTTAGTTCAAACAACATGCATATCCCAAACCAAACAAGCCACAGTGCAGTTTACAGTGGTATGTGAACCTTGACACAGAATCCTTGAGCTTTGGCAGCCATTATGTATATCCAAGTTCATATTCTTAAAAAAATCAACAAAACAAGACTTTAGAACTGGGGTCATCAAACTTGACAGATTTAAGACTTGTGGGCTTCAGCTCCCAGAATTCCACCTTTAGTCATGTTAGCTCAGGAATTCTGAGAGTTGAAGTCCACAAGTCTTAAACTTGCCAAGTTTGAAGACCCTTGCTCCAGAAAGAGTGCAGAGGAGAACAACCAGGATGATGAGGGGACTGGAGGCTAAAACATACGATGAACAGTTGCAGGAACTGGGCATGGCTAGTCTAGGGAAGAGAAGGACCAGGGGAGACAGGAGAGCGTCTTCCAATATTTGAGGGGCTGCCCCAGAGAGGAGGAAAGGGTGAAGCTATTTTCTAAAGCACCTGAAGGTCAGACAAGGAATAATGGATGGAAACTGATCAAGGAGAGATTTAACCTGGAAATGAGGAGAAATGAAGAGAAAGGGTGTAGGGTCTCGTACACTTGGGTGTGGGGGTTGGACTAGAAGACCTCCAAGGTCCCTTCCAACTCTGTCAATCTGTTAAATCTGTAAAAAGCACAAGAAAATACAAATCAAAACATCTACAGATACTTGAAGCTCCAATCTACTAGTCAAAATTCAGAGCATAAGACAGAAAAAAATTATGGTGCAGCAGGTTTAGGATTCCTTAGTTCAGGTAGTCCTCTACTAACAATGTTTAGTAACCATTCAAAGTTACAACAGCACTGAAAAAAGTGATTTATGGCCATTTTTCACACTTATGACCGCTGCAGCATCCCTGAGGTCACGCAATCAAAATTTGGATGCTTGTCAACTGGTTCACATTTAGGATGGTTGCAGTGTTTTGGAATCACAGGTTCCCCTTTTGCAAACTTCAATGGGCAAGATGCCATGTTCACTTAACTTTACAACTGCACTGATTCACTTAACAAACCGTGGCAAGAAAAGTGGTCGAAATGGGTCAAACCTGCCTTAACGAACGTTTCACTTAGCAACATCAATTTTGGGCTCCATTGTGGTCGTTAAGTTGTAATTTTATGTTTCTCTCTTTCATTAGAATCACTTCACTCATTTGTTTGGGTTTTTTTTTTTGGGAGGGGGGGTGCTTCCCTCCTCCATTTTTAAAATGCACGCTCTTCCTTCAAGGGCACAGGTTTTGCTTGTGAAGGGCATCTTTGCTTGTGCAGCTGCCCAGAAAATCAGAAGCAATTTGAAACAATCAATCATGGGATAATGAAATTTACACTGCATTGGGGTTCTTTGCCTGACTGAAGATCTATCCTGGGTGAGGTTGTTTTCCAGGATCACTAATGTGGTAAGTTCATATATCCACCGAGAATGACACATGTGAGGTTGTATCTCATGTGCTAATGACACATGTGCTACATTGGCGCTCCATGTTCCCTAGCATGATGTACAGGCAGTCCTCGACGTACGAGCACAATTGAGCCCCAAATTTCTGTTGCTAAGTGAAACATTTGTTAAATGAGTTTCTTGATTAGATGAGGTGGTGCCATTTTATGGCCTTTCTTGCCACAGTTTTTTAATGAATCGATGTAATTGTTAAATTAATCAAACTGTTGTTATGTGAATTTTTCCACAGTGGCCTGGGGAATGTTTTCTTTCTTTCTTTCTTTCTTTCTTTCTTTCTTTCTTTCTTTCTTTCTTTCTTTCTTTCTTTCTTTCTTTTCTCTTTCTTTCTGAGAGGCTTATTATTATTATTACCTTTATTGTCAGAGTACAACATGTGTACAATGAGATTGGCTGAGCTTCCTTTCATCCACCATCCCCCCCCCCCCCCCATACACACACACAACTCACAGTGAGGACAGAAGTCCCTAACCCAGACCCAATCTTATGACTCTATGTGATCTTGTTGCACAACACGCTGGTCCCACAAGTCTGTTGACATGAAGATATTTTCCATTCAGAAGTCTGGCAGCCCATGGGTAGAAACTGTTCTTCAGCCTGTTGGTGCAGCTTCTCAGGCTGTTGGTTCATACTTCTTAGGCAGCAAGTCCTAGCAAGGTCATCTAGTGCAGGGTTCGCCAATCTTTTGGACCTCAGGGATCACCAAACTCATCATTTTAAATCCCGCATACCAGAGACCCTGGGAAAATCCCCCAAAAAGTCTGCAGGAAAATTCCCCATCCCGTTTTCCTCCCGATGAATCGATCTTTATTGGGGATCCTGCAGGATACCGTCTCCAGCTCCGTTCTTTGTTCCTTCATGCAAGGAAAGCAGAAGAAGCAGCAGAAGTCTTTCTTTCTCTCCCCCAAATTGCACCAGAAATGAGTCTTTGTGAGGCTTGTCTCACCAGCGCAGCCTCTTGGAGCAGGAGGCCTTGCAGAGTCCTAAAGATTCATTTCTGGTGGAGTTTGGGGGAGAGAAAGAAAGACTTCTGCTGCTTTCCTTGCATGCAGCCAAAAGCAGAAGAAAGAAGCAGACAGAAGCAGCCCGGTGGCCAGGCGAGGCGTGTGGGGCATGTTCCCCCCCCTCCACCCTTTCCCCCCCTCCCATCACTACTTTGTGTTGTTTGCAATGCAAGTGACGCAAGCCTTGTGTTCCCATGCAGCCTGGATTAATTGCTTTGGGGGTGACATTTCTCTGTGGACTACCAACATTTTCTTGCGGACTACCAATGGTCCCCAGCCCACTGGTTGGCAACCACTGATCTAGTGGTATCAGGGAACAGCCCACAATGTTTTGTGCTGTGCTCACCATCCTCTGTAATGTCTTTCTGTCTGCGGCTGTCAAGCCAGCATACCAAATAGTCCTGCAATATGTGAGAATGCTTTCGATTGTGGACCAGGAAAAGCAGGTCATCAGTCGTTGTTTCACTTTATTCTTTCGCAAGACCCTGAGGAAAAGGAGTCTCTGTTGGGCCTCTTTGGCCACCTGGGTTGTGTTGATTTTCCAGGTGAGATCTTCGCTGAAGTAGACTTCCAGGAATGTAAAGGAAGAAACTCTCAACACACAGCAACCCCTTCGATGTAAAGTGGGGTGGATTCCTCTTTCAGGAAAGGATGGTTTTTGTGCTTCTCTGGAACCTCCTCCTTCTCTGGAAAAGCTTCTCTTTTCTCCTTTGTCCACAGGACATGTGCAGCAGGCAAAAATTCTGAATGTGCCTCAGAGAACCCCGCACATAAGTGCAAAAAAGCCAGCTGCGCTTTTCAACAATGCGGTTGGGTGGCATTGAGGAGAAAAATTCAAGCTGCTATTGTAAAACGTTAATCCGTAATCTCCCTGAAATTCTTCATCTTGAATTGCAAGCAGACGGGGGATTAGGTCTCAAAAGAATATGGCTGTCGTGCAGATAAGTTATAACTGCAGCGAATTTGAACCAAGGAAGGGAAGAGGGAAGGAGAGCATTTCACAGGCTTGGGGATCAGCAGAACTACGAGAAAATCATATACAAAGATGTTTCTTTTCTTTTTTTAAAAAAATAAAATGTTATTGATTTTACAATTAAAACAGACCAACAACACATACATAAATGTAAGAGAGAAAAAGAAAAGAAGAAAAGAAGAAGAAAATAGAAAGAAAAGGAGAGAAAACAATTAAAATATTTTCATCTATATACAAAGAGGTTTCAATGACCTTTTGCAGCACTGCTCATTACATCGGATGGGAGCAGGGTTGGGAAAATAATAGGCACCGGGCTAGAAACCAGCAAATCATGAGTTCTCGTCCCATCTTAGGCACAAAGCCTAAGACCGTGGCTGTGACCGTTGAGCCAGCCGTACTTTTTCAGCCCTAGAAAGAAGGCAATGGCGAGCTACTTCCAATATTTTTCCAAGAAAACTGCAGGAACTAGTCCAGGCAGTGGTGAGGAGTCAACAATGGTTGATGGGCTATTTTTTATTTTGATCATTATGAGTCTTGCATTCAGAATTTTGGCAGGATCGGTAGTCCTCGGCTTACGCCCACAACTGAGCCCAATGTTTCTGTCACTAAGCAAGACATTTGTTAAGTGCCCCTTTTGTGACCTGTTTTTTTGCCAGCTGTCATTAAGGGAGTTGCTGCAGCTGTTAAGTTAGCAACATGGTTGTGAAGGGAATCTGGCTTTCCCAATCATTTCGATTTGTCAGATGGTCCCAAAAGGAGACCACATGACCCCTGGAACGTTGCCATCGCCGTAAATACGAGTCAGTGGCCACACATCTAAATTTTAATCGTGTGACCCTGAGGAAGCTGCAATGGTCTTAAGTGCGAAAACAGTCATAAGTCATTTTTTCCAGTGCCATTGTAACTTCTATCTCACTAAAAGAACTGTTGAAGGTCAAGGACTACCCATATAGCATTTCTGTTGGAATAATGCATTGGATGCAGACATGGTATATTCAGCTGATTCTCACCAGATCTGGAGAACCGGCAGCAGAAATTTTGAACAGCTTAGAGAACCGGCAAATGCCACCTCTAACTGGCCCCGCCCCCATCTATTCTCCACCTTCTGAGTCCCAGCTGATTGGCTGGGTCTTCTTTTGTTGCCCTTCACAGGAGAACGGAGCTGGAAAGCAGGTTAGTGAGGTGGGGAGAGAATGGGATTTTGCAGTAATTTCCCCCTGCCACGGCCACCAAGCCATGCCCACAGAACTGGTAGTAGAAAAAATTGAATCCCACCACTGCCCCTAAGTCACTTTTTTCAGTGCCATTGTAACTTTGAACAGTCACAAAATGAATTTTGTAAGTCAAAGATTGCCTGTAATTAATACGAGAAAATGTGACTGAAATTTGGAGCATCTGTAGGGGTGCATGTCCTTCCTTCATGAACGCTCCGTTCCTATTGCTGATCTTCTTCCTTTCAAGCTGGGTCATGAGTTCCACTGTGCACATCCGTTCCTATAAAGTGGCCCTTATTTTCCTGAATGTGTCAACATCCCATTATGTACTCCAGGGAGGGTGTTAATCTTCTCAAAGAACCCTATATCCTGAGTTTTAAGTGTAATAACCAAAAGGACTCCTTTGTTGCCACTGACTTTGATCTAGGCTGACCTTGCATTGGGGGCAGGATTAACTTGGCCACATCCTGGTTGGCTGTTGCTTTGGGCAAGGTTTTTTTTTGTCTCTTTGGATCACCTGATGTTTCAAGCGGATAGGGAGGGAATGGGGATTTTGAGTATCCTTCCTCTGCCACATCCACCAAGCCATGCTCACCAAGCCAAGCCATGCCCACAGAACCAGTAGTAAAAAATAATTGAATCGCACCACTGACGTGGTGCATTTGAAGTAAGCCCATGGCTGAAAATCACTTTTCCTTTATTCCTTCGACATGAATTTTTTCTCTTCTCATTGCTGTTCTCTTCATTTTCTCTCCCACCCATCTGGATTTTTCTCTTCTGTTATGTTTGTTTGGAAACCCTCCCAGCCTTCCCTGCAGATAATCTCTCACAGCTTGGTTATGTTCCTAATATTTTCCTTTAGGGAGGAGGGACAATTATGTTGTTAGCAAATTCCTTTAGCTCTTGGTATTGTTAACCACTTTATTTTTATTTATGTATTTATTTATTGCATTTTCCCCAGGGCTGCATGATTCTGTTTTGAAATACAGCAAACTAGAGATGTAAAAATTTAGAAGGTGGATGGAATTAGAACCCTCTAAAAGCTTCTTTGAAAATGAATGCTGAACTCTCGCAAAAGTTTGGGTCAGTTGATTCCAAAATGCTGTAGAATAATATGCTGCATGTCATATATACCCCTGGTTAAGTCAACCATTGTTTTCCCAACCCAGATTTTTTAGGTTCATGTGACACACTGCATTAAAACAAGGGCTGGGTTTATGCAACATATTTGATTGAAAAGTAATTAGACTGTGTCTCACTCAGACTTGTGTCTAGTATGCAAATTCAGCCAGGTTGAAACCAAACCTTCTCTTTCACCAGGAAAATAGATCTTTCCATTATAACCCGTGTGATGGCACAACAGATATGTGCGCCTGTTCATTATGGTGTATTACAAGTTGTTCTCTGTGGTTCAGTGCTGTGGTGCTATCCTGTCATAATTTAAGATCTACCAATTATGCTCCCTAAGAAACTTGATACCATGGTGACAGATGTTAAAAACCTTACTTTTTAATAAGCAGCAATTATGTTATTGTATTCACTGATTACAGTAAATAGTGAGCCTTAAGTAAAACAATGGGCATGAATATACAGTACATTCAGCTCAGGCCAGAACCTTGGAGTCTTTGGTGCTCTCTGAGCTTGGCTGTTTGCTTGCAGACTAGGCAACATCTTCAATGTTTGAAGGACATTATTGATGGACTCTGTGTCCCAGCTATGATATTTCTAAGTCCAACCTGTGGTAATTTCAAGTATCATGGCACCAAACGAAGGAAACTCCATCCATTGTGTTCCGTCCGGAAAAACGCGAGGTAGACCGGGTTCCAACAACAAAGTCTTTATTAAGCAACACAGTTGCGAAAACGGAACATTGGCTCAGGCTGCGGCAGCCTTTGATATGTTTTTCTCTGCCTGTTTTAGCCAATGCCAGGTATTTGATATTTGCCGCCTTTTTAGCAGCTATGTGGATTGGTTCCTATTGAACCAATCCCCATTCGAGTTCTTTAGCCAGTCAGAATTCAGTCTTTAGGAGTCTACTATTTTTATACAGAACACATTGAAAGCAAGCAAATTAGATTTTCTGGTTCATGTTGTGGCTTCAAAGGATGAAAGAGGGATTTAAGAATATTTGGCATAATCTATTATGGGAAATATAGCACTTTAATCTCCTTTAGTCTTCCTTCCCTGTTTATTAAGAGTTGTTGCCAGAACTGAAGAATATCTAAACATTTACTTTTTAAAAGATGGTTTAGCTTGAAACAACCTAATTTGGCTAAGTATTCAGTGATGTTGTTTTTCAACAGCTGCAGACTTTGTAGAATACATGCAGATAGTCACAATGGCACTTCAAAGTTACTGATGACCAGTTCTCACATCCATTGCAGCATCCTCCTGGTCACATGGTCAGAATTCAGGCACTTGGCAACTGATATGTTTTTATGACAGTTGCATTGTCCTAAAGGGTGTGTGTGTATGTGTGTATGTGATGTGATTCTCCTTTGTGGCCTTTCCAGTTGGCTTCCAGCAAGCCAAATCAATGGGGGTTTGGAGAAGCCAGATCTGCATAATGACTGCATAATTCATTTAACAACTGCAGGGCTTTGCTTAACACCTGTGGCACCAAGGCCATAAAGTGGGAGGCAACTTAACAACTGACTAGTTGAACAATGGACATTTTGGGCTCAATTGTAGTCATAAGTCAAGGAATTCCTGTATTCCAATTCCATGACGTCTTACTTAACTCTGTGTGTGTGTGTGTGTGTGTGTGTGTGTTGAAACTAGTTTCTTGTTTTGGCTGCATTCTTGGCATTTTCTTGTAGAACTTACATGGTGAAAAGTTTTGCACCATTTGGTTGTCTTCTTCTTCTTCTTCTTCTTCTTCTTCTTCTTCTTCTTCTTCTTCTT
>BLBF01000059.1:11584876-11615923 GCA_015471245.1 Laticauda colubrina | reverse complement strand
TCTTCTTCTTCTTCTTCTTCTTCTTCTTCTTCTTCTTCTTCTTCTTCCTCCTCCTCCTCCTCCTCTCCTCCCTCTTCCTCCTTCCCTCTTCCTCCTTCCCTCTTCCTTCCTCCTTCCTCCTTCCCTTTTCCTTTTTTCCTCCTCCTCCTAGTGTATTCCCACAGGTACAGGGTCCGCTTTTCAGATCATTGAGCACTACTTTGCACGGTCAGCTGTTCTCCGAGGCACAGGCCTGTGGCTTGCATATCTTTGTTGATGGTGTCTTGCCATCTCTGTTTTGGTTGCCCGCAAAGTTGCCAGTCATTGATTTCTAGTTGGTAGGCAGTATTGGCCATGGGGGAAAGTGCTGCTCTCAGGATATGTCCATACCAGCGGAGCTGGCCTTCTTTCATCTTCTCGAAAATTGGCGCCACACCAAAATGCTATCGAATGTTGTCATTTGTGATGTAGCCAAGAAGGGAGATGCCCGATATCCAATGCAGCATTTGCATTTCCATGGAGATGGAGATGCCCATTATCTCCATGGGCATGGAGATAATGTTTGGTCCCTGTTGTTGCTGCCCAGCATTCAGTTGCCATACAGTGCAACAGGGTGGATAGTTGTCTTGTAAATCTTAGATTTCAGATGGGATGGCATTCATCTGTCACATAACACACTGGTGAGTTCTTGCCAACACATCCAGGCAGCATTCACCTTTGTTCGCACCTCACCATTGATGTCTTCTCCAATGCACTACCAGGCAGAATTTGGGGGGAATTAGACTGCGGGGAACAGGAAAAACATGCAAAGTGTTGAAGCATTTTGCTTCCCACACCATTGCTTCCTTCCTAGGCCAGACCACTCACCAGAAAAGCAAGTGGCTTCAGTTATGAAGGTTAAACATTTTATCAGTTAGACCAGTTGGCAGCCTGAAGGAGAGCTTAGCAAGGCTTAATTCTGGGGTGTGCTTCAGACAAACAACTGATTTTGTGAGTCTTCTATGCATTAGTGACCTCTACTGGAGAAGGACAAATCCAGAAGTTGACTATCAGTAGGAGAGCCGTAGAGTTCTTTCTTTTTTGGTTTTCTGCTGCTTAACCTTCTTTCCATTAGCAGAGAATAGGTGATAAACGGTATCCTGGCTCATTAGACAAAGAGAAAATGAGAAACAAGAAGTTGTACACAGCCCCACAGGTGGTCAAAGCAAGGTTAGCAGAGAAAGATTGCTGAGAAAAGGCTAAAAGGAAAGGGATGATATTTATGCAGAGCATGAAAAGTTGCAAGGCAAGGGTTGAAAGATAGGGTGGCTGGAGATAAATAGCTTTGTGTTTTATCTTAGAGAGGTTAGGGCTTTTCTCTTAGCTATGGTATGGAATTCATCTGATCAGACATACAACCCTTTGGAGTGATCAATAGTTGTTTGTTAGTGAACTCCTGGCAGATGCAAAATGCATCTATTTAACCTGCAAGAACAAGCGACTCTGCCACAAGCCTAAGGAGTTTTTAAATCAGTCATTGAACTAAAGCTTCCTGCTTTTGTTAAGAAAACAAATCAGGGACCTAAAGGCATAGGTTTTAAATTTCAGTGTGTAAACAAGGGATGTGTAATTCATAATTGCTAGTGTTTGTTGTCTTCAATTAGTCATTTTTAAAAACATTGCCTGTCAAAATATCAGAAAGCCGAGAACCAAAACAAACTGACACATAACCACAAAATCATATGTAATAGTTTTCAGTTGTTGGATAGTTGGGAGACAGGAACTGTTATCTACTCCGAATCATCAAATGGCGATTAGTAAGTCCGAATTTCCAACTGTGTTTTAAAGCATCACTGTTCCTAAAGAGCACACCTGCATAGGTCTAAGTGGAGAGTCCACATTCCTTTTAATTGAAAACAAATGAAATTAAATAACGATGGGGCAGGAGCTGGCCACACATTTCAAAGGAGGCATGAAGACGTCTTAGTGAGCAGCGCACTAACAATCCCATTCGAAGAATTACTAAAATCTTCACTGATTGGAATGCAGGTGGTTCTCTCGCCTTGCAACCATCCTTTTAATGACCGTTCGAAGTTACGATAGTGCTGAAAAAGGAGACTTATGACCTGCCCTCACCTTTACGACCGCTGCAGCTCCCACGCAGCATCCATGTACTCACCAATTCCCAGTACATTTCTGACAAAGTCCATGGGGAAGTAGGTCAGTTGGATCCATTTAACAATGGTGCAATTTGCTTACCGACCATTGCAAAAATTGTAAAATTGAGCCTGGCTTATTTAACGACCACCTTGCTTAGTGATGGAAGTCCCAGTCTCAGTTGGGGTTATTAGTTGAGGATTACCTGTTGCCATCTGAATCTGTGTGTGGGGTGGGGGGAACAGCCTACTTTGAATGGACATAGAGGTTAAGTTCAGCCTCGCTCTGACCTGCCTTGTCCTGTTTCTGTTTTACAGATGGCAGTCCTGAGGTATAGAGAGACTCATGCTACCATCCAAAGGATCTCACTAGTCCAATTGGAGAGAGAACCTTGGAGCCCTGTAGCTCCTCTTCATTGCTGTACTGCATAACTGGTAAGTAGAGAGTGGTTATTGAAATGGAACAGTATTTCTCCCTAGGTTATCTGAATTTGAGTCTTGATTTCAACTGCCCACACCATGCGATTCAGTACGATGGGTATGTTATGGATATGGTCGTCAGGTCACCTATGATTAGGGGACTGCAGGCTAAAACATGTGAAAAACTGTTGCAGGAATTGGGAATGTCTAGTCTGATGAAAAGAAAGACTAGGGGTGACATGATAGCAGTTTTCCAGTCTTTGGGGGGCTGCCACAAAGAAGAAGAGGTCAAACTATGCTCCAAAACACCAGAAAGCAAGACAATGGATGGAAAATAATCAAGGAGAGAATCAACCTAGAATTAAGCAGAAATTTCCTGACAGTGAGAACAATTAACCAGTGGAACAACTTGCCTCTAGCAGTTGTGGATGCTCCAACACTGGAGGTTTTTAAGAAGAGATTGGACAGTCATAGGGTTTACTGCCTAAACCGGGTTGGATTCGAAAACCTCTAAGGTCCCTTCTAACTGTGTTATTCTGTTAGGGAGCTTCTTCTGGTGGGTCCTAGATGGTGAGCCTTTTCTACTGCAGTATTTCCATTAATAATGGGGCCCATTATGGAACCTTCTTCCCTCAGAGAAGAAGTTGGCCTCATCACTCCTCAACTTTCAAAGGTCCTTCAAGACCTGGGAATGCCAGCAAGTCTGGGGACCCCAGGCGATAAGTGAATGAGTCAGGTGGCTCCAGGAGTGGGATTCAATTTTTTTGAACAACCAGTTCTGTGGGCATGGCTTAGGTGGTGGGCATGGCCTTGTGGTCATGTGACTGGGTAGATGTGGCTTGGTGGTCATGTTATTGGCTGGGTGTGGCTAACTCACTATCACTCACATTGAGGCACGCATCTCCTCGCCTGGCCTCTCATGGCTGTGAGAATCTGCAGCGGTCATAAGTGTGAAAATTTTTTCAGTGCCACTGTAGCTTTGAATGGTCCCTCCACACAAGCAAAGTACCAGCAAAGGAGGGGAAAAAACTCCCAGAGATGTTCCTGAGACAGGAAGTCTAGTTCTGCCAAGAATGTAATAAGGGTCAACGGAGAGGCAGTTTCTGTAAGCAACACCAGAATGTTTCCTTCCTGCCTTCCTTACAGGATTAGGCCAGTAATTTCTTCTAACAACCGGTTCTCCGAACTGCTCAGAATGTTAACAACTGGTTCTAGCGAATAGGTGCAAACCTGTAGAATCCCACCCCTGAGCGGCTCCCTTATTATTAATATTCTTCTATTATTTTCTTTTTTGTTTTAGTTTTGCTTTTAATGCTTTTTAATAAATGAATTACTATATCATGGTTTGGGATAATGATTGTTACTGATTTGTCTGATTGTTGTATGCCACTCAAGAGTCCATGAGATTGGTGGCCATATAAATTTGATAAATAAATACATGTGTGTGAATAAAAAAAAAGGGCAGTGCACAGGAATTGTGTTAGTAAGAAAGGGTTACAGTTAAACATATGGATAAATGCTTTACATGCAGAGTGTCCTATATTTTGTGTTCAAAAACATAATTTTTGATTTTGAAGTTTTAAAAATTATGCCGTTGCTGTTGTCACTGTTGTTGCACCACAGACCTATCTTGTCACAGAATGATTACACAGACCATCTTTTAAAAATGGGTTGACCTGGAGAATCCATTTTTCAAAATTTTGGAATATGCTTCCTGTTCTAAAAAAAAAAAAAACAAGGCGGAGAAAACCAGAACATCCAGCTTTACTCCATTTGAAACTTTCTGAGAAATGACATATTTATTTTATTTTTATTGATTTGATTTGTCAATCACTTACAAGATAATAGGTATTATTATAAACATGAGTAAGAATACAGGAAATAGGTAAAAATAAATGAGGACAATAGGACAGGGACAGGAGGCACAATGGTACACTTATGCACGTCCCTTACAGACCTCTTAGGAATGGGGTGAGGTCAGTATGGATAGTTTGAGGTTAAAGGAGTGTGAGTTTGAGCATGTGACAACAGAATCAGGTAATGTTCTGACCCAAGCCTCGTTAAAAGCAAACAAACACCAAAGAGCAAAACCTTTTCAATGTTTCTCTGTATGTATTCTGTTAATTAACAGTAAAAGGCTATTAAAAACTAATTGTCCCAGATAAGAACAAGCCTTGGCAAGGTTGTGCAAGGCTGCCAAGAACAGTAGATTAAATTTGAAGGAAATAATCAAAACCCAAAAGTCTCCAAACACAAACCAGGATAGTCCGAACTTCCACAAGACTTGAAGTGCAAGAACTTCTTTGCTTCCTGCAAAGAACCCCACCTCTGAGGGCTGGCTTTTATCCTTTAAGGGAGGGCCCATTACCTTGCAGCCTTACTCCTGAGTCGCCTGTGCTGCTGCAGCTGCTCTTTCCTTCAGGCAGCCCTGCACGCATGCGCACTGGGCACAGGCTCCTCGGGGGCCTCTTCATCACTGCTGCCAGCCTCCACAATCTCCAAAGGCTCCACTCCCTGATGGTCCTGGCCCCTTCCCTGCATCCCACACAGGCTCCTCATCCGAGTCCTCGCTCTCCGAGACCTCAGCCATCCTCACCTGCTGCCAGCGAACCACAACAGGTAGTGCGTTCCAGATATTGACCACTCTGGTGCTGAAGTCGTACTTTCTGCAATCAAGTTTGGAGCGGTTTACACTGAGTTTGTATCTGTTGTGTCCTCATATATTGTTTGTGATTTCTTTCTCAGGAGTTCATCCAATACAACAATACTTTGGGATTTTAACATTCAGATTGGGCATGGGCCCTTTTCCAGATTCACATTTCACACAATCCTTTTCTTGTGAACCAGCGTCTGTGCCCTCAAAACTGTATTGCAAATGGGTATTTACTGCAGAAACTCCTCAACTTAATAACAGTTTCGTTAATGACCATTTGATGGCACTGGAAAAAAGTGACAGGACCATTTTTCACACTTACAAGTGTTGCAGCATCCCCATGGTCACATGATCAACATTCATACGCTTGGCAACGGACTCGTATTTATGATGGTTGCAATGTTCTGGAGTTATGTCACCCTTTTTTCATCCAGCTGACAATCTGGGGAAGCCAGATTCACTTATCACCCATGTTACTAACTTGAGAACTGTAGTGATTCATTTAACAATGGTGGAAGGAAGGTTGTAAAATAGGGCAGAATGCACTTAACAAATAGTAACAAAAATGTTGGATTGAATTGTGGTCATATGTCGAGGACATAATGTGCTCTTAATTTTGTGTATGTCCCAGCACGGTCCATGACAAACTGAGTCTGATCCACGGTCTCTTTTTGCTTATGAAGAGGTGTGTGTTGTGCTGTATCATCTTTTAAGAGCCTGGGCAACTGAATGAAGCTGAGTGTTTACTGGCCGGATGCCCTTCTTGTCACCAATGCTGAGTTTAGCAGATATATTCTCAAAGTGGCCAGAGAGAGAAATATCTTCCTCTACCTAGGATTGAACTCACAGCCTCCTGCTTGTGAGGTGAGAGCTCCACCTCTAGGCCACAGCACTACTCATGTGTTGTGCTGTATCCACAGTCCTAATATCTGGAGCATTTTTTTTCGGAATGTTGTCCTAAAAAAATGAAAGGGGGAACAAAGCATGTTTCTTGTTTGTTCAGGATTCTTGAACCCTGTTTCTTTAAAACAAAAAACCACACACACACACCTCTTTTTGGTTCAGCTTTGAAGAGGCCCACCAGCATGAAAAAAAAACCAAAAAACTTGTGAATTTTCAGCTTCAATGAATTATACTATGGGGATGCGGAAGTGCCCTTTTTATTTATCTTAGCGGCTAATTTGGATCATGTGTTTGTCATTTATTTCTTTATTTGTAGAAAGCAAATGGGATTATAGATCTCTTATCTTCTGGATGCGTTGCTATCTTGGTTGGAGGACAGAAAGGAGTGGACTGTAAATAGCTAATCTTTTGAGTTGCAGTACGGCAAGGATGGAGATAAGGCAGAGATGTGAACTTGGGGAAGATATCAAGCATTTTTTTTTTCTTGTAAATGTCTTTTCTCTTTACGTTCTGCAATAGCTTCATGCTGAATGAAATAGCTACACGTTTCTGTAATTGCATTGAGAATGCATACAGGTTGTCCTTGACTTAAGAACCATTCAGTGTGGTCTCCCTTTAAAGTTACAGGAACCCTGAAAAAAGTGACTAATGATTGGTCTTCCTTTCAATTGTCACATGATTGAAATTTAGGGCACTTGGCAACTGGCATGTACTTACAACAGGGTCATGTGATCACCATTGGCCAGCTTCCGACAAGCCAAGTTATTGGGGGGGGGGGTTTGCAGAGAGAAAGCCAGATTTGCTTAAGGACTACACAATTCACTCAACGGGTCCAATGATTCGCTTAACAACCATGGCAAAAAAACAAAAACAAGATCATAAAATTAGGTGTAAGTCGAAAACTACCAGTATTCGATTTGGGAAGCGTGGGGTGATCATTTGCTATTTTCTTTCTGCATCAGGATCAGCTTCCAGGGTTTTGCATTAGTCAAAAATATACGCCGATCCATGTATTTTTTTTAATATATTTTTTTTAAAAAATAGAAGAAATTCTTGTTATCTTCCAAGGGAGATTACTTTAGAACAGAGAGGGTGGTTGTTCTGTATGAAAATAGTAGACTCCTAATTCATGATTCTGATTGGCTAGAAAAGCCAGTATAGGGATTGGTTCACTAGGAACCAATCCACAAAGCCGCTTAAAGGCGGCAATATTAAATATCTGTCATTGGCTACAAGCCGGCAGGCAAACCGCTATAAAAGGGCTGCCGCAGCTTGAGCCAATGTTCCGTTTTTCAACTACTGTTAACAAATAAAGATTTTGTTGTTGGAACCCGGTCTACCTCGCGTTTTTCCGGACGGAACACTGGCGACGAGGATGGGATCATCCTAAAACGCAAGACTGAGCACGCGGCAACTAAAACCAGACTGAAGATAATGGCTGGAAATAACGCGCTGCCTGCACCCTTCAATCCCAATGAAGATGATTGGGAATCCCACGTAGACCGTTTCCAAATGTATTTGGAAAGTAACGAGATGGAAGAGATCTCAGACCAGCGTAAGAGGGCTGTTTTCTTGACGCATTGCGGGCCCACAATTTTCAAAATGGCCAAGGCATTAGCGTAGCCCCGAGATGTGAAGCAAATGACTTGGCCTTAGCTCCAACGAATACTGAAGGCTCACTACGCACCGGTGGTGTCAAATCTTATCAAGCGGCACGAATTTTACCTAAGAGACCAGAAAGAAGGCGAGACCATCGCTGATTTTGTGGCAGCTCTCCGACAACTGGGGGAAGCATGTGAGTTCCTGAACTTAGATGAAACGATGCGAGATCGGGTAATATTGGGTTTAAGAGACTCTAATTTACAAAGCAAGCTGCTTAAATAAACCCAACATAACAGTCGCCGAAGCCATCGCAGAAGCCACAGCCGCTGAAGCCGCAAAAAAGTCGGCAGTCAAAATTAAACAGATGAACGCGAACAACGACGAAGCAAGCCTAGCTAGAGGGAAGAAACAATTTCCCGCCACCACACACCATGAAGATTTTGACAAGACATCAGAATCCGGAGAGGAAGACGATGAGGTCCACCGCCGATATGCCAACAAAAAAGGATGCGAAAAAAGAAACTGGCGGGAATGCACCAGCTGCGGAGGAAACCATCCTCGAGCCGATTGCAGATTCCTTGATGCCATCTGCAGAGCTTGTAAGAAAAGGGGGCATATCGAGAAGGTCTACAGAAATAAGAAAAATTACAACCCTAACAGACGCAGTAACTCTCCCCCACAAACTGAGCCAAAACAAACCGAGAGAAAGTGGCAGCGAAACAAACGAGCCAGTAACCGAGAAAAGACCCATCAGACTTTCACTATCGGAAGCGCTCAGACGGAAAGCGGGAAGAAAGTCAAAATAATAGTAAAAATTGAAGGCAGCCCCTGCAAAATGGAGGTAGATTCAGGGTCTTTTCTCTCAATGGTGTCATGGGACACAATCAAACAACTGGTCCCAAATATCAGACTCAAAGAACTCCAGAAACAAAAACTAACCCTGAAAGACTACCAAGGGAACCGAATTCCTGTGGTAGGTCTAGGACATTTCCGAGTCACCTACAAACAACACTTCGAAGTTCTGCCATTGACAATAGTCGACTGAGTCGTACAACATTTATAACACTCACTTGGGGGAGGAAAAGTTTTCGCTAAACTAGATCTAGCGCAAGCTTACCAACAGCTTCCAGTAGACCCCTTAACAGCCAAGGCACAAACAATAGTGACCCACAAAGGAGCATTCAAGTGCAATAGACTCCAGTTTGGAGTGAGTGTAACCCCAGGTGTGTTCCAAAGCCTCATGGAACGCCTATTGAATGGAATACAAGGGTCGTACCATATTTTGATGACGTCCTAATTTTGGCCAAAGACATAACCAACTAGAAAAAAGACTAAGAAATGTACGAACAAAATTAAGAGAATCTGGCCTGAAAGTAAAGAAAGAAAAATGCCACTTAATGACTGATCGCGTCGAATTTCTGGGCTATCTAATAGACGGAGAGGGTATACACCCTACTGACAAAAAAGTCAAAGCCATTAAAGACGCACCACAGCCACAAAACAAAACCGAGTTGCAGGCATTTTTGGGACTGATAAATTTTTATAACGTGTTCCTACCCCACAAAGCGACAATAGCGGAACCATTGCACCGGTTACTGGATAAAAAAACAAATTGGACTTGGGGTCATAGAGAGCAAAAAGCCTTTCAGAAAATAAAAAAATTATTAACATCAAACACCGTTCTTATCCAGTTTAGTAACACACTTCCATTGACGGTGACCTGCGACGCCTCACCGTTTGGAGTCAGTGCCATCCTGAGCCACCAATTGCCAGATGGGAGAGAGGCACCCATCACCTATTATTCAAAGACCCTGTCTAAAACTGAATGTAACTATAGTCAACTAGACAGAGAGGCCCTGGCAATCGTCGCCGGAGTGAAACGCTTCCACGAATATCTATATGGAAGAACACTTTTGATAGTAATGGACCATAAACCGCTACTAGGAATTTTGGCGGGAAACAAGCCTACACCGAACATTTTGTCCCCGCGTATGACTAGATAGTCAGAATTCCTAGCAGCCTACTCTTATACATTAACACATCGACCCGGGAAACAAATCTCCCATGCAGACGCGTTGAGCAGAGCGCCATTACCGACAACAGAGGAAGACCCGGTACCGACGATGACCACTTTGCAGATAGAGACATGCCCTGATCTACCAATATCTGCAAACGATGTCACCAGAGCCACCGCAAAGGACCCAGTGACTGCCCGCATACTGAACTGGGTAGGTAAAGGCTGGTCGGAAAACCAAAAAACTGAGAACTTTAAACCTTTCCGGACCAGACAAACCGAACTCTCGATAAAAAAGGTTGTTTATTGTGGGGTGATCGGGTAGTTATCCCTCCTAAGTTACAAACCAGGGTACTGGGTATGCTTCACGAAGGCCACCATGGTATTGTTAAAATGAAAAGTCTGGCTAGAAGTTATGTCTGGTGGCCGGGTATAGATAGGGACATCGAATACTGGGTAAATTCTTGCAACAAATGTCAAAAAACTAGGCCTTCCCCACCACAAGCTCCTATCAGGGACTGGGAAACCCCACGAGGCCCCTGGTCTCGGATCCACATTGACTTTGCGGGTCCTACTAAGGGACATACCTTCCTAATTGTTGTAGATGCATACTCGAATTGGCTGGAAGTTGTAGTTATGCCATCTACGACAACTGAGTCAGTCATAAAACAACTTGACAAACTCTTTGCAACCCATGGACTGCCAGACGTCCTACTGTCCGACAACAGGCCACAATTAACGAGCATCCAATTTGAACAGCACCTAGCCTCCCTAGGTATACGACATGCTCTAACCGTGCCGGCCCATCCGGCTGCAAATGGTAGAGCCGAGAGAATGGTCAGATTTACCAAAGAGGGTTTAGAGAGAATGGACATTGGGGATGTCCAAGATAAAATTAACCGCCTACTCACCCTCCAGCATATCACACCCAGTACTATAACAAACAAAAGCCCGGAGGAACTATTAATGGGAAGAAAGCTTAGATCGCAATTAGACAGATTGCACCCAAATTATCCACCAGAAAAAAACCCCGACTCCTCCACCCGTTTCAGGACATTTGAAATCGGCGACCTAGTCTATGCAAAAAACTTCACCGGGGACCCCTTATGGCTTCCAGGCACAATCACCCAAATTACAGGCCCCCGGTCCTACCGACTAACCGTAGACGATGGCAGGGAATGGAAACGGCACATAGACCAGCTTCGTTCCTGAAACATTGAAAGAAATACGAATGCACAACCACAAATAATAAAAGGGGGGGGGGGGGTAAATACAAGAAAATAATAAAGAATCACTCAAATTAAACCCAGAATATTATAACAAACAAAAAGAGCAAAAAAGAGACTTACAGTTAGAAGAAACTTGCAGGAAGAGTCCACTCGAAGGGGCCAGCCAGGCCAGTTCGACCTGCCCGGAGAAACCAGAAGGGAGCGGCAAAACCGCTGGCCTGAGAAACTCAGGCGGCAGCAAAATGGCTGACTCACCATTCCAGGCGGTTCCATGGGAAAGAGCCGGAGAGACAGCAACCTCATCCGAACCGGTCGAAGTCTCCAGCAGAAATGAACCTTGCAAGTCCAGTAGAGTCTAAAGAAGCCCCACCTACTTGCGCGACTACATCACCACGTAGGACTAAACCAAGAGGGGAGGGGTGTTCTGTATGAAAATAGTAGACTCCTAATTCATGATTCTGATTGGCTAAGAAAGCCAGTATAGGGATTGGTTCACTAGGAACCAATCCACAAAGCCACTTAAAGGCGGCAATATTAAATATCTGTCATTGGCTACAAGCCGGCAGGCAAACCACTATAAAAGGGCTGCCGCGGCTTGAGCCAATGTTCCATTTTTCAATACTGTTAACAAATAAAGACTTTGTTGTTGGAACCCGGTCTACCTCGCATTTTTCCGGACGGAACAGTGGTGGTGGATGGAGTTTGGCCCTATTAGAACTTGTGGACTTCAATTCCCAGGATTTTTTGGGCGGAGGGGGTTGAATTCCACAGGTCATAAAAGAGCCATAGTTCTCCACCCCTGCTTTAGATGTTGAAAGCCTAATTACACTTTTCTGGATCTTGACTCTTTCTTGCCAAAGCTGCTCATTGATCTTGCTGGACAGAGAGAGAGAAAGTACACCCCAAATATTCTTTCTTCAAAGTGATATAAGGCTCACCCATGTTCAGGTCAGACCCACTGCCATTTAAAATAATAGTTTGTGCCTGTGTACATTTATGGCACCCACATGACACATACATGAGATCTGGTGGCAGATTTCATTCAGTGAATGGCAAGAGAGAAGAATATTAACCCACCATGCCTTCCAGCACTGGAAAAATTCCTGGCCTGGATTTTTTTTTTTTTCCATTTTTTCCTGGCATAAGCGGATGTTTGTAATAATAGCTCTGATGACATAGACGAACGGTTGCAGGGTACCTCATATTACATCATATCACAGATTGAGGCTGGAGGAGACAGAACATCTTGCTTGGCAAAGGTTCCCCCTGCAAGTGCCCTCCTCTCCTTTTCTAGCGAGCAGTGGTTAAGCATGGCATAGATCGCTGCATTCCACTGTCAGTTACGATGTGAAACTGTGTGAAGGGATCTCCCCCAGATAAATAGTCACTTTGAACAGATGGTTGGAGGAAATTAAATGGTGGATTTCTGCAGTGGATGGAACTGAGAACTGGTTTTCAACAGCTTAGTGAAAGAGCAAGACAAAATGAGCGAGAGAGAGAAAGAGGGAGATGTGAGTATGCTAGAATATATGGAGGAGACATCTATAGGGTCACGGAGAGGCATCAGATTTAGGGCATTGAGCTTGTTAGCTGGGAAGCTGACAGCCCAGGTTTGCAACCCGAGTGCCCTGCGATGGAGTGAGCTCCCATCCTTGCCACGGCTCCTGCCCATCTAGCAGTTCGAAAGCATGCAAATGTGAGTAGATCAACAAGTACCACTTTGGTGGGAAGGTAACAGCATTCTGTGTGCCTCAGAGAACAGTCATGCTGGCCACATGACCTCAGAAGTGTCTTTGGACAACTTGATATGGACTTGTTGGAGCCCAACCCTGCCTAGGAAATGGAGACGAGTACCGGCTCTAGAGTCAGACATGGCTAGAAAGGGGAAAGGTTTACATGGAAATGAAAATATGTGCACCTATGTATGGTTTCCAACATAGCCTTCAGAGTAAAGATGAATGCTACTCCATAATTTAAGGCTACCTAAAATGCTGCCAGTTGAGTCTTAACCCAGAGGTGGTATTCAGAATAGGAGGGGTAAGTTGTTGGTTCGTTCTGTTCAATCTTGAAACAAAAACAACAACAGAGTATTCTGCACTCTTGACGAATTCTGGCCAGCGAGCTGATAAAACTTTCATAGTTGGGCCAGAGGTGAAGAACCTTCTTGGAAGGGAAGCAAAAATGCCTTCAAAAAAATTAACAAGTCCAATTGTCTCTTGAAAAAAAAAGCACCTTTGGGGCAACCATGTCCAGGATGACTTAAGAATCTCCGTAGACTTTCGTGGTTGGGACGCTGAGCTGATTTCAGGGTAAAGGGATTGCCACTCCTTTGCTGCCAGCATTTTAAGTTGTTAGATCTGAACAACATCCATGGATTGCCTTCATCCTGCATCATCCTGGTACTTTGAAGGGCGAAATTGGTGGCCGTGTAGACGTGTCCACGGTTTTTATTCTTCCCAGGTTGAGTTTTTTCTGTGATGTTCTGCCTTTTCTCGTTTTGTTTGCTACAACCCTCTCTCCCCTCCCTCAAGAAGCCAGGAGGACACTGGAGCTTTTGGGGGGGGCAGGGGGGGAAGTGTACAGGTAAGTTCTCAACTTACAACAGTGTGTTTTAGTGACCGTTCAAAGTTATAACGGCATTGGAAAAAAAAGGTGACTTAAACTATTTTTCACACTTAACGACCATTGCAGGATCCCCCATGGTCACATGATCAAAATGTGGCCACTTGGCAACTGGCTCATGTTTATGATGGCTGCAGTGTCCTGGGATCACGTGATCCCTTTTTGCGACCTTCTGATGAGCAAATTCAATTGGAGAAGCCCAGGGTGGATAAAAATTGATGATTCAAAAAAAATTGAAAAAAACAAATGTTTTTTTAAAAATTTAAATCAGATTTTTAATTTTTTTTTATCAAATTTATTTTACTAAAATACTTTTGGAGTAGAAATCTATCTAAAGGTAAAGGTTTTTTTTCTTTAAGGTACATTAGTAATTGAGTTATTCAACATGAAATGGAGCTTAGTTATATAGCATGAGGCTGTACATTCTGCAATATTTACATTTTTGGTAAACTCATTCAAGCTCTTTAAGCTGAGATAAAATGCACTACATTGAGGCATTCACACAGTTTCACAGCAGAGATGACAGTTGCTCTTTCAAAAGTATGATTTAAATCGAGCTGATTTAAATCAAGCCTTTTTACTAGTGATTTAAATTGACTTGATTTAAATCAAATCCACTCTGGAGAAGTCTGATTTACTTAACACTGTGTGACTTAACAAGTGTGACAGGCAACACTCAACAAGTATCTCACTTAGCAACATAAATTTTGCAGTGGTTAGTTGAGGACTACCCATATTGGAAATACCTCCAAAGTGGTGGCCTTAAATTGTCCACTTTTTAAGACTGTCTACCTGCACTTGAAGGGACGTAGTGGCTCAGTGGCTAAGACGCTGAGCTGGTTGATCAGAAAAGTCAGCAGTTCGGCGGTTCAAATCCCTAGCACCCTGTAACGGTGTGAGCTCCTGTCCCAGCTTCTGCCCACCTAGCAGCTAAAACATGCAAGTTGAAAAATAGGGACCATTTTGATGGTAAGGGAACAGTGTTCCATGCACCTTTGGCATTTAGTCATGCCGGCCACATGACCATGGAGATGTCTTTGGACAGTGCTGGCTCTTGGCTTTGTAATGGAGATGAACACAGTCCCCTAGAGCTGGAAACGACTAGCACATATGTGCGAGTGGAACCTTTATCATTACCTTACCTGCACATGGGTGGCAGAGGCCTTTTGGAAAAATAAGAAAGAAAGCCTGTATTTCTTTCTGTTATGATATCATGTTCCAGAGCTGGACTCCATTCAAAGAAAACAGTTCTTGGATTTCTTTAATGGGAGGGAAAAGTACACTGGGTGGGGTTATGAAATGCTTGGAGGAAAATAGCCCAATGCATCACTCAGGTCACTGTGCCAGCTGAATGAATCTAAATGTTTTAAAGACTTGTTTCTAGAAGAGATTTACTCAAAGACTTAGAAGAACTCTGAATGCCTGGGTTTGACTTTTTAACAAGATGAATGGGTTTGGATATTTTCCATAGTTATCTGTCAAGAGCTGCTATTTGTAATGCACTACATTTGTTCTGGAATGTTCTAACAATTGTCCTTGACAGGAGTCCTGGCTTTCGTCCATAGCCTGCTACAAATATTTGCATGTCCATTTTCAGTTCATCTGATGTTCCATGGCAAATATTGCCTGTCAGTTTAAATAATGTTTAATTTTAAGTTAAATAATGCAGGAATGACACAAAAGTTTGAATGTTAGGGGAAAAACACAAACAGCCATAGAGTTTTCTACCTCTGGGGACAAAAGAGAAAAAACAGGATAGCTTTCATATTTAAGAATGTAAAAGCCCAAGGGTGCCAAGCCCAGCATTTCGTGTCACCTCAGTGGTCAACCAGATACATTCAGAAGTCAATCAATCAATCAGAATAGAGCTGGAAGGGACCTTGGTGGCACATAGTCTGTTCAAGCAGGAGATCCTACACCATTTCAGACAGATGGCTGCCCAATCTTTTCTTGAAAAACTCCAGTGATGAAGCACCTACAACTCCTGAAGAGAAGCTGTTCCACTGGTTAATTGTTTTCACTGTTAGGAAGTTTCTCCTTAATTCCAGGTTGTTTCTCTCTTGATTAGTTTCCATCCATTGCTTCTTGACCTGCCTTCAGCGCGTTGGAAAATAGCATGACTCCCTCCTCTTTTGGGGGAAGCCCCTCAAATACTGGAATACTGCTGTCATGTCACCCCTAGTCTTTCTTAGGCTGCAGGATTTGGGTCTGGCTAGTTGAAAGAAAAGAAGAATTAGGGGCAACATGATAGCAGTATTCCAGTATTTGAGGGGCTGCCACAAAGAAGAGGGGGGTCAAATTATTCTCCAAAGCACCAGAGGGCGGGACAAGGAACAATGGTTGGAAACTAATCAAGGAGAGAAGCAACTTGTAATTAAGGAGAAACTTCCTAACAATGAGGACAATTAGCCAGTGGAACAGAAGGTGCCTCCAGAAATCGTGGGTGCTCCATCACTGGAGGTTTTTAAGAAGAGACTAGATAGCCACTTATCTGAAGTAGTATAGGTTCTTCTGCTTGAGCAGAGGCTGGACTAAAAGACCTCCAAGGTCCTTCCAGCTTCTATTCTGTTGTGTTCTACTCTACTCTACTCTACTCTACTCTACTCTGCTCTACTCTACACTCTATATTCTACTCTACTCTATATTCTACTCTACTCTATGTTCTACTCTACTCTATATTCTATTCCACTGTAATCTACTGTATATACTGTTCTATTCTACTCTACTCTATATTCTACTCTACTCTTCTCTGCTCTGCTCTCTAGAGTCTAGACTATCAATTGAAGAATGATACATTAGTGGATCATATTACAAGCACTCCTCAAATTATTGCCATAGTTAATAAAGGAGAATATTTGTCGCTCAGGTTTGACATGACGGGTCATTGGTGCTCTCTGAGCTTGGGTGGACTAGTACTGATGATTTTAATTAGTTTGGGTAATGAAACCTCTGCAAGAAAACAAGCAAGCTCAGAGAACACCAAGGATGCCACAATCCTCTTCCTCCTCTGCTTCCTTGCCCTCCTCCTCTCCCTCCCCCCTCCTTTTCCACTCCACAATCCTCATTTCCAGGCGGCAACAAACTTGGCAACTTTAAGACTTATGGACTTCAACTCCCAGAATTCTGGGAGTTGAAGTCCACAAGTCTTAAAGTTGCCAAGTTTGGAGACCCCTCTTCATTCCCTTCTAGCACTAATGTTGTTACCTAATTTGATGTTTAATGATGTTTACCTAACCTCTGCAAGAAAACAAGCAAGCTCAGAGAGCACCAAAGGACCCCTTATGACCACCATTCTCTGTTAAGTGTTGCAGTCATGAAGTGAAGCACCACTTGTCCGTGCCTGATTTTATGACCTTTTGCTGTGGTTATTAAGCGAGACATCATATGTGATCATGCTTTGCAATTTTTCGTTCCCCTCTACTTGTCAGAGGGGACAACATGATCCCGAGACACTGTGACTAACATAATTACGAGCCAGTTGCCAAGTGACCACATCATGATCATGTGACCATTGCTACAGTCATAAGCGTGAGGACCAGTGAAAAGTCTATTCTATTTTTAGTGCTGTCCTAAGCTTTGAACAGTCACTAAGCAAATGAATGTAAATTGAGAGCTAGCTGTACAAAATCTTACAGATTATATAATACTGGAGTTAAAATGTTGCCCCCTTTTGTTAAATAATCAAATTGGAGGACACACACACACAAATATTATAAAGAACATAAGCTTCGCTGGAAAGAAAAATGGAGCTTGTTTTCTTTTCCAAATTCTGGAATCTTTAAAACGTCAAACAATACACAGCATTTGTGTATGAATTAGAACAGAGGCGAGTAAACTTATCTGGGAGGGGACATTTCTTAATAATAACCACAATATTTTCAGCAAGGTGGAAAGGAAAGAGAAAGGAAAGAGAATTTTCAAAAGGAAAGAGAATTGTATTACTAACCGTTGCATAAGCTGTAGATCTTATTTAGAAGTAGGAAAACGATCTTGCCTCGTTGTGGAAATTCTGGAACTTGAGGGAGCCAGTATATCTTGCATAACTGGAAAGCCAATTTAGGATCACTCAATTCGGCTAAAACTTCCTTCTTGGAGGCAGAAAGAAAGCCAACCCTGCTTTCCTCTTGTTTATGGCCAACCCTGCTGATTTTAATCTCAGAGGACACATTTGATCAATTGCTGCTTCACTGCTACCAAGTTACGTTTTCCACCTTGGCTTTCCTGTATCTTCAACACCGATGACCAAATGCAGCTTGGTGTGAGTGAGCCTGTCTTTTGCTGTGGCAAACCAGGTTGCCTGTGACTGGAACTGAACAGAGTCTTTGGATGGCTCTTATCATGGTGTGATGTTGTGAATCCCGCAGCTGTGGCTTTCTCCCCAGCTGATAATTCCCTGTGCAAACCTAGTGCTGCAAACAAGGCACCCGCGATAAACAGAAGGAGAAAAAAAGAAAAGAAAAAACAGGGAAAATTGCAAGTCTCTGGGCAGGCATGGAAAATAATTGACAGGTAGATTAATGCAGCTAAGAAAATTCAGGTAAGGCCGTTTTCCCCCACTCTCTCCCATCCACTCCCCCTCGCTTTTTCTAATCATGCAGGTGTCCCATAGAGATGTTTGAGAGAGAGAAAGAGACCATGAAAGATCTGGTTGTGGCGATTGTGTTCAAGGCTTACTGTAGGTTGTTTTAGTGAGCAGGAACCCAGTGATGAAGACAAGGTGTATGTACTCGTTGGAGAAAGCAGGCACTTGGCTTTACTGTCCTAGGAAACAAGCCTGTAGAAAAAGTAGAAAGTGGCCCGTCTTTTCTTGAAATCATGACTCAGGGATCTTTTGCTTCTCATTTTTTATAATTTTTTTTTTTTGAGGGACACATAAGCCATCCCAACTGAAAGTGTAAGTCACTTTCTCTGCAAAAGCCATGGATTTATATAGACTTGTAGAAAAAACATAACAGGTGTTGAGATGTGGGGATTCGTTTGGTTACCTGGAGCATGAAAATATTACACCCCTGTCCCGCCCCACAATGCTTTTTAATCGTGTCTAGAATAAAATAAAAAACATGGCAGTGTTTTCCATGGGAGGGCAAAATGGATTTTGCGTGGATTTTGGGTTCATTCTGGAACCGTTACTTGATGTTGAAGATTGTAGATTGATTTTTTTACAGCCTTTCTTTTTTTTTGTTCTGTTGACTTTGGGAAACAGAAGTAATCCCAAGATCTGTGGCTGTATCTTCATTACTTGATTATTCTTCCATTCTGAGAAGCAGTGGAAGAAGAGCTTATAGGTATATTCAAAACACGTTTAAGGTACAGATGTAAGCCAAATAACTACTCGTTGTTTTGCCCAATGCAAAACAGCCTGTGGGATCAATGGTACCTTATGAACCATAGTTGCTTCCTAAGGTCTATGAATCTATAGTAAAGGCTCCTGCCTTGGGCAATGGGGTTGAGCTAGACGACCTCCCAGGTCCCTTCCAGTGCTATGATTCTACAACCCTGTAGAAGGTTATGGCTGTGCTGGCCTAGGGCCAAATGAGTTGAGAAAGGAAAGTCCCCAGTTCAAGAGAACAGTAACTTGAATGTTGCAAGCTACTAAGGGGAGACAACGAGGTATAAATGTGGAACTTACGCTAGCAATATGAGCTGATATGAAATACAGCAGCATTACTGCAGTATTAAAGCTGTTCTCTATGGAATTATTGATTTGAACTTTAAGTTTGGGGTATCCTGGTTTGTTGCTCTCCAGTTACTCTAGAGACAGTTTCTTCAGACGCTGCAGCCAGGATCTGAGGTTGGTGGAAGTTTCCATAAAATGGAGCTGGAAGGCACAATTTTTGAAGTTGCTGCTGGCTTATGTTTTTTTTTTTAAAATTGATTTCATTGTTGTTGTTGTTTGATTGGTTGGTTGTTGTGACCTACCTAGAGGTTATTGAGAATTATGCAGAATACTGGTTTAATTTATTACTGTTATTTTGAAACTGCATCCTTTTTTTTGGGGGGGGGGGGATTGCTCCAGAATAAAATGACAAACTTTACATGGTGAGCTGCCAAATAAATTACCTTTGCTGAAGCATTAGATCCAGCCTTGCTACATCCCAAGAATTCAGATGATTTCCATTAAAAAAAATGACTGGATGGTTGTAATACTGAGTTCTAGTTTAATACAGATAGTTCTAAGATATTTGTAAAAGTCAATAACTACATGGTATAAGGTCCCCTGCTTTGGGTAGTAGGTTGGAATAGAGGACCTCCAAGGTCCCTTCTAGCCCTATAAATAGCTAATGTAAGATGGAGCCCCAGACTAGCACCTTCATTTTGGAGAGTAGGAAAAAATTAACCTTGATCTTACTGTACTTTCCAAATCATGCCCCAATGTGGATTCTTCTACTTCCACTTCTGAAAAAAAAAAAAAGTTGTTAAAAACCAAGGCCATTTTTTCCCACCTTGAAATGAAAAATTGTGTCAAATGTTATGCCATAATAATGGTTTAATGTGGGTCATAATGATAACAAAGTTGCAAGCCAAAAGAATACTTACTTTATAAGAATCAGTTATATATTTAACTCACTGGTTCCTATTTGGTCTTTCCCATTAATGGAAGTTCTTGGCTGTTCATTTTAGTGGTAGTAGTTTCTGCTTGGCTTCTCCCATGCAAGTATCAAGGATGTTGCATCCTTACAAGCATAAGCCAACAATCAAAGTTTATTTTTGGGTTTACACTTTTTTTAGAAGCGGCAAGACAGATATTTTATTTGATCAAAAAGACAATTCATATCAATTTATTGAAAGTGAAGGAGAAAAAACTTGGAGTAAGCATGCCCTAGCGTTTATCCATAGAGCTTATTCCAAATTAAACCAGGATTCTCTGGAATGATAGCTTTCCTTTCTGTGGGAATTTCATTCCAGTTTTCCTGGTCTACAGCATCAATTTTATGGTGGGGAAAGTCTTTGATGGGTGTGTTTCTTTTATTAAAAAAATAATTAAAAAGCCTAATTAATCAAAACAGGAGCTGCCACCTTGACATTCTGCTGCTATAATTTAAAATCCGAGGGGAGTATTTGAAAGCATGGAAGAGACAGAAGAAAAACACAGTACTTTGGAGGTAAGATGCTGCCCACCTAATCAGCAGGTTGTGTTATGTCCAAGAGAGGAGGTCAGTACAGTTTAATATAAACTATACAGCTGCTATAGGACCAATCCTATTTTGTTTTGCATTTCCCTCCTGCTATTGGGTCTATCTTGCTCCATCCCCTTCTCTAACTAGATAAGTGCTTCTTAAGTATCATGGATAGGTACTTTAGAAACTCGTATTTATAGATGAAACTCAAACTGGCCAAGTGGCTAGTCTTCAGCAAGGAAATCTAGACTAAGAGGCAGGAAGAGTGATATATATGCAAAATACAACCCAGCAATGGATGTCAGAAAATCCGTGTTTGCAACATATCCTTTGAAATAAGATTGCAGAACGGTGTTTCCTTCCTTAGAAGTGCTGAGCTAGCCTTTCCCAGCATTTATCCTCTTTAATAAAAGATTCTAGATTTCTTCACTTGCTTTTCATATTCTTTTTTCCTAAACATTTCTATTTGGCAAATCTTGAGTCACAATGTCACAAAGACTTTTATCAGACTGTCCTAGTATTATGACAAGACCTGAAAATTAGCTGCATCTAGCACAAGCAATAAGAGTATAGAAAACTCAAAAGTTTTTGCTGCCATCCAGTGATCATGACCAAAGTTTGTGTGTAAACACAAAGAATTGTCCATATATGTGTGTATTTTTGTGTACAAATGAGAAAAAGGGGGGGAGAATAACAAAAGGGACAGAGGGGAAAAAAACTGAAAGAAAAATGCAGAAAGGAAAAAAAGACTACAACAATATATTAGGTGATTTAAGTGTGAAGCTAAGTTTAAAATACACAAATCACAAATCTTATTCTTAATGTAAGGTCATAAAAACATGCTTACCATTAATTATTGATTTATAGCTATGAATATCATAACATTTTATTCTAGGATTCTTGTACATATAGCTGTCTTAGTGATCCTTTTTCATTGCTTATTAAAAATACTAAGTTTAGAACCAACAGAACAACGCTCTAATACTTAATAGTAAGCCAAGGGTTTACATGTTGCTAATGCATCTGACCCATACTGTACATCTGGGGCCAAAATGCAACAAACAAACAAATATCAACTGTTTTGTTTTAATATATCACCATTTTCAAATCAAATTGCAGTAAAACAAAGAGTTTAAAAAGATGTTCCTCTAAAGTATCAATATCCTTCCATGTCTGTCTGTCCTACCTTATCTGCTTGTCTGTACTATCGGTCTGGTCTGGTCTGATCTGTCTGTCTCTCCATCCATCCGCCATCTATCTTCTATCTGTCTTTTCTGTCTTTTCTGTCTGTCTGTCTGTCTGTCCGTCCATCCATCCATCCATCCATCCATCTATCTATCTATCTATCTTTCTATCTATCTATCTATCTATCTATCTATCTGGTCTTCAAACTTGGCAAGTTTAAGACTTGTGGACTTCAATTCCCAGAATTCCTATACTAACATGACTGGGAGAGGAATTCTGGGAGTTGAAGTCCACAAGTCTTAAAGCTGTCAAGTTTGGAGACCCCTGGTCTATATCCATATCTATCTCTGGAGATGTGTGTGTGTGTGTGTGTGTGTTGTATCCATGTCTTTTTTCTTCTTTTCATAACGGGATTCTTCTTTTGGCATAATCTAATCTTATCGCAAAATAAGTACACTGAATTGAACCAAAGTGGCAACTGCAGAGACTATCTATAGCTACCTGTGGTTTTCCCTTTAGAGCTAATGAAACTCTTTTGTTATTTTTCCACAGGTTGAAATGTTGCTCAGTTTTCATGCTGAGAATTTAGGTTGATTGGCATTTTATTTTTGCTGCTCTTTGCAGTTGCTTTTTAATGTTATATTGTTCTTCTTTTATTTTATAAAAAAAGGACTGACATACTTTTATGTTCTCCTAGGAATCTCCATTAGCCATTCTTACTGGTTTAGCCATACCAGTAATAACTAAATAACAGGAGATTTTACTCTATTGCATATTGGAAAGTATTAAAGGGGGATTTCTAAGGGGAGTATAATATTAGACAATTACAATATGTTAAAATGCTGTTAAAATTACTGTTAAAAAGGAAGTAAAAGGAATTACTGTGAAAAAGGAAGTACATTTTAAGTATAGGAATGTCCTGGTATCTAACTGTAAAAATTAGTTTCTATGCAGAGTTTATTTTACAGATGAGAAAAATACTTTAATGTTATTAATCAAAGAGGGGAAATATTACCATATTGTTTATTCATGCCATATAAAGCAGGGATCCCCAATCCGGGCTGTAGCCCACTACCAAACTGCAGCCCATTTGCAACTGGTCTGCACAAGGACCAGCGAGTGTGTGTTTGTGCAACTTGTGCAAATAGAGTTGTTGTGCATGTCCACATGTGCCTGCCATTTGCATGGAACCATTCCTTCTCCCCTCCATCTCGCCGGTCCACCAAGTCGGAAAGGTTGGGGACCACTGATATATACTGTAATGTTTGGTGCCTTTTATTAGCTCCCATAGACTTGCTTAAAGCTATTATTTGGGGATTTATTGTATGCCTTGCACCAGACAGAGATGTTATGGCTTGCCAGCAGACAGCAGAGCTGGGGGAAGACTCAAACAGTGAGGAGGAACATGGGCCAGTCTGGGAGTCTGGGGAAGGCTCTGACAAGGGCTCTGCATCAGAGGCAGAGATGGGACGAGGGCCATCTGACAGTTATCAGCTGCCTTCAGAGTCAGAGATCAGTGGGGCAGAAGAGCAGCTGGAGCCTGTTCCCAGTGTGCACATGAACAGAGCTACCAGGAGAAGGGAACAGTTAAGGAAAAAGGGTCAACTCAGGAGTAAAGGCTCAGGTGGACGGTGAATGGCCCCTCCCATAGGGAATAAAGAGGAGCAAGCAAAAAGGGAGTGTGGTTTGCAGGAGACAATTAGTTTAATTCATTAGACTGAAGATTTGTTCCTGACTTCTTGCCAAGTAATTGCTGCTACAGCCATGGCATTTGGAAGATTTCGGTCTGGCAACTCTCCAAGCCTGATAAAGGTCTGTAGTTGTGAAATATCTTTAATGACTGTTGACCGAGACTTTGCTGGAGAGGAATTCACTTTAAACTAAATAAAAGGGGTTTTATCTGCTTCATGATTTTGGGAAGACTAGGTCAGAACAAGAGACGGCAGAACAATGAGCTGTAACAGAGCAAACATTTAGCTTCCCTCTGATATGAGAGCCATCTTGGTATCAGTCTGACTTGATGCCCAGTAATGTGTTTACTCTCAGAAAATCGGTATCTTGAAATTGATGGCACAAGTGGAATTCTTCTCTGAGTTAACTACTTGATGTTGAATTTTTTTCTCAGAAAGATTGTCCATTCTGTGGAAAAATAACTTGCCACTTACTCTAATGAAGAAAGTTGTATGTGTTCAACAATGCATGACCGCTTAATTTCCTGCTAAATAACTTTTCACTTTCTCAGAGTCAGCTGTGTTTGTTTTTCCAGTTTGGTGCAGACTTGTTAAAGGCAGCAAGCAAGTGGGAAATGATTTTCTAACCATTGGAATGTGGAAGTAAATACAACCATGTTATGTACTCGGCTTATTCCTGAAAGTTCTGAGAAATTAACAATGCAAAATTTCCCTCCAAATATAAATAAACCCACCCAGAAGACTAATAATGTGAACTTCTGAATAACATTAATAAGGAAACGGAAAACACGCACACACAAAACTATGAGTAGCGATCCTATGTACAAGATGCACAGGCCAGCCATTTGATGTTGAATTTTTCTCAGATTATCCATCTCATCAAAGATCCTCTAGTAAAGGAAAAAAGGCCGTGCATGTTTAATAAGGCATGATCGTTTAATTTTCTGCTAAATATTTTCAACTTCTCGCACTGCAGTTGTACAATCATCTCAATTTCCAGCCCTGGTCTGCAGTTCTTTAGTTCAAACATATCTTCCTCTGGGATTGTGCTGCAGTTCTGAAGGATGGCTGTGTGAGGCTGGGCATCTTTATAAGACATGCTGGACATGTTGAAGAACATTTATAAACAGATCTCCTAACTTGATTTCTGAAGCTGAATAGCCCACAGAGGTTATGGAAGCACCTGCTTATAGGACATTGCATAAATGTCCTAAAAAATAAGAGTAACTAACTGTGGAACCAGAATGATGGTGGCTCCCAGTTACAGCTAGTCCTCGACTTATGACCACAATTGAGCCCAAAATTTCTGTTCTTAAGTGAATTTTGTCCCATCTTATTATCTTTCTTGACACAGTGATTAAGTGAATCACTACAATTGATAAGTTAGTAACATGGTTGTTAACAGAAATCTGGCTTGCCCGTTGACTTTACTTGTCAGAAGGATGCAAAAGGTGATCAGACCCTTTTTTTTTGCTTAAGAGAAATCTTAAGATTATCAGCAATGTTGCCTGGTGAGGATTGGGGGAGGCTGTCAGCCATCAAAGGGGAAAAAGTCATTAGTGGTGCTTTTCCTTTAGCCTGGAATCTAAATGGTCTCAGCATGTGGAAAATGAGGAAAGAATCACAAAAAGAAATGATTGTGAATCAAGATACAACGGCATAATTATTCCTTAGTGGGGGTTTTATTCTGAAGTTGTTCTTTGTGCCTTTAGCCAAATCAGATATCGTAGTTGCTGGAATTTTGGCATCTGATGAAGAAAACTTCCAGCATGTCCTTTCATAGAACAAAGAATGTCCATGTATAAAATACCTAGCCATTTGTTTCTCTTTCATGACATTCTAACTAACTAGTAAAATGTTCATGTTATCCATTATCTTAACTTTTTATTAGTTGATGTTTTATGTAAATTGTAAAGTCGGAGATAAATATTAAGCGTTTTATTTTCTGTAGAAAAAATAATAATTGGGAATCATGTGCCAATTATACATTTATATAGCAGGTATCTACCTGCATTTGCTAGAGGGCCTAATACAGGGGTCCCCAAACTTGGCAACTGTGGACTTCAACTCCCAGAATTCTCCAGCCAGCATAAGTCTGGTTTCACCCAGTCTATATGTATACTTTTGGTTTTTCTTGCCTAAGTATAGGACTTTTCTCTACATTGAATTTCATTTTGTTAAATATGGCCCAATTGATTTCTGAACTTGTATGTAACTATCAGTACTTAATGACAGTAAAGGATCATGGAAGGTTTGCAAAAACCACCTAACAATAAGAAGAGCTAAACTATGGAATGAGAATGGGGATGGACTTATCTGTCTGGGAAGCTTTAATCCAAATTCCTACAATAAGCAGGAGGTTATTGATGTCTGATTCCAGCCTGCCTCATTGAGCATCCTCACTTGACTGTTTCCCGGCTTAGCTTTTCACCAAAAGGTTGCAGTGGGTAGATGTTTCCTTATCATGTGTTTAAGAGAAACCTTCAGGCATCTGCAATGTCTCTTAGTTCAGGGGCACTAAATATGTTTTTTTTTTAAAAAAAAAAAGATGAATAGTATATAGTACAATATAGAAAATGCAAATAATTTTTCTGCAGACCACTCAAATTTTCTTGCAGGTCACCAGTGGTTCATGGACCACCAGTTGGTGACCACTGTCCTATCGAGTGTATTAGGACTGGAGAAAGCTGTCGCCGCTTAAAGGCAAAGAGGCATTATTGGTGTTTTTCCTTTAGCCTGGAATGTAAACTGACCCAGCATGTAGGAAATTGAGTTCTGTAAAATACCAAATGAGGAAAGAATCACAAAAGAAACCGATTATTTGTGAATCAAGATATGCACAATATAGTAGCAGAATTATTCTTGAAGGGGAATTTTATTCTGAAACTGTCCTTTGCATGATCAGTTCTGTCTTTGCACAGTTAAATCAAATACTGTAGTTTGCCATGAACTTTAGCATCTGATTAAGAAAATCAATCAGAAGTAAACAGTCCTAAGCCAAATATCCAGCACATTGCTCTTTTATGACATTCAACTTAAAATTGGCCCACTTATCAGAGTAATACTAATCCCGTCAAAGGCTACCTGCTTGATTCTGGTTTTAATTATTTAGTTTTTTATGAGTTGTTTTAATCCCACTTTATTATTTTTAAAAATAACTCAAAGCAGACATACCTAATACATCTCCTTCCCATTTTCCCCACAACAACAATCCTACAAGGTTGGCTTGGGCTGAGAAAGAGGGACTGGCCCAAAGTCACCCAGCTAGCTTTTGTGCCTAAAACTCACTATCTCCTAGTGATTGACCCAAAGTCACCCAACTGGCTTTCACGCCTAAGGTGAGACTAGAATTCACCAGCTCCTGGTGATTGGTCCAAAGTCATCCAGTCAGTTTACCTGTTTACGGCAGCTCTAGAACTTACAGTCTTCTGGTTTCTACCCTGTTCCCCTAACCACTAGACCAAACTGGCTGTATTTTTATTACTGACAATTTCTTTATCAGACACTATTCACTGGTTTTAAGAAAAATCTCCAGACATCAACAATGTCTCCAAATGAGAGTAGAATTGTAAAAGGCTGTAGCCCCCTTAAAGGCAAAGAGGCATTAATGGTGCTTTTTCTTCAGCTTGAAACAGCATGTGGGAAATTGAACTTTATAAAATACCAAATGGGAAAAGAATCATGCAAGAAAATGATATATTGTGAAACAAGACACACACAGTAGCATAATTATTCTTTAATGGGGATTTTGTTCTTAAATTGCCCTGTGCAAGATCCATTTTTCTTTATTCAAACCAGCTTCATTTTTGCATTCAGCTCCCCTGCCATAAAGGAAGCTTTTTGAAATATTGGAATTTTTTGACTTTTGCTCTCACAAGACTTCTTTCCTTCCTTAGTTAAAAATCTCCATTTTATTTATTTATTGTTGTATTGGATTTGGGGGGAGGAGGCAGCTTGGCATTTTACAGATGTTCCGAGCTTCAGTCAATACTAGCCAGCATGGGTATTATGGAATACTTCATTCAGTAAATGATACTTCATTCAGTAAATAAATTCAGGGAATTATGGAAATTGTAATCCAAAACATATAGAAGGACCACCAAATTTCCTTATCCCTGTTTCACATGCTGTGTTTCATGCAAGCTAAATTGCGTTGACTCTGCCTTGAAAAATATGGTTTGTCCTATTTATAAGATAGAGAATGGTGAGGTATATAAAAGAATATGATTTTTTATATTTTATAATTCCGACAGAAAGTTATTCTGGGGGGGAGAACCAATGCAGACCACTTTAAAAAGTGACTTATGACTGTTTTTCACACTTATGACCTTTGCAGCATCTCCATGGTCACATGATCAAAATTCAGAGGTTTGGCAACTGACTCATATTTATGACAGTTGTAATCCCCTCTTGTGACCTTCTGACAAACAAAGGCCATGGGGAAGTCAGATTCGCTTAACAACCAGGTTACTAACTTCAGTAACATCAACTGCAGTGATTCACTTAATAACTATGGCCAGAAAGGCCATAAAATGGAGCAAAACTCACTTCACAAGTGTCTCGATTTTGGGGCTCAATGGTGGTCATAAGTCAAGGACTACCTGGAATCTCTCTTCCTGTGTAAAAGCAACTCCTTTGGAAAAGAGATGGCAGGGAGATCATAGAGGAGAGCTGCATGCAGCTGCATCTTCTTATTTATTATAAAAATGTGACTATCTTTTTGAAAAGTTTGACTAATATTACACATCACTTGACCAAAAGAAAGCCAGAAAGAAACTGGCATATTCCTGTTAATATGTGGCATTAAGCAATCACGTTAAGCAAACTATTGTCGCTCAACATTTCATTCTCAGTGTGAGACAGACAATAATATTGAGGTAATTTAGAAGCTATTCAGTATAAATATTGAATCCGTGTGCAAGAATTACTGTAAATGGACATGCTGTTGAATGTTCCCACTATTACCAATACCAAGAAGCTGCCACACGAATTATATAAAAGCAGTAGGCTGCTTTTTATATATAGCGGCAAAGAACAGCTCTTAGCAAAACACTAGTTGATTATTGCTAATTTATGGGTGGCTGAAAGCACACTATTGAATGCCTCTGGCAGTCAGGTGCAGTAATTCCCCCCCCCCCCCTTCTGCATTTCTAGAAAAACTGGCTGCTTCAATTGCTTTGCTGTTCAAGATCTATCCTGGAGCAGTAAAAGATTCGAGATTAAAGAAGAAGGCTTAATTTATGCTTTTAGAATCTGTGATCTTGGAAGGGCTACAACTTGAAATATAGGTATGAAGGGCAGATCACAGTTTCGGATGGCGACAAGGCTCTAAGGTTAACTTCTGTTACAAGAGGATGATAGAGAGGTCTCCCTGTTTAGGGTACCATCCTGCTAGCAGGATGGCCAGAGCAGGTCGGTGGGGGGAGGAAAAAGGAAGGGGTGAATCACCATAGGATTATTGTGGTTAGTCGCGCAGTCAGCCAGATGTTCGGTTTGGGATTGGTATTTTTGTCTCTCCATGGAGTCTTCCCAAGGACCTGGGATAGCCAGGAGAGGTGGATGTTTGATGATGGTAGAGGTATCCTGGCAGGATGTAAGCTATTCTAAATAAAGTTGCCTTCTGCTGATAGTGAATTTGTTAATGCCAATGAGGTTCATGTGGTGCTCCAGTTGTTTTGGGGTTGCACCCATGGCACTTATGACTGTGACATACCTGTACAAAGGTATGACCTTTGCCTTCTTTTGTCATTATTATTGTTATTGGGTTTGTCTCTTTTTTAATTTAAATGGGATGTTAACAAGGTACGATGGCATAGTAGTTAGAATGCAGTACTGCAGGCTAATTCTGCCAACTGCCAGCAGTTTGATTCTCACCGGCTCAAGGTTGACTCAACCTTCCATCCTTCTGAGATTGGTAAAATGAGGAGCCAGATTGTTGGGGGCAAGAGGCTGACTCTGTAAACCACTTAGAGAGGGAGGTGAAACACTGTGAAGTAGTATATAAGACTAACTGCTATTGCTATTGCTGTTTTCCTTCCTTCCTTCCTTCCTTCCTTCCTTCCTTCCTTCCTTCCTTCCTTCCTTCCTTCCTTCCTTCCTTCCTTCCTTCCTTCCTTCCTTCCTTCCATCCATCCATCCATCCTTCCTTCCAAGGTGTACAGTGGTTAAAATACAGCATTGCAGGCTAACTCTGCTGGCTGCCAGCAGAACAGGCTCAAGGTTGACTCAGCCTTCCATCCTTCTGAGGTCGGTAAAATGAGGAGCCAGATTGTTGGGGGCAAGAGACTGACTCTGTAAACCACCTAGAGATTGTTCTAAGTAAAGCACTGTGAAGCGGTATATAAGTCTAAGTGCTATTGTTATGGTAAGTAAGATCCAAAATGTTTAGTTTTGTCTTTATAGCTCACTTGGATTAAAACAAGTATAAAGATAGTTTTCCACTAAAAGTTTTAGATATTGCTGCCATCTTCCCTGTCTTTGAATTCCTGTAATGTATAGGAGTCTAATGTAATGGTATGTTACAAAGCATCATTATCAAAATGAAATGTAAACTCAAGGCAAATGTGCTGCCTTTTTTCCCAAGCTTGTTTAGTTACGGCTTGTATTTATTTAAAGGCTAAAGGAGGATTTTATTGATGGATTAAACCATTATGCATAGATGAATGGAATGCAGACAACATAAAAAAGCTGTTTTATATCTTTAGTGCATTACTATTGAGTGTGATATGTAAAACACACATCAGTTAGGGCTTAAGCACACTTGGGGAGGGTTATATTTCACAGTAACAGGTGATACATGGCACCAACTTGAAAGGTCAGTACACAGAACATATAACGTGAATTAGTCATATGACCTCATAAGTTGACCAATCTGCAAGTTTTTTCTTTCTTTCAGTGAGAACCAATAAATAACTCAGAAGAATCATCCTTGGCTTTGGGTTGACATTGGATATTTCATTGAAAATGGAGATAGAAATGTTTTAAATAGCAACAAACAAAATATTTAAATATGAGGCAGCAGTGGGCAGCAGCTGCCGAAAAAGCCAACAGTTCTACGCTGCATAAACAGAGGGATAGAATCAGGATCAGGTGAAGTGTTAATGCCATTTTGGAATGTTTTGGTAAGGCCACACTTAGAATACTGCATCCAGTTTTGGTCACCACGATGTTAAAAAGATGCTGAGACTCTAGAAAGAGTGCAGAGAAGAGCAACAAAGGGGACTGGAGGCTAAAACATATGAAGAACCTGCCACAAAGAAAAGGGAGTCAAGCTGTTCTTCAAAGCATCTGAAGGCAGGACAAGAAGCAATAAGGATGGAAACCTATCAAGGACAGAAGCAATCTAGAACTAAGGAGAAAATCATTTGTTTTAAGTGATGCAGGGTTTCCTGCCTATGCAGGGGATTGGATTAGAAAAGACCTTCAAGGTCTCTTCCAACTCTGCTACTATATTCTATTCTATTCTATTCTATTCTATTCTATTCTATTCTATTCTA
>BLBF01000059.1:11567061-11578176 GCA_015471245.1 Laticauda colubrina | reverse complement strand
TCCTTCCTTCCTTCCTTCCTTCCTTCCTTCCTTCCTTCCTTCCTTCCTTCCTTCCTTCCTAGGTGTGCAATGGTTAAAATACACTGTTGCAGGCTAACTCTGCTGAACTGCCAGGAGTTCAATCCTGACCAGCTCAAGGTTGACTCAGCCTTCCATCCTTCCTGAGTCTGTAAAATGAGGGCCCAGATTGTTTGTGGCAATAGGCTGACTCTGTGAACCACTTAGAGTGTGCTAAAGCACTGTGAAGTGGTATATATGTTTCATTAATTATGAAACTTTAAACAGACTATTACAAGTTCAATTTAGTAGATTTATGATGGGGATATATAAACAGAATGGCTTGTAGAAAGCCCAGAGAGTTTTAACATAATGATTTGGGAAAATATTGATATTGTTTATTTTTTCGGCTGATAGTCATTCTTCAAAAGGAAAGAGAGGAAGGGGGAATCTATGGCTGATTTCTACCAAAATTGAGTAATGGGGTGAAATTGCTGAGTGTTTTACGAGAAGAAGAATAAATGCAATCTATACTGGGATTCCTGTGGGAAAACAAAGCAATTAGTGCATTTCCTAGGTATGCTTTTAAAAGATACACAATTTTTGGGTTGCTACATATTCTTCTCCATCAAGTTATTTATACTTATGCTCAAATTTTTCTCATCTGTTTATGACACTATTTTAATAGTTGTTTTTTTCTCCTTTTCTGCAACCTATTCGCATTACATGCAAAGCAAGTTATAGTTCGACTGCCTCTTATGCTGTTACTATTTACCATATTTGAAGTAGGGGATTTTAATACACAGACAGACAGATATAGATATATAGGATGAAGAGGTATGAGAGAAATATGATAGAGCAATATAATACTGTACATTTTTGGCTGAATGTGAAGCAGGGATGCAAAACCTGTGATGTTCAGGTGTGGCTGAATTCAATTCTCTGCTCACTGACTGGAGTTGGGAATTGTAGACCAGAAACACAGGGAAGGCAGGGTTTTCCTATGCCAAGGATATCTTAGCACTGAAGGTCGAAAGTGTGATGAGACACAGATTGTTGTGTTTTGTTTGAGTTTGAGAAATCTTCTGAAAATCTCTACAAGGTTTGGCTTTATGATGGCTACTCTGAAAGGACAAATGGCTAGCTTTTAGCTTTCTCAGGGATTGATGAATTGATTTAAGAGCCATCAAGTCAGTGGCACCTCTTAGTATCCATACATCGATTTGATGGGATTGACCGGGGAGACAGGAGAGCAGTCTTCCAATATTTGAGGGGCTGCCACAGAGAGGAAAAGGTCAAGCTATTTTCCAAGGTACCGTATATACTTGCATATAAGCTGACTTTAGAACGCTTTTTTTTTTCCCAAAAAAGTTGGGGGTCGGCTTATACGTGCATAAATCTGATTTGCTGGAGCAGCGACTTAGCATGGCGGCTTCGCGCAATGAGAGTCTTGGCTCTCATCGCGCGGAGCCTCCACGCTAAGTCGCTGCTCCAGCAAGTTGCCACGCTAAGTTGCTGCTGCAGCCCTCACCTGGACCTTTGCAGCCTTTCTCCTTGGATGGACGATGAGCCGCAACTTTTGCCCTGCCGACTTTTCCCTCTGTATTTTTCCCTCTTATTTATTTCCCTCTAATTTAATGCGGGTTTTTGCAAAATGCCTCATTTTGGGGCAGTTTTTTAAGGGTCAGCTTATATGCGAGATCGGCTTATATGTGAGTATATATGGTACTCAAAGGCCAGACAAGGAATAATGGATGGAAACTGATGAAGGAGAGACTCAACCTAGAAATAAGGAGAAATTTTGCGACAGTGAGAACAATCAACCCATGAAACAGAAGTTGCCTTCAGAAGTTGTGGGAGCTTCATCACTGAAGACTTTCAAAAAGAGACTGGATTGCCATTTGTGAGAAATGATGTAGTGTCTCCTTCTTGGGCAGGGGGCTTGGACTAGATGACCTACAAGGTCCCTTCCAACTCTGTTAATCTGTAAGATTTTTTTCCCCATGATATTCTACCCGTAACCTGGTCCTTCTTGTCTTCCAATGGTTCCTCCATCATCTCTGTAACTCTGTTGATAATCATTCTCTTCTTCTCTTTCCTTCTACCTTTTCCATCCAAAAAGCCTTTTCCAGAGAGCTAGGTCTTTGCACAATGTGTCTGAAACAGGATATTTTGAGTTCATTTGTGCCTCAAGTTCAGTGATCGCATTCTCAGGGATAGCCTTCGGGAAACAATTACCATTTGCCCACAATTATTATTATTGTTGTTTTAACTTGTTTCCTTGACTGTATGTCGTTGTGACCCCGACTGCTCTATTGGATGAGTGTCCTCAACTAGTTAGGTTAGATTAAAATGGAACTGGGTTATTTATGATTTTGCGTGTTGTGGGAATGAACCCATTGTCCGCAGTGTTGTGTAAACGTAGGATGTGAAATAAGCCTTAAAATGATTGATTTGGGAGAGCGTTACATGCTTACAAGCAGTCTTTGACTTATAATCACAATTAGGGCCAGAATTTCTGTCACAAGATGAGCTGTTAAGTGGGACACAGCCATTTTTTTTGCCACGGTTGTTAAGTGAATCACTATAATGTGTAAGTGAATCGAGGGGCCATTAAAGGGGAATCAGATTTCCTTCTTGACTTGTCAGAAGCCAATTGGGAAGGTCACAAGTGGTGGATCCCATGACCCTGGGAAGATGCAACCGTCATAAATACATACCAATGGCCAAGCCACCAAATTTGGATCATGTGACCGTTGGATGCAGCAACAGTTGTAAGTGCAAAAACTGGTCGTAATAAGTCAGTGTGTTTGTCAAGAAGGTGCCAAATAGTGAGGAGGAAGGAAGATGCTATTTCCTGCTACATAATCACACTTTCCAAGCTGCTGTTCTTCAGAGGGATTAAAATTGATCTTTTCTGCACTGGGCATCTAGAATAGAATGGAGAGAAGTTATGATTTGGGAGCAGGCTATAATAATAATGATGATGATGATGATGATGATAATAATAATAATAATAATAATAATAATAATAATAATAATAATAGTAGTAGTAGTAGTAGTAGTAGTAGTAGTAGTAGTAATCATCATCATCATCATCCAAGCCCAAATCGGTTAAAACTGGACATGAGGTTTTATACAAGTTTTTAGAACCGGGGAACTTTTTTTCCAAACTCTTGTTTTATCTCTTCTTCACGTTTGGCAGCTTGCATTGCACAGCTTGGGCATGTAAGTTGAGTTCAAGCATAGGTGTGTTCGAGAGTAAACAGTGAAACGGCAAGGAAGCTCTCTTTTTTATTTTGTGAGATATGCAAGACCAGGGTGCTGAAATTCGTAGGATATCATGGAAGAGATAAGTTCTACTCTCTCAGAACAGTTTTGGACTGGGGCAATTTTATTTATTGATGGAAAAGGCCACCGGTAGAAAGGTTTTACTTCTTCCTTCTCAACCCGATGATTGAAATGAAGGAAAAAGTGGATTGTATGCAATCTGCAGTGCACTTGTTTTGTGATTCATTTTTGCGAACGTGTTCAGCCAAATGTTTCTGGTATTTTTGTTATTATTATGGTTGAGGTCTTTCTTTAAAATGTGTTGAGTGTGAAAAATTAGAATGTGCTTCTTTGTACAGTTCTCATTTTTTTTCTCTGCAAAAAGAGGATGTTTTTCGATGAATTTAGAGGGAAGGGATGGAAGCTAAAGTTTCCCCATGGTTAATTTTCGACAAACAGTATTTCTGTTAGAAAATGCAGGGAGAATAGGACATATCTTTTGGTTTCTTTGATGAGTGGATATATAACTACATATAACATAATAGAGATGGCAGTTTTTATCAAATGCAAACTTATGTAGTTGCATGATCCAAGCTGAAAAGGCGTAAATATATATAGGTAGGAGCATTAGTAATGTGCAAAAAGTATTTGTTGACTATTTGTTGATAAATCTTCAGGGGTGCTCATTTTGAGTTCAATAAATGAAACTTAGTGAATATTGATTGTTTTACAAGAATATTTACAATTGTACATCTATTTACCATAATTTTCATCCTTGAACAAAATTTAAACACATTCCGGATACATTTAAAAGATTGTATCTGGAATGTGTTTAAATTTTGTTCAAGGATGAAAATGCACGATGTGTATGAGTATGTGTGCATGTGAGAGAGATACACATACACACACACATTTATATAGTATTATATATACATACACATATACATACATTTACATACATACACGCATGCATACACATACATACCTACATACCTACATATCAATCAATCATTTGAATCTCTTCAATGGATCTGGAATGTATCTGGAATGTGTTTAAATTTTGACCAAGGATAACAATGATGGTAAATATAGGTTAAAAATCTCAAAAAAATAACAGAAAGAACAAGATCCTTTAAATATGAAATATATATTTGGAGAATCTATGGTTCTGAGCAAGAGAAAAGGAAGACAAAATCCCTGAAATGTCAAAATAGCAATTGTAGTAATGTAACCAAATATGTTGTCCACAGCCACAAACAATGTAAAATGATGTATCAAAATTAATATTGGAAATTTAAAATTTCAAAAAAATAAAATAAACAGAAAGCGTGACATGCTGTTTTATAGACATGTGAAGCATTTTAATCTTTTCCATGTATCTGGGATGTGTTTACATTTTGATCAAGGATGAAAACAATAGTAAATAGATGCACAATTTTATCATATTTTGTGTTCCAACATTTTATATATTCAATATCTCTCCCCCCTTCTCCCCCCCAAATCTGTAATAGCTTAATCACATGCTGTTGCAATCCATCTGTTGTGTTTTCAGTGACCGACACAGGGAGGATATGTCCCAACTCTTCGTATTTCCTCCAGGGTATGATGAGAGTTTTTTAACAAGCATCTTCCTTTTCCAGGTAACTCCTGATGTTCGCCATGAGAGCCTCAGTTGCAAGACTTTTCCACATCTGCTGATAAAAATGATCAACAAGTCTCGTAAGTCCATTCTCTGCTGTTTTTTTCTTCCTGCCTTGCATGCCCTCTGCTAATCCAAAAATAAATATTTCAAATTGACAGGGTAAAAGGGGAAACGAAAAAGAGGACAGTTACAATCTTGAGTCGTCCACAAAAATAGAAAACCACAAAAGTAATATTAGTAAAAGAGTTTACGCGGATAGTAAAAAGACATTCAAAGACAAATAGTAAATGTGAAAAGGGGGAAAGAAAAGGCAAAGGAGATTGGGAAAAGGAAGAAAAAAATAAAAGAACAGAAAACATAAAAAATAATTGTAAGTTCTTCTCAGCAGTTTTATATACACAATTATAATCAAACTTTTCTCTCTAATAATTCTTTCTTTCTATAATCAATTATTTCTAATCATCAAAATCTTTATTATGCAAACATGGGCTTCCTACCCTTAATGAATATCAATAATGTGTTTCCTCTAATCAAACTAGTCAATTTGTTCATCTCAGCAATGAACAATGTCAAATCTTGCCATTTCCGCAATGACCCAGGGTGGGATACAAAAGCAACAAAAAACAGGTGAAGTCCCTTTAATTCCTTCAACTTGGCTTTAAAGATCCAATTATCATTGACTGGAGAAAAAAACTCCCCCACAAACAGTTGCAAAAAGAAAGAGCTTCCATTCAAACTCAAAATACATATAAATTATAAATAGAAAAAAAAGAATACAAACCACACTGAAGAATTAATGAGACAAGGCAGGATAAAGGCTGAAGACACCCACAGATATTGAAATACACACACTGGGAAGGATGCCAGAGCTCAGATAAGAACTGACAGACTAGAGATATTTTCACGCCTTGGTTCCAGCACTGGCAGGTGCACAGTTTGTCCTTTTAAACAGTCTGCAGCCCATGAAGGGAATCAAGGCCCTTTCCTCCCCCCTCGACCACGCGATTCACATTGCTCCCTTATCCGCTCATCCCTGCATGCCCTAGAATGAAGAGGGGATGGGCCTGGGTTTTCCTCTGAATGCCCAGCCAGCCTGTGCCCTTCCCCAGTTTCCTCCACAACCACCGGTGCCATACTCCCACTCCCTGTCAGCTGTTCCTCCTATCCCTCGGAGTCAGATTCTAACAGGGGCATGACAATTTCTGTGGAAATAATAGAATAATGGAAGCTGGAAGGGACCTTGAAGGTCTTCTAGTCCTGCCTTCAGGTGCTTTGGAGAACAGGTTAACTCCCCGTCTTCTTCATTGCTGCCCTTCAGATATGGAGCATTGCTATTGTGTCATATCATATAATGATAAGCACACATGTCATGTGTGCACGGTAGTCTCTGTGCATCTTTGTGCAAACAGGGTAATCATATTCTGTAATCACCTTCTGTGGCTCTCTTCCAATTGTGTATCCCCCCACTCCTAAAAGGAAAAGGTCTGGCTTCGATAGAATATTCATCTTTAAAATCTTCTGTATTCCTGTATATATTTGAATTCAACTTTTCTTGGTAAAATTGTGGTAGACAATGTATCGTCATTGTTCAGTGGAGATGTTCGTCAATAAGTTCCTGTTTAATCAGGAAATCAGATCTAGGAAAGGGTGGGATTCTATCCATTTGGACTGATTTGGGCAAACCGGATGTTAAGCTTTCCTCTGGTTCGCCGAAGCGGTATTTCAACCAATCAGCTGGCCCCGCCCATCCCTTCCCTCCCAGGAGTCTCCACGTGGCCCATTTTTGATGGAGGTGAGTACTGGGTCTACGCAGACGCTCTGAGAGGGGGAAAAATGGGCCTTTCAGAAGTCTGGAAATGGGCCTGTTTCTGGCTTCCAGAAGGCCCCCAGAGCCCAGGGGAGACCGTTTTCTCCCTCCCAGAGGCCCAAGGGAAGCCTCCAGACCCTTGGGAAGGCAAAAAATGGCCCTCCCGGAAGTATCGGAAGTCTGGAAACTGGTCTGTTTCCAGCTTCCTGTGGGCCTCCAGAGCCTGGGGGAGGCTGTTTTTGCTCTCGGAGAGGCCCGAGGGAAGCCTCCAGCCCTTGGGAAGGCAAACAACAGCCCTCCTGGAAGTTTCAGTAAGCCACGCCCACCCCGCAACTGGCAGCGAACCGATTGCTGGGATTTTTGAATCCCACCCCTGGATCCAGGGTTTGTTTTAGGTATTCGACTTACGACCCAAAATTTCCCTTGCATTTTAAGACAATTGCTCTGGGAGATTTGCCCCATTTTACAACTTTTCTTGCCCACAGTTTGTTAAGTGAATCACTGTAGTTGTGAAGTTAGTAACACGGCTGTTAAGGGAATCTGTCTTTTCCTTTGAATTTGCTTGTTGGTAACTATGCGACCCTGATCACATGAATCATAAATACATTCTGGTTGACAAGTATTCCGAATTTGGATCACATAACCACAGGGATGCTTCAATGGTCATAAGTGTGAAACATGTTCGTGTCACTTTTTTTTAGTACCATTGTAATTTTGGCCACTAAATGAAGGGTTTATAAGTCAAGGAAAACTTTTAATGGTGTATTTTATGGCTGCCAGGAATTTTTGCATTTTGTAAAATATTCAGCATTTATTGCAAAGGTTGCAAAAGTTTATCCTCAAAACATTTATGGTAAGAGGTTGGCAAATTATCAGCACCAGTTGCCTTTATGGTTTTAGTCTTTTCAATAGCTTCACAAAATTTGTCCTTGATTTTCTTCAGTAAATTCTGTTTATGTAAATATTTACCCACTTTTTCAAGGGAAAGTTCTTTTCTTTTAACATAAAGTAGAATAATACTCGCAGGCTGGTAGCTTTATCAATCTTTTTCCCAAATACCATCACTCTGCTAAACAAATAATTCCCTCAACACTGTCCAACTATTTACAAAGTCCGCACTACTATTACTATTAATCTTCTCATCACTCCTTATTGCCCATCCCCTCCCACTTGTGACTGTATGACTACAGCTTTGTCGCTTGTATTCTAACAATTTATATTGACTGTTTCCTAATATGATTTGATTGCTTATTGTATCCTGTGACTACTATTAAGTGTTGTACCTTATGATTCTTTTTTTGTAAAAAGTTTTTTATTTTTTAATTTTTATATATCTTTTCACGTGAGCAACAAGTTTCCAGATTATAATACTTGTACAGTCATACTTTCATTTCCGTTAATCTTATATAATATTAACTCATATTATTATCCATTTCACTCATTTTTAAATAAATTTGCATTTCATATTTCAGTTCATTAATTCAATATCAATATCATTTCATCCATACATAAGTTTTCAATTCATTATCCCCTATTATTTCCATTTTCAGCTTATCACCTATTTTATTTTGCATTACACATCATTATTGCCCTTAATTTTCTCTAAGCCGATATATAATAAACAACCTAAGAAGAGTAAATATATAGTAAAGCCAATATATTTAGGATCCACATGATATTTTTCATTCCCCTTCTCATGATACAATTCTAATATCCATTAAATAATCAACTGTATGTATATCCCCACCAGTAAATCACTAGAATAACTTCTTAATATCTCTCATTTTATCTTCACTTTATTTATAATCATGCATAATCATATTTTCATTCATTTCCATTCCCTTGTTTAATCCTCCAAAAATGAAAAGGGTTCATAACAACACATTTTATATACAGTTCATACTTGTATCCCCTTTATAGAATCCCTAACCCTTATCTTTGAATTTTTTGGCTTTATTATTATTTCCCTTTTCTAAATTTCCCTCTTCTTCCATTTTTCCTTCTAGCATTTCGCCCATCTTCTCCCCCCCCCCCCCTTTCCTGTTCTCTTTTTTGAAGTTGCTGCGTGTATAATTTCTTCTTCTTTTGTTTAATCCTGGGAGCGTTTTCTCTTTTATTTATTAACTCTGCCATCAATGTCATAGTTTTAATTCCTTTAGTGTCTTTTGGCAGTGTCTCTTGTTCTCCATGTCTATCTGAGTCTCTTTCTTCTTCCTTTAACTCCACCTCACTGGAATTTCTTTGTCCTTCTGCCATCGCCATTATTTTCTTTTCCAATATTTCCAGTAATTCCCTTCTTTCTTTCAGCATTCCTCTTACAGTTTGCAATTCCAACTGAAGTCTTTGCTTATTTCTTCCACTTTTTATAACCAGGTAAGCTATTAATATTCAAAGTCTTTTATTGCAATCCTTGCCAAAAGTCTCCTTTTATCTTTGTTTCTCTTGTTCATCCTTCTGTCTCTTTCACAATCAACACCCAACAGTCCCAGGGAATTGCATTTGTATATTCTCTTAGTAGAGTTTCTCCCCCTTTTAAAAAAAATTCTGGGGTTATTATTATTTTATTTATCTTTTGTTTCATAACAGTTATAAGTCCAGTCAATTTCCGTAAGATTTTGTCGGAAAAAATGTCTTTGACCATTATAGATGGCACTCTGTATCACTTTCCACTTTTCAAAGTTCTTTTCTTTTATCTTTTAATTATATTAAACATTAATTTCCAACTATTTCCATAATTAATTTTCTTAATAATAACAATTCCAGGCAAGTCCAGCATTTTATCCAATGCCTAATTAATGCCAATTTATATTTTTCAAAATTTAGTGTCTGATTTCATTGTAACTTTTTATACTCCAATTTTGTTTACCTTGTATTTTCCTCTTATTTTCTGTTCACCGCTGTGATACTCTTACATGAGGATACTTTCTTTCTATTTCTCAGGGTTATTAAGAAAAAATTCAGTTCTTTTATCTGGTTACACATCGCTCATCACTTCACCACTCCAGCGCAAATTTAGGATCCCACCAGGTTTCCATCTTCAGGGCAGCCATTTTAGACTGCTGTTTCTCCCTGTCTTTCAGGGGAGTAAGAACCTAGCTAGAGAGGGGAGATGCAGCTCCCCTCGACCCAGCTGGTGGTCTCCCCTTTTTTCCCCACCCCTCCGAGGTGGGTCAGATGGCTCCGGTCCCGTAGGAACCCTTCCAACAAGGTAAACATGGATCAAAGCAGTGCACAATCGCGGTCTCTGATCCATCATTGACAGAAATGCCACCGGAATCCATTGTACCTTATGATTCTTGACTCTTGCAAATGTATCTTTGCTTTTATGCTTTTATGCATTTGCACCAAGACAAATTCCTTGTGTGTCCAATCACACTTGGCCAATAAAGAATTCTATTCTATTCTATTCTATGCTATGCTATGCTATGCTATGCTATGCTATGCTATTCTATTCTATTCTATTATCTCACTGCTTTTCTTGGCTTCTTTGATTGTCTAAAGTACACTGTACACTGATTGTGATAGCAATGCTTTTCCAGTCACCAGTTAAATTAATAGTTTTAAAGTTGTCCCCAAGGTGCTTTTTTTCAATATGCAACTGGACTTTCTTGGTTGTTTTTTTTTATGACATTTCACTTCTCATCCAAGAAGCTTCTTCAGCTCTGACTGGATCCTGAGGAATGGAAGGATTTATATTACTTGCAGACAGCTAGTCATTTGCATCCTTTTTAAAGGGCCATTGAAGCACTTGGAGGTTTATCTGTGTCCTCAGGGTCACCTGAGTTGTTCTAATAGTTCCTGTAGTCTGCAATTTTTCCTCTGGAAATCCATTCCTACTCCCACACTATTCATAGGGTGTCCATCCCAAAGTACATAGCTAAAAATCTATGGAGATTCTCAGTCATCCAGGTCATAGTTGTCCCAAGATGCTTTTTTGGGGGTAACTGGGCAAGAAAGTTTTTCAGTTTTTCTTGGAAGACTTTTCGCTTCACATCAAAGAAGCTTCTTCAGCTCTGACTACTTTTAAAGAATTTACAAACTTGAGTGGGAAATTTCCCAAAGACCTTGGTTGGTGGCAGCTTCCGTGTTCTGCAGTTTGGAGGGTTGGGTTGCATGCAAAGGTTGCACAATGAAAAGCAGCTTTTCTTCCCCATCCCCTGAAAAGGGTTTCCAGAAATTTGAGGGACATGCCAGGGTCATTCATTGTTTGAATGGAATCACATGGCACTGCAAAATGAAACAGAGTAAAGTTTCATGGAGTGGAACCAACTGAGAGCTGCAGGTGGTTTCACTTCTGCAGTTTAGTTCTGCTTGCTTACCTGTGTCACGATGAATAACTTAATAGAATAGAATAGAATAGAATAGAATAGAATAGAATAGAATAGAATAGAATAGAATA
>BLBF01000059.1:11553904-11567051 GCA_015471245.1 Laticauda colubrina | reverse complement strand
TAGAATAGAATAGAATAGAATAGAATAGAATAGAATAGAATAGAATAACAGAGTTGGAAGGGATCTTGGAAGTCTTCTAGTCCAACCCCCTGCTTAGGTAGGAATACCACTTCAGACAAATGGTCGCCCAAATCTTTTCTTAAAAACTTCCATTGTTGGAGTATTCACAACCCCTGGAGGCAAGTTGTTCCACTGATTAATTGCTCTCACTGTCAGGAAATTTCTAGGTCGCTTCTCTAAAACTTGAGTTTAATATTTGGGAGGGAGAGAAAAGGGAATGTATGATGTGGTGTGGCACAAAAACAACAAAGTCACAAAAGTAGGTAAAGTCCTTTTAATACCTCCAATTTGGCCCCAATGTCCAGTTATCATCAACTGGAGAAAAAACTCTCCCAAGAACAGTTTTGAAAGGGAAGAAATTCCATCCAAACTCAAAGTACATATAGATTATAAATAAAAACCAACACAAACCAGGCTGCAGCAATGAACGAGACAGGGCAGGATAAGGAATTGCAGAATTCAAAAGATAACGAAACACACTCAGTTGGGAGGACACCAGAACCCAGATAAGACTTGACAAAATTATCTATTAACAACAAAAAGATAATTTTCACTTTGCTTTCAGGATGGTGCTGTGCACAAACACCCTTTTTAAATCCTGTTTTCCCAGCTGCAGCTAATGAAGGGAATCAGGGCCCTTTTCTCCCCCGTAACCCCCGTTTCTCCCTTATCCCTTCCTCCCTGCGTGTCCTAGGATGAAGAGGGGATGGGCCTGGGTCTTCCTCTGAATGCCCAGCCAGCCTGTGCCCTTCCCCAGTTTCCTCCACAGCCACTGGAGCCACACTCCTACTCCCTGTCAGCTGCTCGACCTCCCCCTTGGTGTGATTCCAACAGGGGCATGACAGAATGCTTAGATACAGGGAGTCCTCAACTTATGACAGCCTAATGACTGCTCAAAATGCCAAAAAGCTTCAAAAAGGGTGTTTATGACTGCTGGCCTAACCTACTTGCGGTCAAGTGGTTTTTAAAGGAGTGCTTGGGAACTGGCTGATATTTACGGCTTGGTTGCAGCATCCTGTGGTTAACATGAGTGTAATTTGCAAGAGAGTCACTGAGGTCAGGGGTTGTACAACCCTTGTAAATGGAGTCACTGTGTTTACATGATTGTGATTTGCAACACTTTGCTGCCATTGTTCAGCAGAAAATGGCAAAAAAAAAAAAAAAGCCGATTGGATATGCTGGATTCATTTAACAGCCATGTGAATCATGTCACCTTTGTGCCATCCCTATGGTCACGTGGTCGAAATTCAGGTGCTTTGGCCACTGACTCATTTTTATGACCATTGCTTTGCCCCCAAGGACATGTGATTTACTTTTGCAGCCTTCTGAGAAGCGAAATCAGTAGGATAACCAGATTCCACTTAACAGCTAAGCTACTAAGCTAAAAGATATTGGACTAAAATATACACATGGTTGGAAAAAATGATTAAACAACATATAGATTTGAAGCCTGAAATATTTTTTTCATTAGGAATGGTACCTGAAGGTTATAGGAAAGAAAAAACATACTTAATCATACATGTATTAACAGCAGCTAGAATTGTATTTGCTCAAAATTGAAAAAGTGATAAGATGCCGATAGAGGCAAAAACAATTGTAAAACATATTTGAATGTGTAGAAATGAATAGATTAACATTAGAAATTAAATAAAAAGAAGAATCTGAATATTACATGGTATGGGACTTGTTTTATAAATAGCTAGAAAATAAAATATATTAAAAGGGATTAGATGTAATTATGAAGCAATAAGAGAAACCAGTGTAATAGATATACTGAATATTACTCATATATATGGGAATGTGATTATTATTATATGGTTATACTGTTAAGAAGAATATTATTAGTAATTGTCAAGCACATGAAATTGTACCTAATCGACGCATGATTGAAATGGAATGGATTTATCGTATGTTAAAAATAATTAAAAAAAATAGTCTAAAAACAACAAGAACAACTAAACTAACTTATCATCTGCAATGATTCACTTAACAACTGTGGTGAGAAAGGTCACTGAAAATGGGCAAAAGGCATTTAACTGACTTAACAACAGAAATGTTTGGGGCTCAATTGTGATTGTAAGTCGAGGATTGCCTGTATTAGAGTTCAATGCAAGAGAGCCCTGATAACTAACAACTTGGTATCTAAGGTCTTGGCACCACAAACTAAGCTGACTTATACATTTTCCTCTTTCTCTCTTACTTTCTGCGTGGTGCGTTTGTGAACCCAGTCTATTAGGTTAGTTAATGGTTCAATCCACTGTACAAACCCAGAAAATGGATTAACCAAGTTAAGTCTGTTCTGCAAACTCTGCCAGGATGAAGGACTTAAAGGAGTTAATTTGCTAGGTCCTGCATAATCTGCTTTTAAATAGGTTGCTTAATGGCCTTTCTGGAGCTCCCCAGCCAGTTCAGTTCTGACCATCTGCTCCATTTTCTTTTCCTGCCCTGTGATTTATAGAATTAATAGTAGGTACACAGCTGTAGTGTTAGCGAGTGGGTGTCAGCTGAATAAAATTAGGTTCTCTTTTTTCAACATTGTTGAGGAATGAACGTAGAGTCATGTGTTTTTTAATTTCATCTTTACAAAATTGTATTCAAAACTGGGAGAGCAAGAAGTGTGGAGGCTATAAATCAAGCCAGGCTTTTCTTTGGCTTACAGACATACTTACTTTATTGCTTCAAAAATATCAGTACAAAACGACTTTAGTTTGTGTCTAGGCATTAGATGTATGTGTCCCCCCCCCTCTGAATACCAAGCGATACCCCAAACTTTGCTCCCTTTTCTTACTGAAGAGAAAGAAAGGACATTTGTACATCTTTTTCAAGATGGGTCGAAACAGAAATAACTTCACTTCAGCCACCCTCATTTCTTTCTTAATCCTTTTGTGCACACAGCAGAAAGGATGCGATAGAAGTAGTCCTTGACTTATGACAACAACTGAGCCGAACATTTCCACTGCTAAGGGACACAGTTGTTAAGTGAGCTTTGCTTGCCATGGTCCTTAAATGAATCACTCTGTTGTTAAGTTAGTAATAGGACCTGGCTTCCCCACTGACTTTGCTTGTTCAGACAGTCACAAAAGGGGAAATCACATGATCCCAGGACACACAACCATCATAAACACGAATCAGTTGCCAAGTGTCTGAATTCTGATCACATGATCATGGGGAGGCTGCCACCGTCGTATGTGGGAAAAAGTCATTTTTCCCAGGGTTGTTGTAACTTCAAACAGTCACTGAATGAACTGTTGGAAGTCAAAGACTATGCTGTTTTCCTTAGCTGCATTGTTTTGCCTGCAATCTACATTACGTTTGGCCTTGATTACAACAAGCCAAGTTGGAAGTAAAGTTTCTTTTGCTGCTTTGAGCTACCTATTTTTATACGTAACGGCATTCAAAGGTGCAGAAAGAGTATCAGGTGCTAGGAACATTGAGTTAGCAAAAGCTTCTAAATTCCATGACTGTTGATCACTTTCCCAATACCTACCCATGTTTTCCTGAAAATAAGATCCTTTCTCAGTGGTGGTATTCTACCGGTTCAGCCCGGTTCTACCAAGCCAGTAGGAGTGAAGAGCAGCAGAGACTCAACTGGTTCTCTCCACTGCTCTGCTGTTGGGCCCACCTGCCTGCCCAGGCTCCCATACTCACCTTTATCCTCTGAATTTGAAGTGCAGCTGCTTTGCGTGGCACAAAAGGGCACCACGTGGCAGCTGCTGAAGCGACCAGGATCGTGCAGCTTGCAGGAGGTGAGTTAGAACGCCACTGAGCCTACACAAATGCCTCTATACCTGCACAGTGTATTTGGTACACGGGCGCATGCAAGTATGTGCACATGCGCAAAGCACACTCACCAACCCAAAACACTAATCGCCAGAACCAAACGCCTGGCAGACAAGACACATATAAAGACTGAACTATGCACCCTGACTAAAGTATTGACAGCCAACAGCTTCCACAAAAACAAAATCACCAGCTTGATCCACAAAAACATACCAACACATAACAGAGACCTAGAAGATCAACAGACCTATGGAACAGTTGTCCTGCCCGACATAAGAGGTACTACAGACAAAATCAGTAAGATACTACACAGGTATCACATCAAGACTGCCTTCAAAACAGACAAAAAAATAGTAGCCATCCTTAGAAACCCCAAAGACAAAATTGACCTGGAAAACCAAGGCATATACGAAGTTACCTGTGCATCATGCCCGGCCACATACATTGGACAGACCAATAGAAGAATAAGTACCCACCTGGATGAACACAAAAATGCAGTAAAAAAGCTGGAACACACCTCCTCACTAGTCCAACACATGAAAACCACAGGTCATAACATCTACTTCAATGGCACCAAAACCCTAGCCACTATAGAAAACCCCAGCCACAGAATCATCAGAGAAGCCATAGAGATTGAAAAAAGACCTGAAAGCATGAATAGAAGAGATGATTCCACCAGACTGTCAATCATTTGGAAGCCTGCACTCTCAAATAGAAAGATCTCCACATCACAAGCCAGGCAAACACCTGGGCACAGAAAGATTCCCCCTGATACCTCCAGCTCAAACACACCCCAGCCAGGCACCCAGATGAAACCTTGCTTCCTAATAGATAATAGCCGTCCTTTCACACGAAGCCAAGCTGCACTGAAAGCCTCCAGTGCAGGAGCAGAGTGTTGCCAGCCAATCAAAGCCACAAAACAGACAGAAGAAACCAGAAACACCAATCAAACAAACTCCAAGTCCAATAAACACAGACCAAGACTCCCAACCAATCAGGATGTAGAAAAAAACATCCTGGCACAACAATAGGCTTAGCCTCAAATTTAAAACCAAAGGCTGTGAGACCCTGACCCACATACAAACTCAGTACAGAAGCCTGATGATAGCAGATGAGATTCTGCTGAAACGTTTCAACAACTTTAAAAGCACAACTACAATGACGTGGGATAATACCCGAAGGAAGCTGAACAGCGCGCGCGCGCACACACACACACACACACACACACACACATATGTATATTTCTTAAATTTTCGCGGGTACTTACATGTATGATGTTCAGCTTCCTTTGGGTATATTTCCCCACATCATTGTAGTTGTGCTTTTAAAGTTGTAAAAGTTGTAGCAACGTTTCGGCTGAATCTCATCTGCCATCCTCAGGCTTCGTCTGTTCACAGACGAACACAATACAGACAGAAAAATAGCAGCCATCCTTAGAAACCCAAAAGATAAAATTGACCTGGAAAATCTTTTTTCAATCTCTATGGCTTCTCTGATGATTCTGTAGCTGGGATTTTCTATAGTGGCTAGGGTTTTGGTACCATTGAAATTGATGCTATGACCTGTGGCTTTCATGTGTTGGACTAGAGATTGAAAAAAGACCTGAAAGCATGAATAGAAGAGATGATTCCACCAGACTGTCAATCATTTGGTAACCTGCACTCTCAAATAGAAAGATCTCCACACCACAAGCCAGGCAAACACCTGGGCACAAACAGACTCCCTCTGATACCTCCAGCTCAAACACACCCCAGCCAGGCACCCAGATGAAACCTAGCTTCCCAATAGATAATAGCCATCCTTTCACACGAAGCCAAGCTGCACTGAAAGCCTCCAATACAGGAACACAGTGTTGCCAGTCAATCAAAGCCACAAAAGAGAGAGAAGAAACCAGAAACACCAATCAAGCAAACTCCAAGACCAATAAACACAGACCAAGACTACCAACCATTCAGGATGAAGAAGAAATCATTCTGGCTCAGCAGTAGGCTAGGTTCAAATTTAAAACTGAAACAGCTGTGATATCCTGACTCACAGATGAACTCAATACAGAAGCCTGATGATGGCAGATGAGATTCTGCCGAAACGTTGCTGCAACTTTGGAATCACAACTACAATGACGTCTTATTTTTGGGTGGATATCATCCACTGACAAACCTTACTTGCACACAAACCTTACTTGCACACAACTTTTTGCTGTCACAGGCCTTCAAGAACTTCTTTTTCTGCGGCCGGCAAGGCTTTCCTGAAATCCTCTGCAGCTGATAACAGAGCTCCAGATCAATCTGGAGCTGTGTTATCAGCTGCAGAGGCTTTCAGGAAAGTCTTGACAGCCTTGCTGGCTGCGGAAGAAATGGGCTGGAAAGGCAGGTGTTGGGGTGTGCAAGGCCTGGCCACAACTGTCCAAAGGTAAGTAGTAGGGCAGTTTCACCCTTCCCCCTCATCCTCACCCTAGCTTAATTTTTACCAGTGTGCACTGCAGTGGGCAGGTTCTTAATTAGGGCTTATTTTGGGGGGTAGGGCTTGTTAAAACATGTAAAACTCAAGCTAGGATTTACTTTCAGAGTAGGTCGTATTTTTGGGGAAACGTATTATTTTTAATTCATTGGTTGGTTCTTGTTTTAATGAAAAGCATTAGTGTTCTGAATATTGAAAAATCCTGTCTCCTCTCGTTCATTCATTCATTCAAATTTATTAACCCAACTCTCCCCTTTCTTCCACATTTTGGAGTATTTTAAGGTTGAAAGATTCCCCTGTTGAAGGATTTGGGCTTAACACTTTGCCTACTCTTTTCTTTGCTCAGGATGGAAGATACTTGGACTATTGGCTGTATTTCTGCTGATGGTGTGGTATACAATATCCCGGGAAGAAAGGTATATACCTCTGTGAGTGTATTTCTTTAAAAAAAAAAAAAGGATTATAGGAAGTTCATTATTCTTTGCTCCGTCTCCTTTCTTGGATAGGTTAATTAGATGGATAACACTAATCAGAAGTCAGTTTTCAGAATTTTTGAGCCTGTTTGAGGCATACAGAGAGAGAGAGAGGGGAGGGAGGGAAAGAGAAAGATGCATAATTAAGATATCTGTTTTGAATCCTTATTGTTTATTGGTCCATTTTTAATACAGCATGAAAGTGGGAACTGTATTTGTTTATTTGTCAAACATGTATAAGGTAACAAATATAGATATGAACATAAACATAAACAAAGAAAGTAAATACAGATGAATGGGAACCATAGGACAGGGACAGTAGGCACGCCGGTGTGCTTATGCACGCCCCCCTTTTTGGACCTCTTAGGAATGGGGTGAGGTCCACAGTAGACAGTTTAAGATATATTGTGTATATACAATACTTCTTGGCTCGAGGCAAAATATATGGCATTCCTCCTTACTATACCCCAATAAAGCCCATGTCACACTGAACCAACGGATGCAAAGAGGATGTAAAACGGACAAAAAACCTTGCCATCCGTTGGTTAACGCGATGTATCCGTTCTGTACTCACTGCCTCCGTTTGGCTTCCTCTCTATCCGTCTAGCATCCGTTTATGGACGTTTCATCCACTCCAAAAGTTTTGGGCTGCCTAAAACTTTTGCGCGGAAAATGTACCCAGTTCGTCCGTTCTCAATCCGCTACGCATCCGCTACGCATCCGTTACGCATCCGTTGCGCATCCGCTATATCCGCTAGGCATCCGTTCCACATCCGCGCAACGCGCATCCGCCTGGACGCAGGGAGGAAGCGGAACGGACGCGGAACGGATGCAGAACGAATGCCTAGCAGAAACAAAGCATTTAAAGCGGAAAAAACGTTCGCAGAGGGGACTTCCTTCTGTTTTGAGGTGTGTTGCTGCCACTACAAGACTGCTCATGACATAGAAGGTAGGCAGGGAGTTCAGTTTTAAAGCAATTTTTAATCCTGCTCCTCCTTCTTATATTGAGCTAAAAACTCCCATTGGTGAAGATGATGTGGGATTTGAAACCTGTAGCTGAGTATAATATCTGCATTAACAAATCATGCCTTATAGCTGGAGCTTTGTATCTATAGGATGCTGCCTGGTGAAAACAGGAGCAACAAAGCAAAGGAGGGGATGAAGAACAGAAGCTGACAACTTGCTCGGAAGTGCGGGTTGCCTTGAGTGCATCTGAGAAGCTTAAAGTCCCTGTCACACTGCACCAACGGATGCAAAGAGGATGTAAAACGGACAAAAAAGCTTGCCATCCGTTGGTTAACGCGATGTATCCATTCTGTACTCACTGCCTCCGTTTTGCTTCCTCTCTATCCGTCCAGCATCCGTTTATGGACGTTTCATCCGCTCAGAAAGTTTTGAGCTGCTCAAAACTTTTGCGTGGAAAATGTATCCAATTCGTCCGTTCTGCATCTGCTACGCATCCACTACGCATCCGTTACGCATCCGCTATATCCGCTAGGCATCCGCTGCGCATCCGCGCAACTCGCATCCGCTCGGACGCAGGGAGGAAGCAGAACAGATGCAGAACGGATGCAGAACGGATGCCTAGCGGATGCAGCACGGAAACAAAGCATTTAAAATGGAAAAAACGTTTGCAGAGGGGACCTATCTCGGATATTAAGGATGTCTAGAGGATGCCTAGAGGATGCAAAGGGACACCTATACTGCCTATAAAAAGGGGGAGCAACTCACCTGCATCTCACTTTCAGCCCAGTAGCCCAGCTGTGCAGACCTCTGCAGCCTTCATCTGACTCTTCCTCTTCCACAGCATCCAGCCATGTCAACCGTGGATCGTAACACAGTCCTTTTGGCACCCACCATCCTTCTGCAACAGTGCGAAGCCATCTACAGGCTCTGTGAACTCTACTACGGGAAGAAAAGGAGGTGGCCAAGAAGCGTCTGGGTACGAAGATGGTTCGCCAGAAGAGCAGAGGACGGACTGTACAACAAGCTGATGGTGGAGCTCAGGAACGAAGACACTCAGGCATTCCAGAACTTCATTTGGATGCCTCCAGCCATGTTTGACGAAGTTGTGCAGCGGCTGACACCCAGGTTGACCAAGGCAAACACCAGCTTCCGGCCCAGCCTGGAACCTGGGCTCAAGGTGGCACTCACTCTGCGCCACCTGGCCTCAGGGACCTCCTACAGGAGCATGCAGAACGGCTGGAAGGTGCCATCCAACACCATCAGCATTGTGGTCAGAGAAGTGGTGCAGGCCATCCTCGAAGAATACAAGGAGGAGCTCCTCCAGTACCCCTCCACTGAAGAAGGATGGAAGAAAGTTGCAGAGCAGTGGTATCAGAGGTGGAACTTCCCCCACACCGTTGGAGCCATAGATGGCAAGCACATGGCCTGCAAAGCACCAGCCAAGTCGGGGTCCACTTATTTCAACTCCAAGGGCTTCTTCAGCATCATCCTCTTTGCCATGGTCAATGCTGACTACAAGTTCATGTACATCGATGCTTCAGGCAGCGGCTCATGTTCAGATGCCCAGGTATACAACGCCAGTCACCTCAAGGAGGGGCTGGAAGGCATCCTCATCATGGGCTTTCCAGATTCAGACCCCCTGCCCAACGACACGGAAGATGTGCCCTACTTCATCGTGGGGGATGACGCCTTCTCCCTCAGAACCTACCTCATGAAGCCCTACACCTCCAGACTCCTCACCCGTGAAGAGAGGATCTTCAACTACAGGCTGTCCAGGGCAAGGCGGGTGGTGGAGAACGCCTTTGGCATCCTGGCCAACAGGTTCCAGGTACTTCTCACCACCATGCAGCATTGCCCAGAGACCGTGAGGAGGATCATGGAAGCTTGCTGCATCCTGCACAATCTCATGCGCACCCGCTACCCAGTCTTGCAGAACAGGCTCGTGGACCTCCAACAAACCAATGGGGTCATGGAGCCTGGGGAATGGAGGCAAGGGCGAAACCTGATCGACACTGAGGATGTGCAAGGCCCCAACAGAGCCTCAAATGAAGCAAAGAAGCAGGGCAACCTCCTGAGACAATGGTGCAACTCCCCAGCTGGAGCAGTGGAGTGGCAAGACAGGATGGAAGATGCTTAATGGATGCTTCCTTCAGCCTGTCTCATCACACAGAGGAGATTGGGCCATGTATGTTTGGTTGGCCTACAATGAACAGGGCGTTTAATAAAGAGTTGTGTTTATGTTGACATGTGTGGATAATTGATTACATTATTATTGATAATAAAGGGCCATAGGTGTGGCCACCTGGGAGGGTGGACCATACAGTCCCACTATGCTTGCACTGGAGGTTTATCTATCCCCACAGCTATTACCCATCCCAAAGGTATTCCTGCCCATCCCACAGCTATCTTAACCCATCCCACAAGCATGCAAAGGCTTAAACCATTTCTAAAAGTTTCCAGCAAGACTTTATTCAAAAAAAGAAATGAAGCAAGTGTGTGAATCAAAAATAGACTTTATTAACAACAAGCTATAAGACAAAAAAGAGTCTGGTACTCCTCTTGGTCGCTCAGTCCCAGGGGTGAAGGGTGCAGGTGCTGTGGAGGTGGCTGGTGCTGGAGTGCTTGTCATCAGCTCCTCCAGAAGCAGAAGCAGCAGAAGCGCCAGCCCCAGAAGAGCGAGCCCGTGCTGCAGAAGCCCCAGCAGAACCAGAGTGAGGGCCGGGGGCGGGATGGTAGCCCTGTCCCTCTTGCCAGGGCTGGCAGCAGATGGCTGAGGCTTGCTGTGCTTCCGCATGGTTGTGGCGTTGCTGGATGGCAGGGAGGCTGGCAGGAACCAAGGCTGGCAGAAAGGCTGGCAGGGAGGCTGGCAGGCAGACATGAACCAAGGCTGGCAGGAAGGCTGGCAGGCAGACATGAACCAAGGCTGGCAGGAAGGCAGGCACCAAGGCTTGCAGGCAGACCGGCTGGCAGCGAGGCTGGCAGGGAGGCTGGCAGCAAGGCTTGCAGGGAGGCTGGCAGCAAGGCTGGTAGCAAGGCTGGCAGGCAGACATGCAGGCAGGGCAGGCAAGGCAGTCGATGTGTCCGGCAGCAGGTCTTTCCTCTGAATGGCGTCCTGCTTCCGAGCTGCTTCTGTTATATCCGCGGGGCTGACGCAATGCATCCTCCCCGCATGCGCAGTGAACGCCAGGCATCAGTTCGGCTTCCGCTGTGCATCCGCTGTATCCATTCCACGTCCGCTTTGCTGAGGCCCCCCGGAAGCCCTGCGGATATGCCACCCACTCCCATCCGCTCCAATCTGCTTCCATCCGCTAGGCTTCCGTTCCGCATCCGCTTTGCATCCCCCCTGCATCCTCCCCGCGTCCATGTTATCCGCTCCGGTTATGCAAATTTTTGCCCCTTTTGAGAGCGGATAACAACGGATGGAACTTTTTTCTCGTCCGTTGTGTCCGTTTTGCATCCGTTGGCCAGTGTGACATGGGCTTAACTACTATGAGGTAGATTGGGCTGAGAGAAAGTGACTGGCTCAAGGTCCTTCAGCCTAGAAGCTCATACCCAGGAAGCTTCCAAGGCTGATGGTGTTCAGACTTACGACTGTATCAATGAAGCACGTTCATGGGCTGGATGTCATCAATCACATAGTCTGCTACAATCTTTTTGAGATAATGGTGGAATGTACTTCTGGTTTTACTGCCATATTGCTGCTTCAGATTGCCCCACTCCCCTGTTTATGGCAACTTGAAAACAGGCATAGAAATGTTTTATGATTTGACAGAGGGTTGCATCCGGGTTGGCCAGCTTGAAATTACCTGTGTCAAGGATGTTTGTGGTGGTCCTAGTGCTCTGCCAACAAAAAGAGGCTCCCAATCTCCATTTTCGGCTGAGGTGGCTTCCTGAAACCTTCTGCCAATGAAAATGGAGCTCACATGCAGCCCACCTGAGCTCCGTTTTTGCTGGCAGAGCATTGCAGGAAGCCGCCTTAGCTGAAAACGGAGATTGGGAGCCCATTTTCGCTGGCAGAGGCACTGCAGGCCGGTCCTTTTGCTGTTTCCAGAGTGGCGGGCCTTGAGTTTGACAACTGTGATTAACAATTACAGTGATATCACTTTCCTCCTCCTTGCCATTTGTCTTGCAGTTTTGATTTCCACTTCCAAGATGAAAAGATGACCTGCCCTTTCAAAGAGGTAGAAAAGAAAGCTGCACAACTGATACCAAAGTGAGTAATGGGACTGGTTGTTTGCTCGAAGAACAGATCTTTTCTATTTATTTTTTCTGCATTTCAGAGGGGAAAGAATGTGGTGGGGTAAGGAAGTATTGATAAATCAGAAAGGAAAGATAAAGTAGAGAAGCCTCTGAATCATATCATCATCTTCTCTTCCTTGACTTCAGTTACACACGGGAACCTCCACTGTTTTTACACCTAAAGGATTATTTCTGGGTGAAGACTCCTTCCCTATATGAACTGCCTTATGGGACGAAAGGAACAGGTAAGCAAACTAAAGTCTCCTTCTCTTCCTCCCTCCTTCTTATCATAAAGCTTCTATTTTCATTGAATCTTGAGTCTGGTTTCCTTGGACAATTTCCATCCTTCTTTGCTAATGGATTTGTTGGGTTTATGGCCCAATCTTTTAATTTTCATTTGCCTGAGATACCTGAATCTGATGCAGAATATGTTTTGTTGTTTTTTTTAGCAGTTTTGTTCTCCTCTCAATTTCTCCAAGATCCACTCTGTCATCTCCCAATGATCTCCAGGCAGATCCAGACTTATGTAGCTTCCCTGTCCCTCCCCCTGAGTTGCATTTGACATCTTTCTTTTCAAATTGCACACTCAAGAGCTATGTAACAAGGCATTAATCAAATTGTTTCATGGGATCTCCACTGCTTACTCTAGCTAGGTTCGTTTGGTATTCACAAATTACTGCAATCAGATTAGACTTGCTCTGCATTGAAAAAGAAAGATCGAAGTGGAGGAAGAAAAAGATAGTTACGGATCCTTGTACACCAGAACAGCTATACACAAGGACAGGTTTTTTGCCGTACCCATCACTCTGCTAAACAAATAATTTCCTCAACACTGTCCAACTAGTGACAAAGTCTGCACTATTATTACTATTAATCTTATCATCACTCCTTAACACACATGCCCTCTCACTTGTGACTGTATGACTGTAGCTTTGTCACTTGTATCCTTACAATTTATATTGACTGTTTCCTAGTATGATTTGATTTCTTATTGTTCCCTATGACTATCATTAAGTGTTGTCCCTGATGATTCTTGACGAATGTAACTTTTCTTTTATGTACACTTAGAGCATTTGCACCAAGACAAATACCTTGTGTGTCCAATCACACCTGGCCAGTAGAGAATCTTCTCTTCTCTTCTCTTCTCTTCTCTTCTCTTCTCTTCTCTTCTC
>BLBF01000059.1:11528003-11546684 GCA_015471245.1 Laticauda colubrina | reverse complement strand
TCCTTCCTTCCTTCCTTCCTTCCTTCCTTCCTTCCTTCCTTCCTTCCCTCCCTCCCTCCCTCCCTTCCTCCCTTCCTTCTTTCCAAGGTGTATATTGATTAAAACACAGTACTGCAGGCTCTGTCAGCTGCCAGCAGTTCAATTCTGACAGGCTCAAGGTTGACTCAGCCTTCCATCCTTCTGAGATCAGTAAAATGAGGACCCAAAATTGTTGGGGGCAAGATGCTGATTCTGTAAACCACGTAGAGAGTGCTGTAAAGCATTGTGAAGTGGTATATAAGTCTAAGTACTGTTGCTATTGCTCTGCCCACATCGACCACTGTTCTGGCATCTGTTTCCTAGAGCTGGAATATTTCTCAATACATGAATCCCTGCCCAGATGATGACTTCCATGCCATCATGTATCTTGTTTTCTCTTCCTCTCTCCAGGCTGAACAATGCGCCAGTCCACGGTTACGAGCGTGATGTAGGCACCAAAACCACCATGCGTCTTTTCTACCCCGAATCAGCACACTTCAACCCTCAGACCGACAACAACCCGAACACGTTGCTGGTGCTGGTGGCATTCAAACCCATGGATTTTATGTGGATGGAGACAATTCTCCATGACAAGAAGAGAGTAAGCAGTTAGCCTTTCTTTTTTCGTTTTGGGTAAGGATTCCCCTGCCCACAAATACACTGATTTGGAAGCTCTTTTCTTCCAACCTCCAAAGCAGAATCATGATTTGTTTGTGGGGTTGAGCGTGGTATGCCACATTTTGGTCTGGCGTAACCAGATGTGGATGAGATCTATTTTCTTTATCTAATTTCCTTGCTTGTCAATCAGAATCAGAATAGAGCTGGAAGGGGCCTTGAAGGTCTTCTAGTCCAGCCCTCTGCTCAAGCAAAAGACCTATACCATTTCAGACAAATGACTATCCAGTCTCTTCTTCAAAACCTCCAGTAATGAAGTACCCACAACCGTTAGGAAGTTTCTCCTCAACTCCAGCTTGCTTCTCTCTTTGATTAGTTTCCATCCGTTGTTAGAATGGTGGAAACAACATTGCTTCACTAAGTCCTGTGCAATTGTAGAAAGGAGAAGAAATAAACCCCAAGGAACAGGAAGAAGAGCTGTCAAATAAAGATAATTGTCCAAGAAAAGAAATCTGAGTCCAAGACAGAAGGGAAATTGGAGAATGCTTTCACATTAGACCTACCCTACTTTTCATTAAGATAGAGGTGGTCCTGAATTTATGACTGGTTGGTGAGTGACCATTTGAAGTTACAAGGGGCCTCCCTGGAGCTACTTGCAACCTGGTTCTGAAGTTCCAGCAGTTCCCCCTCCCTCCACAGTTACATGACTGAATGTGATGACCTGGGGTGTGGCACAAAGGCAACATAGTCAGATAATCAGTAGAAGTCCCTTTATTAGCTTCATCTTTGCCCCCAGTGCCCTGGTTACCTTCTGTCTGGAGAAAAACTTTCCCAGGAACAGCCTTTGGCTGCAGAGAATCAAGTCCAAAACATGGTCAACAAAAACTGTATCTATAAATCCAATCAAGGCAAAATGAAGTAATTATTCTAGCATGGCAGAAGCAAGAATTCCAGACGAGGCCAAGAACACAGATAAAGAAAATCAACAAAGATAAAGTTATGTTTGCTCTAGATCCGTTTTGTTGAAAATTGAAAGAAAATGCTCAGTTGTTTTGGTGTTGTGTTTTTTTGGCTAAAACTTCAAAAAATGCAGTCATGTGACCAGCTATAAATGTGGGCCATCCAACAAGCGCCTGACATTCAGTGTCCCTGTCAAAGTCTGAATCCGAGGAGGAAAATGAACAGCTGACAGGGAGTGGGAGTGTGGCTCCATTGGCTGTGGAGGAATCTGGGGACGGGCAAAGTCTGGCTGGGCAGAGCAGGGGAGAGGTAGAACAAGGGAGAGGGAGTTCAAAGGAAGACCCAGGCCCAACCCCTCTTCATCCTCGGGCACGTAGGGAGGAACAGAGAAGAGAGCAATGTGGGTTGTGTAGCTTATGGGGGAGGAAAGGGCCCTGATTCCCTTCATTAGGCACACCTGGGGATGAGAGTTTGAAAGAAATGATGCTGAGTGTGGCAGCTGCTGGGAGAAAATGTGACTTTATTTTTGTTGATTTTCTTTATGTTCCTTAATGACTGCTGGTGTTTGCTTAACAGATGCTATAAGAAAGGTGGTAAAACCAAGGTCGGTCATGGGGTGACCTTTTATAACTCATCACAGCTTATGACTGTGATGGACAGACTTCATTGAGAGCTACATGTAAAGAGAAGTAGGGGAGAAGTATACTCAAAGTTGCAAATCCTGATTCTGTCACCTTACGATACAAGTAATCGTAGCTCATGTGTTTCTGGTTTCCTGTTTGGTCTGCCTTGGAGGGTTTATAGCATCACAACACCAGTCAGTAGAACATTCATTCTGTACGATTTGAGCAATTTTAATGACAAACTGCGGAGAACATGAGAAACTAAACAGGGGAGATCCTATGTCCTAATGAAATACCAAAATGCTTCTCCTAAAATTGGAGAAGTACAGGTAGTCAGGGGAGGTACTAATACCACTCTATAAAGCCTTAGTAAGACCACACCTAGAGTACTGCATCCAGTTTTGTTGACCACATTATAAAAAGATGTTGAGACTAGAAGTACAGAGAAGAGCAACCAGGATGATGAGGGGACTGGAGACCAAAACATATGAAGAACAGTTACAGGAACTGGTGTAGGGTCTCCTGCTTTGGTGGGGGGTCGGACTAGATGACCTACAAGGTCTCTCCCAACTCTATTAATCTGTAATCCTCAATTCACAGGAGTTCACTTAGTGACCATTTGAAGTTACAACGGCACTGAAAAAAAGTGACTTATTAACATTTTTCACACTTATGACCACTGCAGCATCCCCGTGACTTACATTTGGATGCTTGACAACTGACTCACGTTTAGGCATTTATTGCAGTGCCCTAGGTCAGGCAATTCCCTTTTGCAACCTTCTGACAAGCAAGATCAATGGGGAAGCCAGATTTACTCAACAATCGTGCTACTAATTTAAGAGCTGCAAGGGATTCACTGAACAAACCTGGCAAGAAAAGTCGTAAAATAGGACAAAACTCCCTTAACAAATGAGTCTCGCTTAGCAACATAAATGTTGGGCTCAATTGTGATTGTAAGTCTTTTTGGCATTACTTTTTTTTTTTCTCTCTCTCTATTTAACCAGGTTAGACTCTTTATGCTTTGGTGTTGCATTTGGAAATAAAGCATGTGTGACTAATTTCCCTGTGTCTGCTTTGTCTCCAGATTCGCAAGGGTTTCTGGAAACAGCCCCCCTTAATTTGGGATGCAAATCCCAAGCAAGTACGAATTCTGAACCCATATTTCATGGAGGTTGCAGCTGCTAAAGTGCTTAAGCTTCCAATAAAACACTTGTGGAAGCTTAAAGAGGTAAGAGAGACAAGCGTATGTACGTGTGTGGGTAGCAGAGAGAGAAAGAGAGAACGAATTAGAGATTATGAGTATAAGCAATGAAGAGATGGATATTCAAATACCTGATTTGAAGCCAACAGTCATTTTCTCACTTTTGGATATTCTTAAAATGGGGATCCCAAAAGTACTTTTTTTTCAAAGGGCAACTGGACTTTGTTTTTTTTGCCCCATAGATGCTTAAAATTGGGAATATCACTAAATTGTGGAACAATAGATAATCCTTGATTTATTATCATAATTGAGTTCTGATCTACAGTCATAAGTCATGGCAGCTGTAAATTGGGGTATCATGTAACTGGACCAGATTTTTTTGACCTCTTTTTGGGGTGGTTGTTAAAGTGAAGGGGTTTTGTTATTGTTGTTAAAGGAGATATGACAATCATAAAGCAAACTTGATGGTTGAGCAAATCTCTTTTCCTTGATGGTTTTTTGTTTTTTTGCCAGAAATCAGAAGTAAACATTGTAACTGTAAAAAATAAATTGCAAATTGTGTTCAACCTGATTGCAAGTACACAGTAAATGGCTGTAAAGATGAGACAGTTGCCAATCTCTCATGTGCTCAGCTGACATAACTTTTAAAATAGGTCATAAGTAGCTCTGGGGAGGGCTGTTGTAACTTTGAACAGTCATTAAGGGACCAGTTGTAAATCAAAGATGACCTGTATTACACTTCTTTGATCAGTCTGAATAGCTTGGGTTCACATATCTTCCTGACATGGATGACTTTTTAATTGAATTTCAAGGGTCTTCACAACTTCACACTGGTAGTAAAAAGAGTAGCAGATTGGTTCAGGATAGCAATAATGCTCAATCCATGTGTACGTGGACAGCAGAAAACAGCTTGGATTAACCTCTCCTCCGTAAACTACTCATTCTCCTTGGTTAACTTTCTGCATCATATATCTAAACTACATCTCCACAGAAATTTCTAGGCTTTGAGAAGGAAGACAGTCCAACAGATATCAGTGTGCGTAGTTGGCTGACCGAAGAAGTCTTTTGGTTGTGGAGATTTTTAATCATCTGAATAATGAGCTGAAGAAGCTTCTTGGATGAGAAGGAAAACATCTTCAAGGAAAAACAAAGTCCTGTGGCCTTTTGCAAAAATAAAGCACCTTTGGGACAACATGTCTTGGATGACTGAGAATCTCCGTTTTTCAAAAGGCTTTGTTTTTCCTTGAAGCTGTTTCACTTCTTATCCAAGAAACTTCTTCAGTTCATTATTCAGAACTGAAGAAGCTTCTTGGATGAGGAGCGAAATGTCTTCAAGGAAAAAAAACAAAATCCTGTCGCTTTTTGAAAAAGCACTTTTGGGACAAGTCTCTCGGTTCTTCATCACTTGGTTCTTTGATATGTTTGAAGAGCTGTTTTGTAGAGAAGCTTTCATTTCTGGAAGTCCCCGTCTGTTTCTAGAAGCACACGACTGCATTTTATACGGAGTTTTTGCCAAAAACGAGCATTTGCTTCCAGTTTTAATCAAAACTGGCCTAATAGCATACAAGTGGTTCACTAAATTACAGCTTTTGCTTTAAGAGATGCTGTAAAAAAAGTTGTAAAACCAGATCGGTCATGGGACGACCTGTTTTATAACCATCACATATTCCCTCAAAAAGAATTTCAGCTTTGATTCATCTTATTTGAAAAGATAACCTTGGCTTTTTGGGTGCAATGTTTATTTTTTTGTCCCCAGGCTGGCAGCTTCTAGACTGCAAAGGCAGTTTATTCCCAATAGGCTTGCCAAGCTGTACTTATTCCCCTTTTATCACTTGATTGGTCCCTCGTCCCACATCTTAATTTTTATTTTTTCATGAACATAACTCCTTCAGATAATTTCCCGGACTGAAGCATGACTTAAATGTTTAGGGGGAACTCTTCTACCAGGTGTTACATAACTACATTGTCTTCAAAATACTGTAGCTCCACTGTAAAAACACTTCCTGATAATTCATCTATTCATTTCATTTTTTTTAAACAAGTCACTTCTTGAACTCCTGGTTAAAAATGAAAGAATCTCTTTGAGAATAAATTAGGCTTTAAAAGTAAAACATTTAAATGCCAAACTTTTCATCCCATGCTTAATCATTTCTCCTATAAATAACAGAGACAAAATGATATTAAGCTAAGCAAATAACTAATTTGGGTTAGGTTGCCATGATCAGCTTTTCTTTATCCAAAGAGATTCCGGGAGATTAACATCTCTGCTTAGCCATAAGACTTAATGGAAAATCTTGTATTAGTCACTCTATCTCACGTTACCTCCTAAAATTGATCTCAAAATAAAAAGGTGGATATTTTTATAAATATTGACCATTTGCCCTTTAAAAAAGAACAGGACAACCAGCTAAATATGAGCCAGTAGAGTGTGCAGCAGCAGTCAAAAAAGCCAATGCAATCCAAAATTGCATTAACAGAGGGATACAGTCAAGATAAAATTGAGGTACTAACACCACTCTATAAAGCCTTAGTAAGACCAAACCTAAAATACTGCACCCAGTTTTAATCACCATATTATAAAAAAGACTAGAAAAAGTACAGAGAAGAGCAACCAGGATGATTAGGGGACTGGAGACCAAAACATATGAAGAACGGTTATACAGGAACTGGGCATGGCGAGTCTAGAGCAGAGAAGGACCAGGGGAGACAGGAGAACAGTCTTCCAGTATTTGAGGGGTTGCCCCAGAGAGGAGGAGGAAGGGGGTCAAGCTATTTTCCAAGGCACCTGAAAGCCAGACAAGGAATAATGGATGGAAACTGAACAAGGAGAGATTTAACCTGGAAGTAAGGAGAAACTTTCCGACACTGAGAACCATCAACCAATGGAACAGAAGTTGCCTTCCAAAGTTGTGGGAGCGTTATCACTGGAGACTTTCAAGAAGAGATTGGACTTCCATTTGTCAGAAAGGATGTAGGGTCTCCCACTTGGGCAGGGGTTTGGACTATGACTATCTATGGTTATCTGTTTTGGTAATGAACTGAAGGCTGCTTTTATGTAATGCAGAGGTCTACAAACTTGGCAAACTTCTGGGACTTGAAGTCCACAAGTCTTAAAGTTGCCAAGTTTGGGGACACCTGATGTAATGTTTCTAATAAAAATAAACTATTTTGCACTTTGCTGCACAATTTATCTGGGGTTACTACCACAACTGAGCCCAAAATTTAAGTTGCTAAGCGAGACAACTTGTTAAATGAGCTTTGTCCCATGTTAAACTTTTCTTGCTACAATTGTTAAGTGATCACATGACCCCAGGGTCACTGCAGCTGACATAAATACGAGTCAGTTGCCAATTTGGACCATGGGGATGCTGCAACAGTCAGTCGTAAGTGTGAAAAACAGACGTAAGTCACTTTTTTCAGTGCCTTAGGAAGTGGCTTACATCTGCTTTTCACACTTACGAAATGAACAGATTACTAAATGAACTGTTGGAAGTTGAGGAGTCCCCGTGGATCATTCTAAAGTCTTAAGTGAAGCCAGGCTGCCATGTACAGAAGTACTGTTATCAATTATTGCACGTCTTTTACTCTAGAAACCAACGACAGGATTAGTGGCTATTACCCTTGCTTTGCACTTTTGCGATGTGGTAGATATTGCTGGCTTTGGATACCCCAGCTCAGACGACAAGAAGCAGAGTATTCACTACTACGAGCATATTACGGTGAAATCTATGGCTGTGAGTAACCCTCATCTCTTCTCTTCTAATGAAGATAGGGAACTATTCAACCTGACACAATTCAGGTTTCGTACCTCTGTTTGCATGAGATGGCCAATATAGTGTCAACCCGAGTTTAACTGAACAGAGAAACTATAGGTACCGGCTTTAGAATATATAGTTGTAGCGACGTTTCGGCAGAATCTCATCTGCCATTGTCAGGCTTCTGTATTGTGTTCGTCTGTGAGTCAGACTTTTTATATATATAAAAAAGTGAAATACCACTCATGCATCATCACAAAATCTCCAGAACCATAAAGCCAACAAACTTGAAATTTGGTACGTAGGTTCCTCTTGGCTTCTAGGTGCTCACTAAGAAAGGATTTTTCGAAATGACCATCCAAAGCATTATTTCCTAATATTATTATTAACACATGCTAAGGAGTTCTCCCCATCTGAAAGAAAATAGGTTCCAAATGCAAAACACAAGCAGAGGAGAGGAGCTTCAGTTTCAGTTTTAGTTTCACAGCACCAAACAGCTTTAGTACAAAACAGTTGAGTTAAGCCACGCCCAGGCTCCTTGCCATCTCCATTTTGCTCACAGAGCAAATACTGCTTCAGTTTCCAAACCGCCCTCAACTCTCTCACACACACTGACAGGACATGAGCCAGATGAATACTGATGGATGCTAGTAAGCAGAATTTTACCCTTTATTTTCCTCCCCAAAAACTAAGTCTGACCACATAGTTTTGTAGCGACGCATGTGTGTAGAACTAGTGCGTCAATATTGTAAATCCATTAATAACCACACCCAAGCCTGCTGGTTCTACTAATAGATTTTCTCTTATCTTGCTCCACAGTCTTCAGGGCACAATGTCTCCCACGAGGCATTCGCAATAAAACGGATGCTTGAATTGGGACTCGTCAAGAACCTCACTTACTTCTGATGTAAGATGGACAGCCTTTATGTTCACGTGGAGTTGAGCTTCGTGCCAGCAGGACAAAGCCCTTTGTGGCTGGCCCTTTTCTAACACAACAGCCATCCCTTCCATTCCAATGCTGACTGATTGCAGAGGCCATGCAGTTCCCTGCAAATGGGGATCAGGCTGAATGGAAGTGTACGGCTTCTAAATGTGTTGGCAGCTAAGGGTAGAAGCAGTCCTGTAGAGAACCTGGGGGACACCATCAGTTGGAGTCTTTCTTCCTTATTGGGCACTGCCCTCTACTTCTTCTTCACTTGGGCGGTTGCAGAATTTCCTTTGGCATCCAACCAAGAGGTTCCTGCGTTTCACCAGAGGCAACTTTGGAAGGATGGGCCTCCAAGAAGATACCAACAGAGTTTCCCATGGTGATAAAGTGATCGTCCCATAAAGTGGTTTCATTAATCGTTTTTCCCTTCCTCTGCAAACCAGTAGATGGGTGGTTGTTTGTTATTTTATTTATCGTATTGGATGTTACCTAACAGGCAACTGAATGAAGGATTATTAGTTATCTGCCACCCTGTTTAGATGAAGATGAGACAAAGTATGTTGGTTTAAGTCCCTGAGCAATTCACCTGTTGAGAGTGCCCAGGAGGACATGATTAAGGATGGTAGAGGAGAGAATGAAGTGTACTCCTCTCCCATCTGATTGGTTAGTTTTAGAGACTACGATGGAAAGGAGAATACCCAACAGTATTTGCTGGTAGTTTTTATACCTAAAACAGTAGTTGAATGGATGTTTATTTTTATTTTTTTTCCCCCGGGCAAAGTGTGGAAAAGAAATCCTTCTGTGAAGGACATGCTTGTGCCCGATTAAGCTTCATCTCTATTCTTAAATGTATGGAATAGATTTCTTTCCTTCCCATCAAGTGGCGATGACAACCGGAAATGACCGACAATGCAAAAGAACTATCCTGGCCAAAGTTAAGCAGGAAAGGAAGGGCAGGAAAGGCAAGAGAAAAAAAAAAAAAGGAGGTATATTCTCTGTATGGAAATGGGCAGAACTCGAAGTTGCACAGCACTTTTGCCTGACAGTTAGGAAGGGGAATGAGGTTGTCATTTAGGACAAAGGCTAATCTCAGGGGCCTAAAAGTAGGGTCGTTTTGAAGTAAGTTGCCTTTTCATAGAGGCAGGGGAGGGCAAGGTGGGGGGGTCCAGACATTTCAGGTGTGCCAGTCTGGTTAGGATTGGATATATTCTCTTCTTCTCCTTTAATCTCTAACGTGGGATCAAAGTGTATTTACAGATGATCATATTAAGTGCACTTGTCCGATTGAATATTGGAAACCTGGCAACCTTCTGCTTCTCCCTCGAGAGGGAATCGATCACGTGAAGGTACAAGACCAACTCGCCGTATCACCACCTCCATGTACTTGTGCAGCCAAACGTGCCTTAGCCATCTTCGCAAGTGCCCGGCTTTTGAGGGGGCCTGCTGGCGATGCAAACTCCCAGCGGCTGAGGCCATCCGATCCATCGCTAAGAAGATGGATTGCTCCGAAGGACTGCCCATGGACTTGACAGATGAGAGAGGTTTCCAGATTCCTCCCTTGGAAATCGGGAGGAAGGAGGGGTTGCTTATTAAATGGGGGTTCTGGGGAGAGATGGGGCATTGAATCCCACAAGGAAATGTTGGAAATGTCTTTCCTGGCCAAGCAATTACAGCAGTGTTAAGTAATTTAATAAATTTAATTTAAAATAGCCCTTTATGAAGTGTGTTCGTTGGTTACATTTATATTCTATAGGAATATATAGAATCTCTCTCTTTCTCTCTCCCTCCTTCCCTCTCTCTCTTTCTTTTTGTCCCTCTTTCTTTCTTTCTCTCTCTCCATCCCTCCCTCCCTTCCTCCCCCCCCCCCATATGTTGGCTGTGCCATCCTCTTAGACTACTTCAGTGACGTGGAGGGGGGGGGGGGCTCTGCTGCTTGGGTAACAGTTTATCCTCCATATTAAATTATCCAGGCCTCGTGCTCTGGAGACGACACTCCAGCTTTGCATACAGCATTGAAACAACACGGGAAGTGGCAGTTACCAGTTTCATAGCACGACACCATCGGCTCTTGAAACTAAAGGAAGCCAATTCAATTCTATAGGACTAGGGGTGACATGATAACAGTCTTCCCAGTGGTGGGATTCAATTTGTTTTACTACCAGTTCTGTGGTCGTGGCTTGGTGGGCGCAGCAGGGGAAGGATACCGTAAAATCTCCAGTCAGAGGTGGGATATGCCGGTTCTCCGAACTACTCAAAATGTCCGCTACCGTTTCTCCAGGACTTGTCTGAACCTGCTGAATGTACCGCCTCTAAGTCTTCCAATATTTGTGGGGCTACTACAGAGAAGAGGGGTTACCTATTCAACCTATTCTCCAAAGCACCTGAAGGCAAGAGGTAATGGATGGAAGCTAATCAAAGAGATTCAGCCTAGAGATAAATCTTCTCCAACTAAGGAGAAATTTCCTGATAAGTGAGAGCAATCCATCATTGGAATGGCTTGCCTTCTGAAGTTGCAGGTGCTCCATCATCGGAAGATTTAAAGAAAAGATTGGGCAGCCATTTTCCCAGAACAGTGTAGGATCTCCTGATTGAGCAGGGGGTGGACTAGAAGACCTTAAAAGGCCCATTCCAATGCTGTTATACTGTTATTGTGCCTTTCCTTCAGGAGAAAAAGGTAGCATGCCCAGAGTCGTCATGGACAAAAGGAATAGCTTGGATGAACAGGAGGAAGAAAATCGGATGAAATAAATTTGAATCTTGATCAGAGCATCACCTGGGAAAAAAGTCAGACAAGACCCTCCCTAAAAAGTTCCCTAAGGGGAAAACACATTTGGATTTGAAAAATTATGCTACTATAATCTTATAACAAAAGTAATATTAGCATGTGGTTTCCCAGCCTGGTGTATCTTGAAGGGCTGACAATAACTATATATGGACATACATCTTTGCAAAATAAGATCTTTATTGCCTATGAAATTTTCCTTGTTGAAGTTGTAGAGAATTTCCCCTATGTTGAAGTTGTAGAGAAGCAAGGAGAACATCTGGAGCAAAGTTTGCTCATTATGATACTAAAACAGGAAAATTCTCTTTTGGATCCATTTGAAGCTTACTAAGAGGAGATCAACTGAAAAAAATTACTGGCCTCTAGTTTGGGAAAGCTATGTAAGCAACTGGCCAATACCAGCTGAATCGGCAGAGAATCTGTTAGAATATTCACTTGGCAACTTTACTGCAGCATAAAAAGAAATTATAATTGTTTGTTGCTTGAAGCCAACTCACATTTCTTAAATTCTGTCCTTGTGACACCTTGTTGGGTATCTTCCTTCATATCCTTTCAGTCTGTTTTGGAAAAGCATCGTAACGTGTAGCCAGTTTTCTTTTGTCTTCTGAAGCTGCTCTTTTTTATTTTTATTTTATTTTTATTATTAGAAACACGGCACAGCCGTTCTGGCATTACAATTGTTATACCTATATAAATGTTACTTCACTATTTACAATCCTCTTGTCTGAAACATAGTTTACTAATTATTCTAATCATCATAGCTACTTATATTCCAACCTTGCCTTCTTGTCTGCAATCACTGCTTTATTCCACGTTTCAGATCTCTTTCACACACTTCTCTGGAGACATCACAAAATACACCTTTTTGTATTTATGAGTTTTGGGACCATTATAACAGTTGCTAGAGAAGAAATATTATGATCCCATCAGGTGTTTTATCTTTCACAGATTCAAATTTTGTGGCAGAATTCTTGCGAAATGTTTTCCTAAAGATATGTCAGATAAATGTATCTTTTTTGTTCTGTGCCTTAGACAAATCTGGCTACCTGGGAGCCAGAGAACCACACAACCACAGTGGAAAATTCTCGGTTAAAGAGAACCACGGTGGAAAATTGACTAAAAGAGACATACAATTGTTTCCATTGTTTCCACTGTTAGGACAAATGTATGCACTCTTTTTCTTGCATATCACAAATGAAAAAAAAAAAAAAAAACTGCATTAGATTTTAGCAAATCCTGAGGAAACGGAGTAGATGGCTGACTGGGTGGGAAACTGAAGTAATTGTTTCTGAGACGCTACCAGAAAAAAAAAAATGTTGGATCTCAATAAATAAAGTGGAACACACAGAAACACAGACATTTTAAATATTTTTATGACATATCACATTTCATACAGCTAGAAAATGCCCAGGTTTATGAGGCCTTATTTCAAAATAATATACTCTCTTGCCACGTTTGTGATTTTGTGTGTGTGATTTAGTACACAGTGTAAAAATAAACATGGTGGCTATTTTGGCAGCCTAAGTGTATGTGAGCATGTATGTTGGGAGAGAGGTTGCACTGCAAGGTCTCAGTTCGACTTACAGTCCCTTCCAAGGTCTCTTGGGAAATTTCTGGCTTGTTCCAGAATATAATATATATCAACTCTTAGTAAATCTAAGCCTGGTAATTTGGAGAGGGTGAAAAAGAAACTCAGGATTTTCCTGCCTTGACCCTCTTTGATATCTTTGTGGAGGAGAAAGAAAACTATTGGGCTTTCAAGATTCTGCTATAGCCTAAATTGATAAATTAGAATTTAGGATCTCTGATGGAGTTGTGTTTCTCACCTGGCCTACCCTTAAATGGTTGACACTGAGCACCTGGGCAGAAACCACTTGTTATTCTTGCTCTGCTTCCATGCTGAAGAGGAGCTCCACTGCTTTTAGGAGGTAACTTCTTAGCTTCGTCTCAGTTACTGGTAACTCTTAGGGAGTTTTCTTAGAACTACTCTGTGTTGAGTAGTTTTCTGGAGCTCCCTGCTTCTGGAGATGCCCATGGTGTGTGCATGTCAGTGAAGTCAAGATGGCAACCCCGGTCATACAACTGAAGGCCAAATGAAATTCAATCACCTGGTTGGGGGCACGGTCACATCTTTTTTGGACATGCATCCCTCTCTTGTAAACACCCTACCTGTTCCCCAGCTTGTGGAAAGTGAAGAAGTGGTGACTGACTTGGCTTCTCTACTTCTGCATGGCTCCATCAGAAGATAGCAAAGGTGCTATCCTCAAGGGTCCTTCACTTTCTTGAAACAAGGTATGTATAGTTGACTGAATGGAAGGGTTGATTCTAGGGCAGGATGAATTGGTTCTCTACACATAGGAGGAAAAGTAGAATATAAAAGAGGCAAATGATTGGTTGAAAAAGGCAGCCCTGGTCAGTATGTTTTGTACAGCATGTCCTTCTTGATACTCAGAGACCAGATTTGAATGCATCAGCTCTGCAAAGAACCACATGAAAAGTTGTTTTCATGTATCTACTGCAGGAGTCCTCAAACTTGGCAACTTTAAGACTTGTGATCTTCAACTCCCAGAATTCTCCAGCCAGCTATGAATTCTTGGAGTTGAAGTCCACAAATCTTAAAAGTTGCCAAGGTTGGAGACCTCTGATGGACTGGATCAGAAATAATTATAATCAAATAATTGTGATCCCCTACAACTGCATCCCTCCAGCTTCACTTGAAATGGATAGCCAAGGACGCACAAACATTTATTAAAAGCATCTCTTAAAGCCATTTTTGTCCACTTTTGGGAAAGGAAGATTTTGCAACTCACCTGTGCCTTTGGCTGGAAGGATGATTCCATAAGGGTTGGCTGCTACATTATAAGCTACTTGGTCAATCAACAGGTTTGGGAAGATGGTCTTTAATGCTGCATCATCCCCAGGCAATTTGGCCTTGTGAATGTTACAGAAGAAAGAATGGGTAGCACAATAGAGCTACTGATCATAAACCTCTCCTCAACATACATATGCCTTTGCAAAACCAGTCTAGGGTTTTGTTTTGTTTTTCATTGTCTTGCTACAGTGATGCCACCTCTCTCTGCTTCTAAGAAACATCTTTCAACCAGGTTGTGAACACAGCACATGGCATTTCTCTGGCTTTTGGATGAATTCTAGGTTTAATGAAACAAATGGGCTTTCCAAAGGCTGCTTCCTGAAACCAATGTGTTAATTTACAGCCAGTATAATTTGCCTATCACTGTTGCTTGTTATTATATTAATGAACAGATGGTTGAGGAAATTCTTGCTTCAGACAATAAACTCAATTAAATAAAATATGAAAAAAGCAAAAAAAAAAAAAATTCTCCCAAGCAGTTGGGTCTCTGAACAAGTCATTAATTGCTTGTGAGGGGTGATCAGTTGCCAAGTATTTTCATGTTACTCAAGCTTTGTGAATTATCTCTGAAGCCAATGGTGAAGGTCATTCTGCAGGCTTTCAGCTAGAGCATGGGCGTTGAGCCTTGGCAACCTTAAAACTTAGGGACTTCAACTCCCAGAATTATGCATGCATGGCTGGGAATTCTGAGAGTTGAAACCCACAAGTCTTGTGAAATCCTCAAGTCCTAAATCCACAGGTCTAAGACTGGACAAGACTGGACATCCCTGAGATAGGGGTTTCCCTCATGCAAGGTAGGTGTTGCGGATCTAGGACTTGGTCAGTAGGTGGCAGACATAACCTGTACTTTCCATTTTTTTTTTTTTAAATCCCAGCAGCAGTAAAGTACCTTTTTATTTGTCTGAAAAATACAGGCATTTGTTTGTCTGGAGTGAGCAGCATTCAGCTTATTTCTTGTTCATTCTGCCAAGATGACTGCAAAAACGGAATTTGGAGTTTCCAAGGATTTCCTAAACAATGTGGGTCCAAATCACCCACCCCAAACCTGAAAGACCAAAAGGCTCACTCGTTGGTCTGATGAAATAGAAGAAACATTGATTCAACCTTCAATGACTGGTCCGCTGGCTGTAGTAAGAAAGCCTAAGGGAGGCTGTAAGCGCTGAAGGTTTTCATTCCCCCTCCCTGCCATGAAACTCCTATGTGCTGCTGAGTAATTCTTAGGATCTAACTAAAAATTAAATGCCTTGAAATTCTTAGGAGTTAATTTGCAATTCCATGCCTTATTTGAGAAATGGGCAATAGGCTTTAAGTGTAGTTTAATGGGAGGGCACAGCTTACATGCAAAATTGTGTGGAAAATGTCTCCTCTTCAGTGATTCTGCTGCTGGATTAGAAAAGACTTGCATTGTTTGTTAAATGGGGAAGGATTTTTGCTGGTGAAGTTAGAGAACAACTACTTGGACTCCATTGTAGCTACTATTCTCAACCAGGGCAGCTTTTGAAGTTCAAAAGGAAGGGGGAAGTCCAACAGAGCTAGGCAAGCTAGCATACAATGGTCATAAAGATACAGAATGCTGTTGTTTTTTTCCCCCTGATCCATATGGTAGTCTTAACATCTCCATTAAGATTCTGGTCATCATCTCTTTCCTGCCCCTTCTCCAGAGAAATTTGGCTTGCTTTTTAGAGCAATTGGTTGCTTTTTCCTAGGAGTGGTGTATTTATGCCCCCACATGAGCTAAATTTTGATTTGATATCGGTAGTTTTCCCTTGCCAGGCCAGCTTTGATCTGAATAGCTTGTGAGACCTGACAAGCATTCTTCACTGGGGCACACTGTGTGAGAAAAGTATGTGGACAAGAGCTGGATTTATTCGTTAAATCTTTGTGCCTGCTTGATTTCATCTATTAATATTATTGAGTTTAGTTTTTATATAGTGGATATTTTCTTGGTATAAAGGGGTGCTATAAGCTGCTTATATCAAATGAAATCAGTGACTCAAACCAGTGAATGGTGGTTGTGGAAATGGCAGATACATGTACCCCATATCCCCTCATTTGGTAAGTTCAGCTTCTCTTTGTCCTCCATTCTATGATGGAAGTCATAGAGTGCTTTAATTGAACCAAGCAATCGATGGAAACTATTCATGGAGAGAACCAACCTAGAAATAAGGAGAAATTTCACGACAGAACAGTTACGACTTTCCTGCAGAAATTATACCCATCACTGGAGGTTTTTCAGGAGAGATTGAACAACTATTTGTCTGAAATGGTACATGTCTCCTGCTTTAAGTAGGGGGTTGGAATAGAGCACCTCCAAGGTCCCTTCCAACTCTGCTATTTTGTCAAGCTAAAATTTTGATATTTGCTCTCCAGAGTTGGTGAATTAAAGAGTTAATGGTATGTGGCATGACTAAAACAGAGGTCTCCAAACTTGGCAACTTTAAGACTTATGGACTTCAGCTATGGTGGCTGTTGCCAAGTTTGGGGACCCCTGGAGTAGAAGAATATGTTGGAAGAAATGGACAGGAGTTCTTGATTTTTTCCTGGAAAATATTTGCGCTTTTATCACAGACCAAGCCCTGGACTCCTCATGATGTGTATGTTGCTGCGTGGTTTTTTTTTTTTTTTCCCTTCCTCTTTTGGACCAGAATTGTTTGAATCAAACTGGTTTCCAAAGGACTTACTGCCAGGGCACATGTAACAATTCTTGTATTAGTCGTCTAGTTGTGTTGTGGAGGAGGATAACAGGAAAGGAGGGCAGGGAATACAGAAGCAGAAGTAAGAAATGTTTTACGTTCACTTGCCACAGCAGCCCACTCTGGGGAAGGCCTCTGCAGTGATTGTCACATGTCACTCAAAAGAGGAGTTCAGTCTTCCCTCCACCAAACAGTTCCTCTTAATCGAAATCAAGAGTGTGGTGGAGGCAAACCTGGGTATTTTGCTGAGAAGCCACTCTTAAAAGTTCTCAACTCCGTTTTTTGTTTTTTGTTTAGTCCAAAGACACATTGTAATATGATAAACACCAAACACCAAACAAAATAAAAATCCTTAAAAATAATAAAAGACCAGGTTTAGCAGTCAGTGCATGTTATTACACCAATGGCTATCCCCTTCCCCCACACACTGAAACTTCCTTAAGTTAAGCCATGTTGTTTGAGGTTGCTTTGAAGAAGACAGCTTCCCTCCCCCACCCCTTATAATTTGCAAATGAAGCTAAGCAGCAGGGAGGGTGGGTTTGCTGGTGCATGGGATGGGCAGCGGTTGAAGATGCACCTTCTCCAGAATGTCCACAGACAGGAATCGATGTCGCTAAGGAAGAGGAAGTGGAAAGCACAGGAGATTCTAGAAGCACCAGTCAATTTATCTTCAGGAACCGACCCAGGGTAGATGACATGCCAGCGAAAGACAGCTCAGATGTCTCTCTTGGGCCCAACCAGTTGGATGAAATGGGAAATATAAATTGCTGGTAGGTGATAGCTGGTCATAGCTACCTCCAAATCTCCAGGGAGATTATCTTATTTGGGAGGAAAAGCAAGGATGCCTCGCCTCCCACGGAAGGCCATGGATGTTGTTACTCCTGCACCATTGGGTTTAGAAGGCTCTCCTCCCTAAAGGAAGTGAGCCTGGGTGGTTTGTTCTCTCCCAGCATTTCCCAAATAAGCTATCTGTCCTCCCCTTTCCCTTGTCTTTGTTCCCATCCCCTTTTGCTACAGGAAGGAAATGGACATTGTGCTTAAGGTTAGTTTGGGTTCAGCTGTCGTGAGTCCTTCCCCCTTGTGGAAGGGAGTCAACAGGTCTAGGAAAGAAGGCATTAAGTCTCTCTGAAGAGTTCTACCTGCAGTGCAAGGCTCCATCTAGCTCCCTTCGCCTTGCATTAGCCTTGACTCTAGAGAAGAAGGGGAGAAGTGCTTTGTGGAGCTACAGGTCACTAGAACACAAATACACTGGTCAAACTGCCTCCATCCCCCCCCCACCAGGATTTGGCTGACTTCAGCAGGGCCAGGGTTCAGCTCAGGCGGCCTCTTGACCTGCATGTCAGTCACTCTATCCTATCCTCCTTCCCCTCCCATTGCCAGTTTTGTCCCATCCTTTCACACGTGGGTCTGCATCCTCCTTTGCAGAGGCCGGCTAGGGTCTGAGTTCTGAGAGGAGGACTGTGAATGGTGAGAAGACGAGGCTGATGCTTTGCTGGCCTTGTCGAACTGTACGTAGCCATCCTGCTTCCCGCTGCTGCTGACGCTGCTATCGCACTGCGTGTCCAGGAAGGAGCTGCTGTCGCTCATGGAACCCCGCTGGAATTCCCGTTCACACAGCTCGATGGAGCTGCTCCCCATGCCCAAGATGAAACGCTGGCTGTAGTCGTAGAGGCGGTTCTGCCCACTCAGGGTTGTGTAGATGTTGGTGAAGGACATGCCTGTCGGCACACGCTGCTTGTTGGCTGGCCGCATCTCTGGCTGGCAACCTGAGAGGGAGATGGTGGGCGTGGAATGGTGGTCTTTGAAGGTGTTCACACTGTAATAGCCATTCGTGGGATCCTGGAAAGAAGGAGGAAAGAAAGTTTTATTTCTTGGTGCAGGGTTGCGTTTTGGAATCTGGTGTTGTAATAGATGCCAGGTTGTGCAAGAGGAAGGCTTAATTGTTCAATGTTCAGATGAAAATTTTAGGCAAACTTTTCTCCTACAGAGAAACAGAGGAAAACAGTTTTATTTTAATTAGCTGTTCCTTGCACTGATACAACAATCTACCATCTCTGTCTGTCTATCTGTCTCTCTCTTTCTCTCATCTATCTGTCCTATTTTGTTACGTTATGCTATGTTATTCTGTGTTGTCTGTCTGTGTGTGTCTCTCTCTCTATCATCTATCTATCCTATCTTATGTTTCTGTCTATCTATCTATCTATCTATCTATCTATCTATCTATCTATCTATCT
>BLBF01000059.1:11515352-11527993 GCA_015471245.1 Laticauda colubrina | reverse complement strand
TCTATCTATCTATCTATCTATCTATCTATCTATCTATCTATCTATCTCAGCCTGTTTATCATGTATCCTGTTTGTCTTCTCTCTCTCCCCCTCCTCTTCCTCCTCCTCCTCTCTTTAATATATCACCTATCATATATGATTTTTCCCAATTAAGAATGAGCTGTGCATGTTCTGTACAGAGGGCACCTCTATTCGATCTTGGATTGAAATTAGGAGTTTTGTAAATGCGGAGTTTAAGTTTTGAAACTGTAGGTAGACTTCTGTCCCTAAGCATGGCCCTTGTCTGGCCTAGTCACCTCAGATTAATCTTACAAATGTCACTATGGTTTTATTCTTATTGGTCAGGAAGGGATACTGTGCATTCCTGCAATAGTTTAGGTGTGCCTGTGGGCAGCCATTCTACATGGCACCTGGTTAGTGAAATAAGAATCTGCAAAGATATTTATTACCTGTAATTTGAAATGAGAAGTTGCAAAAAACGGAGCAGGCCAAAAATATCAGATAGCATAAACTGATTTTCAGTGGCAATGGATTATTATTGGTTAAACATTTCCAGCCTACGTATTGGTATAATTTATAACTATATAATATAGCAGAAATTCTGCTTTTCTCTGATTATATGTTCAATTCGCCATGTGTATTATGGGGGGTTTTATGCCTTTCATGGGAATAAATAACTGCATAGGTCTTGGAAAGTGGACTTTTTTCATGGTAAAACATTCCATTTTTTGTTTTGAATCACTGTGTGAAATTCACCTCTGCAGTTTTGCATTTAGCAATACAATCTTATGTTAATACACTGTTGTACTTATTCTTTCATACCTCTATATTTGAGAAACAATATTAAGTATGAAATATGCACATCAAACATTTAGAAACACAGCAAACACGCCTCTTAATCGGTGCTTCTGTAGGCTGAATAGCAATCCATGAAAGATTTATGGGAAGCAACGAGGTTATAAGAGGTAAAATTGCAATGAGATTTTTTTTTCATTTCTCTCTTCGTAATTGGTAATTGACATGGTGGCTCAGTGGCTAAGACACTGAGCTTGTTAATCAGAAAAGTTGGCAGTTCAACGGTTCGAATCCCTCGTGCCACATAGCATAGTGAGTGCCCATTATTTGTCCCAGCTTCTGCCAACCTAGCAGTTTGAAAGCACGTAATACATGCAAGTAGAAAAATAGGGACCACTTTGGTGGGAAAGTAACAGTGTTTGGTGCACCTTTTTTGGCGTTTAGTCATGCTGGCCACATGACCATGGAGATGTCTTCGGACAGTGCTGGCTCTTTGGCTTTGAAATGGAGATGAGCACCATTAGAGCCAGAAATGATTAGTGCGAGGGGAACCTTTACCTTTATTGGCCAATAATCGGAATGTCTGTTTTGTAAATACTTGGAATGTCTCCATACCTATAAATGGAGATTCTTGGCTTTTAAAATCTACTTTAGCTGGTTTTTTTTTTTTAAATGATGGAGATGCTTTTAAGAGAGATCAGGAGAAGCGTGAGTAAATTCTTAATGTGGAAGCTTAATGACCACCTGCTTCACTTAACAACTGCAGTGACTCACTTAATGACTGTGGGAAAAAGGTTGTAAAATGGGGCAAAACTCACTTAATGACTGCCTCATTAAGCAATGGAACAGTTGGGCGCAACTGTAGTTTTAAGTTGACTATCTGCAAATAAATAACAAAATTGTCTGCCCCTTACATTTAAATTCTCCTAAGCCTGCCATTTTAATATTCTTTCTCTCCCTCCCGCTTTTTCTCTCTCTTTGTTTCTCTCCCTCTTTCTCTTTCTCTCTTCCTTTTTCTCTCTTTCTCTCTCCCTCTTTCACTCTTTCTCTCCCTCTTTCTCTCTTTCTCGCTCCGCTCTCTCCTTTTCTTAATTCATTGTTCTTCCCTTTCATTGCACAGAGCTTTCGCCTCTTTTAATTTTCTTAATTTTTTTTAATTATCTCATTTTGATTCAAATCCTTATATTTATACTTTTTGTCTCTCCTGTTTCAATTTCATATTATCTTTTCTCCTTAACATTATTTTTCAATTAAATATCATACTTGTATGATATTTAATTATAAGTTTTCAGTTATAACTTTTCCATAATTAACTTCCCCCCTTCACTTATATTTTATGAAACATTAACTAATTAAAATGTTCCCGTCCCTTCCTAATTCAATTCTTTCATTTATTTTATTTCATTTATTTTATTAACAAACATTTCACAAGATTACAATAGTTATTTTATCCCTCATTCTAATCAAACATTGTTTCCAATTTTCTAAAATTATTTCTAATACTAATATAAAATACAATCTTATGTACCTTTGCAGAATCCCTTTTTCAGTTAAATTTTTACCCATTATCTCTAAATAGGCCCTGTTTCTCTATATCTTGTTTCTGTCCTTTATAACTTCTTTTCCTTTCCTACTTCCCTCTCTTCTTCTTTCTCTCTTTTTTACCCCTTTGTCTCTCTACCTCTATTTCTCTCTTTTGTATTCCATTCTTCTGTTGCTTTCAATATTATACTTATTTTTCGAACTATTTTTCTTTTCTTTGGCTGTTTTTTTAAGTCTTAAATTCTCCATTCTCTTTCTCCCACTTTCCTTTTTCTTCCCCACATAAAATTACTTGTTCATTAAAAATGGCTTCTTCTTTGTCCCAGTCTTCTTGTTTTGCAGACGTTTCTTGTTGTTTCTCATAGTTCCAAATCTTCATTTCTAAGAATTGAAAAACGAAGCTGAAAGAGCCTCTCCCTTCTTGTGCATCTTCTTTGTACTTTTTAAGTTCCATTTTCAATTCATCCAGAAGTAGTGCCATTATATAATTTTTTAAACAACCACCCGATTAATTTTAGTCATTCAACTGCAATAACCAAGAGTCCAATGGTCACCAAATAATCCAAATACACGCAAGCTGTTTCTTTTTGCTTTTTTTCACTTTCTCTTCCTGGGGTTCTACAATTTAGCTACCAAGTTTCAGTTAAAATATACATTTTAAAAGTCTTGTTAAAGTTTTACTGTAGAATCCTTTTAATTCCAGGCAGTCTCCTTCCTTTTTCCAGATCCTGCCCTTTTGTTCTTTTTCTCTCCTTCCCTATTTATAAAAAACTTTTTAATGTCCAGAAATCTTTATTATCCCTTTGACATTTTATTTTATTTACAGCTTAATTGCCTGTTGATGTCAAAGCGGATTTTTTTTCTGATTTCTTATTTAAGTCTCTTAGTTGTTGATATAGGGAAAGGGAGAGAAAGAAGAAAAAGCCAAAGCTTTCCCTTTTCACTTTCCTTCGCTGCTTCCGAATCTTCTTTGGGAACGATGTTACTTTTTTTTTAGTTTAAATTCCAGGAAACCTTAGTTGTTGCTTTTGCAATTTAACCTGGTCAGCCAGAACTTTCACTTCTTCTCTTCCTCCTGCACATTCTTTCCCGGTCGAGTTCTTCTTTGAGGTGGTCATTTCTGACCACCGCTGCAACCGCCTTCGGGAAAGGGAGCAATGGCCAGCTGAGGAGGAGAGATGCAGCTCTCCTCAACACTGCTGGCAGTCTCCCCCCTCTTCACCACCTCTACGGGATGGCTTAGCCCCAAAACCAGCTGGCTCGGGGCGCTCCAACAGCAAGCCCAGACCAAAAACACGCACGATCGCGAATTTCTGTCTGTCGCCAAAGAGGCTCAAAACTGGAAGCTCAAGACAATGCTTCTATTACCATGGAAACTCTTCAGATAAAATGTTGGCACATCCTATTAATTAATCAATTAATCCCACCATCTTTCTTTTCCTTCCATCTTTCTCTAGAAAGGAATGGAGGGAAATGCTGCTCCTTTGTGGGTGAGGTGAAAGAAAAGCTGTATTGATTGACTTGTGTTTTGTTTCAGGGCTAATGAATGGAAGAGGGCAAAATCTTTGCTTGAAGATAAAGGCCTGCATGTTTCAAAGGAGAGAGCCAGCTTTTGGAAGCTCTACTTCTCCCTATGCATGCCAGAGAAATTGTGTTGAAAGCCTCATTTAAGAAGGGGAGGGGGACTTGAAGGTGCTACCATCTGAAGAGATTTGGGATTTTGGGATTTCATGAAGGAGCTGACCAAAAAGGAAAGCAGATTTTTAACAGAAAGAGGGGGTGGATTAGTGGAGATAAAATGTGTTCCTTGGTATTTTTAATCACTAGAACATCCAGGTTTGAAAGTTATGGAGATATACTGTTGCACTGCAGTAAAATGCATGCTTTCTATCCAGAATTACATTTCCCAAATAACATTTCCATCATCCTAAAGTCTAACTGATTTAGATTGGAATTAATCCAGATAATCCAGATGTGGATTATCACTCTAATAATTGCCACTAATCATGGATAATTATCCTATTGAAGGGGAATCATGGGAATTGCTTGCTGGATATTAGAGCAGAAAGAAGAAAGCTTCAGTAAATAATATTAAAGTGGGTAGACCAAGGCAATGAATCAACTCAAGGTTGTTGCTTTTCTCACTACTCTTTGAACAGGAGATGGCATGGAGTCCAGATGGGAACATTGCCCAGTACTGGCTTAGCATCTTTTAATTCTTAACCTACACAGCAAAGGTCTCCAAACTTAGCAACTTTAAGGCTTGCAGATTTCAACTCCCAGAATTCCTCAGTCAGCTATGCTGGGAATATGCATGTCTTAACGTTGCCAAGTTTGAAGACACCTGCTATATAGTAAAATGATGGTGAAGTGTCAAAGTGAGAATTGGTAAAGAGTAACAATGTATAGAATATTTGTAGCTCAGGGATGAACTATGGGGTTCTTGGTGCTCTCTGAGCTTGGTGCACTGCTATACACTGAAAATGTTAGCTAGTTGGGTAATGTTTATATATAAAGCATCACACAGAGAAATAAAGAGTACAATCACCATGTGCTTTACTGCTCAACTATTTACCTGTAACAGGAAATTGGAAACTCTCCTTAGAACAAGAGAGCATGGAGTATATACCATAGATCCAAACCAGAGATGGTATTCAGCAGGTTCTGACCAGTTCTGGAGAACCAGTAGCAGAAACTTTGAGTAATTCGGAGAATCGGCAAGTACCACCTCTGACTGGAGATTTTACAGTATCCTTCCCTTGCCACGCCCACCAAGCCACGCCCACAGAACCATAGTAAAAAAAATTGAATCCCACCACTGATCCAAACTTGTAAATACTGCCATCTAATGGCTGAATACTGCCATAGTTGTTCACATAGAAATACATTCCAGCAATGAATTCCAACAGAAACATCTTCAAGGAAACAGCCAAGCTCAGAGGAACACCAAAAGACCCCACACTAACAAGGGAACATAGAAAGCAAGAGAGACTTAAGGGATGTCCGATTCTGGATGAAATAATAGTTTACTTTGTGCTGCTAAATAAATACACCAATGCCTTTGTGCTCAACAGTACTATTACTTAAAATACAAATGGATGACTCGACCAATTGTATAACCTCTGGGCATCTCCCTTTCAAACAATAAGTTGCAGAGATGCAGAAATAGCAACTTTTTTTCAGAGAAGAAAAATAGCTTTAGCCTGAAAGTATTATGACTATCAACTGATGTTTCCTAGGGAGAGCTGGTTATTTTCTCTTCCTGTGAAGAAGGAGTATGACTCCTGAGGTCTCAGATCCAGCTAAGTGGTTAGTGGTTCAACTTTCTTGGAACTTCCACTCCTTGTACTTAACTTACAGGTATCCCTCAGCTTCCAAACCCATGAAACAGCATCCTTAACCACAGTGGTAGGACAGTGATTTTAGCAATACAGGCAGGGTCCTTGAGAATGAAAGCCTTCTCATGTGTTGGAAATTTCTCCTCGGTTGGGCCTTACTACAAAAGAGCTAATGAACATAAAGATTAGTTTGGATGGAGTCTTCCTGCATGAAAACCTTGAGTGAAAGAAATGCTGGCCTTGTACTTTTGAAACCTAGCCAATTATGATTTAGGCTGCTGTTCAAATGGGTCAGTGTTGCCTTTGTTATATATGACAAATAAACTGGATTCAGAGGATCTCTCTTGATTTCCCTCTGCTTTTAAGTTTCCCTTGTATTCCTGACTAGGTTAATTGCTCATGCTCTCATTGAACAAAACAGTAACCTACCAACCCAGGTCACTGAGCTTTAGGACCAATTTAGTATCTTGTTACAAAACCAAATTATAATGCTATTGAGGATACAGCTTAAGCTGATCTGCGAGAAGTTCAGGGAAGGTGAAATTGTTCCCCTCCATAATTCAGAAAGTCCTTGACTTCTGCTACATCAATCTCACTTGACTTTGTTGACTTGGCTGATTTTCATGACTCCCCCCCAAATGTTTATACCTGTGTAAATCATTTTTTGTTGTTGTTTAAATTTTTCATGTGGTAGAATTGATTGCAACGTTGCTGTGCTGCTTAAATCTAATTTCTCTGGCTTAAGTTTGTTTTCACACAGCAATAAAATCCTCCCCTTCTTCCCTGGCAGATTCAGACAATCCCTGGGGAAAATCAATCCCCACTTTGCAAAGGCAAAGTTGAATCCTGTAATTTTGACATTACCTTCAAATTCTGGAATTCTTTCTCTTCTTCCTTGAGGACCTCCAGTTGTTTAAGGACTGAATCTTGCTGGAACTCACTTCTGTCCATCTATAGTTCAAGGGAAGCAGATGGTCAGTTGAAAAAGTCAAGCACTAGAAATCACAATCTGAAGTTTAGTAAATTGGGTGCGAGCACCAGAATGAACCAAAGTCCCTGTGTTTCTTTCAGCCTATTACCAACAATGATAGTATTATACATTATGTATCCCAAAGGTGCTTTGTCAGGAGGCAACTGGGCTTTTTTGTTTATTCCTTTGAAGATGTTTCACCTCTCATCCAAGAAGCTTCTTCAGCTTTGACTGGATGGTGGGGAATGGAAGGATTTATATTCCTTGCAGAAGAGACCTGGTCATTTGCATCCTTTTAGAGGGTCATTGAGGCCACTTGGAGGTTTATCTGTGTCCTCAGGATCACCTGAGCAGTGCTCCTGGTTCCTATAATCTGCAATTTTTCCTCTGGAAATCCATTCCTCCTCCCACACCATTCAAAGGGTGTTCATCCCAAATTGTGTTGCTAAAAGTCTGTAGAGATTCTCAGTCATCCAGGCACCTTTCGGACAACCATGAACTGGATGACTGAGAATCTCTGCAGGCCTTTATACATTGTGGACTATCACTATCATCAAAGTCTGATCTCACCATGGGACCTCCACCTGTGGACTTCTTTCTATCCTCTCCATTTAAATGTCTAGGGAGTTTCTTATTATCCAGGTCCTTGTTGTCCCAAAGGTGCTTTTTCAAAAGGCAACCAGTCTTTTCTTTGTTTTTCCGCGAAGACATTTCACTTCCCATCCAAAAAGCTTCTTCAGTTCTGACCAATCCTTCCATTCTTCACCATTCAGTCAGAACCAGGGGTGGTATTCAGCCGGTTCAGACTGGTTCAAGCAAACTGGATGTTAAATTTACATCTGGTTTACTGAACCGGTAGTTGAACCGACTGACTGGCCACACTCACCCCTCCCCTCCCAGGAGTCTCCACATGACCCATTTTGTATGTAGGAAAGTGCAGAGTCTGTGCAGAGGTTCTGGGAGGATGAAAAATGGGCCTTCTGGAAGTCCGGAAACAGGCCTGTTTCCGGCTTCCGGAGGCTGCTGGACCCTGGGGGAGACCGTTTTTGCCCTCCCAGAGGCCCGAGGGAAGCCTCCAGACCCTGGGGAAGGTGAAAAACAGCCCTCCCAGAACTTCTGGTAGGTCATGCCCACCATGGCCACACCCACCCAGCAAACGGGCAGTGAACCGATTGCTGGGATTTTTGAATCCCACCCTTGATCATAACTGAATACTTTCTTCAAAGAAAAGTCCAGTTGCCTTTTGAAAAACAACAATAGCTTTGGGTCTTCCATTTGAAGATTTATGTGCAAAGGATACTGAGACAATGAGATCACCAAGAGCTCTTTGCAATCATCACCCTATTATATTTGACATTGAATTCTACTGGATATGCCTCAAGCAACTGAAACTGGTGTGCTGATTCTCTAATGCACATTGCCCTCTTCAAGTACTTGAGTGTCCTGAGGTAGACCTACTGTCAGGGTTTAAAAATTTAATCTTGCCTAGGAAGGATGGTGTGGCTCTGGAGGTGGGGGTTGTAAGAAGTTATTAAATGCAAAAGCCATCTGCTCCCATCACAACTCTAGGTGGTGTACTGCAGAAAACAAGTCAAACAATGCCTACAAATAATACAATGCAAAAAGGAAATATCCAGGAAGGGGAGAAACACACATTTTAACACACCAGGGGACAGATTTAACACACAAAGGGTGCCAGGTTTTGACCTTCCTCACCAGCATTGGTCAACTGTGAACAGGATCCATACCCAACATGGTGTCCTACAAGACTCATTGTTTAAGTGGGGCCTCAGTGTGACTGTGGTGCTTCTCGACAAAATATCCATCACATTGTGTCCGAATGTCCATAAGGAGCTTTATACCAGCCCAATGTCTGATTTTTTTCAACATAGCTCAAGTACCCTGTCCTTGAATGGCTGGGTGGATTGGGCATTAACATTTGAACCACTTTAAGTCCATGTATTTGCTGTATGCTAAATAAATTTAACACACCAACCACCCTACAAAGTAGCAACACCTGTGGGAAAACTCTTAGTACTAACATTTTTTTAAAAGGGGGAGGGGGTAGAGGGCCTATGAATCTCTAGGGCCATGCTAATCCAAGTGGTCTCGATGCTCACTGGAAGAAGAGGAGTCCAAAGTGTTTTGCATTCAACTATTAGGAAAATCCTTCTCTTGGCTTGTTTTAAAGGCTGCTTTCACTTTAATTCAATAGATGGATCAATAAGCAACAGCCTATTCTCCCAGCCTCATTAGTTTTTCTGCAAAGGATGCTTCTGATTGGGGGCAAAGTCTATATTAATTAGAATATGGCTTTAATTACCCTTCTTTCAGGAAGGTGGGCCTGGATGAGACTTGAATACTTATTGGGCAATTTCTCTGTTGCCTTTTATCTTCCCTAGATATTGATCGCCTCCGTGTAGCCTTCGCATTTCCTCTTTTGCCATTGCAAGACTGAGGCATCTAATGGAATTACTGTTTCGGAATGCCCCAGCTAATCGAAAATCTAAATCTATCATACAGTACTGATTGTTGCTTGACTTCTAACGTGTCTTACTTTTAAAGCCTTAGCAAATGAGGGTGGAAATGCTTCCCCTGCAGCAGTTTCTGTAGATATGCTGGAAAGCTTTTGGTGCTACTATTTGATGTCATAAATTAAGGTGTTTCAGGTTTTTCTGGCTGAGAAAGAAACAGCAGCCATTGGTAATATCTGTTGATGGAGCAGAGCAAATACAGGTATCATAAAGTATTAAATCCAGGCCAGGTAGGGGTGGAAAAAAATGTGTATGACACTGTTTTTTCAGGGGGTGAGTGTCAGCTTATGCAATCTTAATAGTTCTAATATATGATTTTATTTTAGTGATATTAATTTCAGAATGTTGTAAATTCTTCAGATTAAATTTTTTAAAAATCAAAATAATTTTAGAGCCGCTTTAGGATATGCAAATTATGCCTCATTTAAAAAGCTGCTTCCTTTTTTCAGTTTTTTTCTCACACTATAAGTTGTGATGTGCACCGAAGCTGCTTCAAGCAAAATACTTGTATTCATAAATGTGTTTAATCATCCAGCAGGAGCTTTTGAAGCAACTACACAAGTCTGGGCCAAACAGAACTGCTTTTAAAAAAATATTTTTAAAAGTGCTTTTATATTTGTTTGTGAGCCATGATGGCGCAATGGTTAGACTGCAGTGTTGCAGGCTACTTCTGCTGCCTGCCAGCTGCCTGCAATTTGGCAATTCAAATCCCACCAGGTCCAAGGTTGACTCAGCCTTCCATCCTTCCAAAGTGGGTCAAATGAGGATCCAGATTGTTGGGGGCAAGAGGCTGACTCTGTAAACCGCTTAGAAAAGGTTGTAAAAGCACTGTGAAGCGGTATATAAGCCTAAGTGCTCTTGCTATACATACTTGTGGCAATTTTGAAACATCTCTCTTGAAGAATTTGCAAGACCTATTACTTTTGTAGGTTTACTGATAGGGAGAAGTTTGCAAAAAATGGTGGGATTATTTTACCGAAGTTAAATAAACAGCTTTATCCATGGTAATTTTTTTCCCGATACTTTCTGCTTTACAATATATATTGATACAGTTCTGAGATGCAATGAATATCTTTCATCAGCTGATGGCAATGTTGCCCTCTGAACTTAGTCTGTTTTCTCTCTCTTGAGCCTCTGTAGCTGGAGGATTGATAGATCCAGAAAAGCACAGTTGTTCACAAAGCAGAAACCCCATGAGTTAATTTATAATTCTAGAATTAAGCCATTCATTAGTGTGACCTTTAATAAAGTTTACACTGAAGCTTAGTTCAATACAATCTCACTTCATCAATGAACAGTGGGAAATTCATTTATTTTTTTCCCTTCTCTCTGTAACCTCTTCCATCTTCATCGACACCCCAGTTCTCCCCTTAAACTCCTGCTGTAAATAGATGGCGTAGGAAGGTTGATTTCTTTCCATGTTTGCTTGTTTTTAAAAAACCTGCAGGGTATACTGAAGGAAGATTGTCTTCACTTACCTGCCTGGGGTTTCTCATGATACCGGGAAGCTTTGCATTGCATTGCAATTGAAAGGGGGAAAACAACATAGGATTCTACAGAGTTTCTACAGAACAGTGTTTCTCAACTTTGGCACCTTTAGGGTGGGTGGACTTCAACTCCCAGAATTCCCCAGCCAGCCATGAGCAGAGTTGGAAGGAACCTTGTAGGTAATTTAGTCCTCTCTGCCCAAGCAGGAGACAAATGGCAGTCCAGTCTCTTCTTGAAAACCTCCAGTGATGAAGCTCCCACAGCTTCCGAAGGCAACTTCTGTTCCATGGGTTGATTGTTCTACACTGCCAGAAAATTTCTCCATATTTTCAGGTTGAATCTCTCCTTATTCAGTTTCCATCCATGATTCCTTCTCTGGACATTGGGTGCCTTGGACAATAGTGTGACCCCTCCCTCTCTGTGGCAGCCCTTCAAATATTGGAAGACTGCTATCATATCCCCCCCCTCCAGTCCTTCTCTTCACTAGACTAGCCATCAGTGGAGGGATTCAAATTTTTTTACTACCAGTTCTATGGGCTTGGTGGGTGTGGCAGGGGAAAGATACTGTCAGAGGCGGCATTTGTCGGTTCTCCGAACTTCTCAAAATTTCCGCGACCGGTTCTCCAGAACTGGTCAGAACCTGCTGAGTGCCACCCTCTGCTAGCCATGCCTAGTTCCTGCAACCATTCATCATATGTTTTAGTTTCCACTCCCCTAATCATCCTGGTTGCTCTTCTCTGCACTTTTTCTAGAGTCTTTATAGACCAAAACTGGATGCAGTACTCAAGGTGAAGTTTTACTAAGGCTTTATAGAGTGGTATTAGTACCTCTCTTGACTGTATCTCTCTGTTAATGTAATTTAGGATTGCATTGCCTTTTTTGGCTGCTGCTGCATACTGCTGGGTCATATTTAACTGGCTGTCTATGCTGGCTGGGGAATTCTGAGAGTTGTAGTCCACCCATCTTAAAGATGCCAAGGTTGAGAAACACTGGTACAGAGGCTTTGCATTTGGGGAGATTGCTATTGGCCAATGATCCCCAATCTTTTCAGCTTTGTGAAAAGCTAGCAATAGTGGTAGCAGGGAGGGGAGAGGGAATGATTCCATATGCAAATGGAGATGCACACACTTCTATACACCTGCAACTCACACAGATGGAGCTGCACATACTTGTGTGCTCATCTGGCCTGGCCCAGTTCCAACTGGGGCCCACTACTGGGCCATAGCCCAGGGATTGGGGACCCCAGCTCGAGGCCATTAAGAAACTGAGAACTGCTTTCAGTTTGGTGTAATCAAACAGTATAACTAGCATTATTGAGCCTGTCATCTGCACCTCTGTAACTGTCTGGTTTGGCTCTGCAACCAGACACAGACTTCAATGGATAATTGCAGAAAACACAATTGCTACCAACCTGCCTTCCATTGAGGATCTGTATACTGCATGAGTCCAAAAGAGGGCTATGAAATATATATACCAGACATAAATTGTTTAAACTTCTACCATCAAAATGGCGCTATAGGGCACTGCACACCAGAACAACTAGACACAAGGACAGTTTTTCCCTGAATGCCATCACTCTGTCAAACAACTAATTCCCACAACACTGTCAGACTATTTAGTAAGACTGTATTTCCATTGTTCTTTTCATCTTTCCTGTTACTTATCTCTTCCAACTTATAACTGTAAATGTGTTGCTTGTATCTTTACAATTTATATTGCTTTGTTTGTTCCCTAATATGGTTTGATTGCTTATTTGTAACTTATGACTATCACTAAGTGTTGTATCTTATGATTCTTGATGAAGGTATTTAATTTTTTCTTTATGTACACTGAGAGCTTATGCACTAAAGACAAATTCCTTGTGTGTCCAATCACACTTGGCCAATAAAGAATTCTGTTCTGTTCTGTTCTGTTCTGTTCTGTTCTGTTCTATTCTATTCTATTCTATTCTATTCTATTCTATTCTATTCTATT
>BLBF01000059.1:11493906-11515342 GCA_015471245.1 Laticauda colubrina | reverse complement strand
TTCTATTCTATTCTATTCTATTCTATTCTATTCTATTCTATTCTATTCTATTCTATTCCTCATGACCCAGAGAAGAACCATAAACTTTCCAGGGTCTTCCCCTTTCCCCAAAGTATCATCATCTGTGCATGAAACTCAAACACGTGCAAAGAATAATGGAGGTAAATGTGCTGAGCCACCAAGGAATGCAGATGTAGGGTGCAAGAAGCAGGGGGATGAAATTGGATTGTCTAAAAGTTAGTGTGGAACCCCTAAACAATGGGATTCAGACGACCCCTTCCTCCCCCCCCAATCAAAATGACATGGCTCAGAATGGCAGGTACTTTGAATCTTACTTTGTTTCTTAGATTTTTATTTCACTTTTATTACTGTTTATAAGTAACTCAAGATGGCAAACATTGTTGATATTCCTTCTTCCTCGTCATTCCCCCCACAACAACAACCTTATGAAATGGGCTGGGCTGAAAAAAAGTGATTGATCCAAAGTGACCCAACTGGCTTTCATATCTGATGCAGGACTAGAACCCACAATCTCCTGATGATTGGCCCAAAGTTACACCAGCCAGCTTTCACATCTAAGGAGGGACTTGAACTTTCAATCTCCCAGTTTCTAGCCTGGTGCCTCAACCACTAGAACAAACTGCCCCTCCAAAATTAGATGTAAGTGGAATGTTTTCACCCAGATTTTGTTTCCAGGTTCCTCCACGAAAATGGACATGTGCAACATCAGAGCATAAGCTCACATAATGACCTATTCTTTCTTATAATGAATGAGCTGAAACGGACCTTGGAGGTCTTCTAGTCCAGCCCCCTGATCAACCAAGAGAACCTATACTCTCTCAGAGAAGTGACCGTCTAGAATCTTCTTAAAAACATCCAGTCTTAAACACTCAGAATTAAACATTTCCCACTGGCCAACCTGATTTTCCTGACTAAGAGAACCACTGACTTCTCCTGCTACTGTTTATCAGTAATTGTTTGACATATGTGCCCTCTGATCCCAGGGATGGCATATAATCAACAGCTGTTTTCAAATGTGGAGTGTTTCATGGATCTTGCAGGGTTTTCCATCCCTCAACTGTGTTCTGTTTAGCAAGGAGGGAATGGAAACAAGGCCAGAATAAAAATACTATTTCCACAAGTTGTTGCTGAGAAAAACATTGATTTTTCTCTTTTAGGCCTTGCAGAAATTTAATGAACTACATAAAATGAAGAGTTTGACCAACTACATCCATACATAAAACAGAACAATCATCACAGGGAAGGGCTTTGAGCAATTCTGAGCTTTGGTGATGCAACAGAGGTTTTTCAACTGGAAAAGAGGCCAAGACCCGAAGTTTCTGAAGCAGCAAAGAGACAGGAAGATGCTGATTCGGTTCTGAAGAAGAACAGGAACAGAACACAAAATGCAGGGATTTATTTATTCCAAACACTTAACTGCTTCCTGAATCTTTAAGCACCTCGGAGCAAAATCACAGATTGCAATCAAAGACTAGAATCCTCATCTGAAATTAACATTTTTAAAGGAAAAAAAAATTAACAGAAGCAAGTAATGGGCAACTTTGTACTAAATGCCTCTCAGCAAAAATAGTTTGCACAAAGGTATCCCTGCCATGAAGAAAGACAAGGTATCTACAACAAAGTAGGGTATAGATGGAAATTGCTAACCCTCACATATTGTTTTGCACAGGGCTCAGGACCCAAAAGAGTTGTATCCAGAATTTGTAGCATGTTCATTTCTAATTGATTTCTATTTTGTTTTTCTGACGTTCTTCAGAACCCCATTTCCAAATAGGATGTTTCTGGAATTAAACTGGGTATGGATCTAAGTTACTTATTTAAAAAGTTATAGGAAATTCTTTTACTGTAACGGATTGGGGGGGGGGGATCCCTAGATGGGGTTTCCTTTAATCCTGCATGGGGAGGAAGATGTTGTTTCTGTTGTCTTCCAGTCATAGTATTGATCTGTGATATTATATATTTGTTTTAAGATAGGAAAGGAATGCCTAGAGCCTAATAATTCATCTGAACATGAATCTGCTTTCTGTGAAAGAAAGTCAGAAGATGGGGGGACAAATGGTAGAAAGCAGAGGGATGGACAACAGGACACCAACACCACCATCTAGTTTTCTGCTGACTTTTTGTCCTGACACAAACACACACGTGAGATAAATCCAAAATTTAAAGCAAGACTAAGAAGGCAAGGATGTTTGCATGCACTAAATGAACCAAAAGCAGTGTTTTTCAAACAAGGCAACATTAAGATGTGTGGACTTAAACTTAAAGTTGCAAAACTTTGAAAAACTCTGGTCTAGAACCTGTCCGGATACCAACTAGTTAATTATTGTCTGTGGATGTCTGTGTTCTGACCCAAACCCTTTCCCAATAAAGCAAGCACAAGCTTCGCCAAAACTGTGCGAGTTTGCCAAGAATAACAGATAAAAAAATATTTCACAACACAAGAGTCTTCAAATACCAACTTAAGATACTGTAATGTCCACGAGGCTGAGTTTCAAAACATCTTTGCTTCCTATAAGGAGCGTTCGCTTCACAGCTGGCTTTTATCTTCTTGAAGGAGGGGCAATTACCTTGCAGCCTTACTCCTGAGTCGCCCGTGTTGCTGCAACTGCTCTTTCCTGCAAGCAACCCTGCACACAAGTGCACTTGGCACAAGCTCCTCATCGCTGCTGCCAGCCCCCACAATCTTTGAAGGCAGCAGTCCACTCCCCAATGGTCCTGGCCCCTCATCTGAGTCCTCGCTGTGCTCAGCCGTCCGCATCTGCTGCCAGCTAACCACAACAGTCCCAAAGGTGCTTTTTCAAAAGACAACCGAACTTTCTTTGTTTTTCCTTTTTTGCTTTCTCATGAAGAAGCTTCCTCAGTTCTGACTCTTCAGTTCTTCAGTCAGAGCTGAAGAAGCTTCTTGGATGAGAAGCAAAACATCTTCAAGAAAAAAAAATACAGGAAGCCCAGTTGCCTTTTTAAGAAAGCACCTTTGGGTCAACCATGACCTGGATGACTGAGAATTTCCACAGACATATTGCCCATGGAGTCATCCTACAAATACTAAATAATTCGATCCTATCCATTCTCCCCCTTCTGGGCAGTTGAACTACATGCAAATTATTCTCTACCCAACACTGCAAAATCATTACAGATACCCCATCGTATTTCCAATAGAGATACTTATTTATATCCACTTCCAGAAGGTTTAAGTCTATGAATGTGTTCAGTAGCATCTACTAGGCAGACCAGCCTTCCTCAAAATGTGGGCTTCCCAATATGAGAAAAATTGTTCCAAGGTGATTTCAAGAACTGGCATTTAAGACTCATAAATAATGGAGAGGCCAGCAATGACAAAAGCAGGGAGAGAGAGGAGGAAAAACAGAGTTAATTTACTTTAACTATACAAGAATATTAGAGAGAGTGTTTGTAAGGTCATTGACAAAAGCAGCAAAGGATGAAATTAATTACAGCTCTAAAATCAATGTGGTCTTGAATGGAGGATTTATTTAAAAATCTTTGACAGAATAAAAGAAAGACAAACAATAGCTTAAAAGGGGCAAAACACATATTTGGTGTTCGTGTTGTGTTGTGTGCATAAGTACACATATACAAGCAGGCTCACATTGGGCTATCAAGTATAGCTTCATGGCAACAAGAGCTAGAAATGTGCATAGAAGTTAAAATAAGACAAGCAAGATTTTTAGAAGCTGGATTTTGTGCCTGAATGTCTGTATGAAATTGTAAAATATGCACCAGGCGTTAAAGAATAACAGAATAACAGAGTTGGAAGGGACCTCGGAGGTCTTCTAGTCCAACCCCCCTGCTCAAGCAAGAAATCCTATAGCATTTCAAACAAATGGTTGTCTAATCACTTCTTAAAAATCTCCACAACTACTGGAGGCAAGTTGTTCCACAGATTAATTGTTAACTGCCAGGAAATTTCTCCTTAGTTCTAGATTGCTTCTCTCCTTGATTAGTTTCCATTCATTGCTTCTTGTCCTGACTTCAGGAGGATAGACTGACTCCCTCTTCTTTGTGGCAGTCCCTTAGATTTTGGAACACTGAAGAGAATACCAGAGTTGGAAGGGACCTTGGAGGTCTTCTAGTCCAACTCCCTGTACAATCAGGAAACCCTACCATTCTGGTCAAATCGTTGTCCAATCTCTTCTGAAAAATCTCCAGTGATGGAGCACCCACAACTTTTGAAAGCAAACCTTCCCACTAGTTAATTGTCCTCACTGTCAAGAAATTTCTCCTTAGTTCTAGGTTGCTTCTCTCCCTAATTAGCTTCCATCCATTGCTGCTTATTCTGCCTTCAGGTGCTTTGGAGGACAGATTGATCCCCTCTACTTTGTGGCAGCCCCTTAGATACTGGATCCATGCTATCATGTCAGTGGTGGGATTCCATTTTTTTTTACTGCTGGTTCAGTGGGCATGGTGTGGAGGGCATGGCTTGATGTGTATGGCAGGGGAAGGTTACTGCAAAATCTCCATTCCTTCCCCACCCACTAACCTGCTTTCCAGCTCCGTTCTCCTGTGAAGGGCAACCAAAGAAGACCCAGCCAATCATCCGGGACTCAGGAGGCAGATAAAAGATGGGGGTGGGACCAGTCAGAGGTGGGATTTGCCGGTTCTCCAAACTACCCAAAATTTACCCTACCGGTTCTCCAGAATTGGTCAGTTGAATATACCACCTCTGTATCATATCACCCCTAGTCCTGTTCTTCATCATATTCTTAACTGGGTCAACAGGGGAAAAAATAGTATCTCATATAAATGCTGTAGAATAATCTAGATAACAATTGGGAATAGTTTGAATCTAAGAGAACCTCAAGACCATTTCAGGTTCCACCAGTTAACCACATTCAACATGCTAGCTCTTCATTTCCAAAAACTGAGAACAAATTTTGGAACAATGCTCTGAAAATGGAACTTCTTGGTGGGAGAGATGGGTGGGTGGGAAAAGTTGAAGAAGAGGTAGGGTGAATTGAAACCTCCTTCCAAATTTCATCTGTGTTGCAGATTTCAAAGGGGCCACTGAGGTTTATTTTCATTTATTTTTTTTATTCTCTCCTCTCCTCTCCTCTCCTCTCCTCTCCTCTCCTCTCCTCTCCTCTCCTCTCCTCACCTCCCCTCCCCTCCCCTCCCCTCCTCTCCCGTCCCCTCCCCTCTAAACAGCCAGTCTACAACAAGCTCCTATGATTCTTTGCAGGGCCTGGGACAGCAGAAAAGATTGCCAATACTCAATAGACCAGGTCACTTGGAATCATGTTCTGCAGGTGCCCGAGGTGGAGTTGAATGCTTGAGAAAAATAATTGCACAGCCACAACATTCCAAGTAAATATTACTTTACACATTCCAAGAAGCCAATCTCTATCCCAAGGCTTTCAAATATAGAAATAAGACACAATTTTCATCTGAACGGAAGTTGCTTTTTAGCTGAGTTTGTGCCTTGTTGTTTCCATTTAAGTAGGGTTGCTAAAGACGGGACTGGCTGAGTTTACACAACTAGGTCAGTCACAAGAGTTAGCCACCGTGTTTACCTAACATGGTATGTTTGATTAGCATTTCTTTGGTTTGTTTTGAGGAGTTTTGACATTATTTAGTGTCTTGTACAACCCACCTTAACCTGGTTCATTTATTGTTCAGTGTTATGTGAAACCAGAAAATGGGTTACAAGAATCAAGTTACCCAAGAGTCACTATAATTAGTGAGATGGGTGATATAAAAAACAAACAAACAAATAATAAAGATTAGGCAAAAGGACTAGAAAAACTCCCAAGTTCTTTCCAAATCTGTTATTATGTTATTCTGTTATGTACTACTCTTTTGAATGTGCTGCTCTTCCAAAATCTTCTCTAAGTACCTCTCCATGCAATTATAAGGATTTTTAAGGCTCTGTAAATAAAAATATAGCAATAAAATAAGGAAGGGTAAGACAGAGAAAATATGACCTATGTCAGAACTGGGCAACCTAAAGAGTAACGTGAACTTCTAAGTGAACTAAACCATTAATTAGGAAGAGCCATAGAGAATTATGCTGGTTGCAAAACTGCGGAGTAGGATGAGTATGTAATATTTTTGCCTCCAAAGAGAAAGAGAAATCCCGATAGAAGTCAATCAGTAGTGGAAAATGTTTAAGTGAAGTTTTCTAGGGGAGAAAGGAAACATTACCAGTTGGATAATGTTCTATATGTAAAGTGGGTGACTCCAAATCTGCAAACCTGATTGGTCAAATAAAATAAGCATTGGATTGGTTCACTAGGAACCAATCCAAAGAGCTGCTAAAAGGCAGCAAATTTAAACAACTGCCATTGGCTGCAAGCAGGCAAGCCAGCCTGTATAAATGGCTGTCCTCGGCTTCAGCCAAGTGTTCCTATTTACTAACTAGTTGAAGAATAAAGTATTTGTTGTTGGAACCCGGTCTACCTCGTGTGTTTTCCGAACAAAACACTGGCGACGAGGGTGGGATCGTCCTGAAGGAAAAAACCTGCACGCGGTGATAAGAAGTCCAGATTACAACCAAGATGTCTGGAAACAACGCACCGCCCGCACCCTTCAATCCCAACGAAGAGGATTGGGATTCCTATGCTGATCGCTTCCAAATGTATTTGGAGAGCAATGAAATGGAAGGCATTTCAGAGCAACGCAAGAGAGCTGTGTTCCTGACGCACTGCGGGCCAACAGTTTTCAAGATGGCAAAGGCCCTTGCGAAGCCCCGGGACGTTAAACAGCTAACGTGGACAGAATTGCAAAGAGTCCTCAAAGCACACTACTCTCCGATGGTGTCAAACTTAATAAAGCGACACGAATTTTACCGCAGAGACCAGAGAGAGGGAGAGACCGTCGCCGATTTCATCGCTGCCCTTAGACAATTAGGGGGTGAGTGTGAATTTTTGAACATTGACGAAGCAATGAGGGATCGCGTGGTGTTGGGCCTGAGAGACTCGACCACACAAAGTAAATTACTCAACAAGCCCAACATCACTGTTACCGAAGCCATTGCGGAAGCCACAGCCGCTGAAGCCGCGAAAAAATCTGCCGTAGCCATGAAAAAGATGAACACACACAGCGAAGAAACACCAACCAAAGACAGAAAGCAGCCTGCCACCACAACCCACTACGAAGAGTCGGGCGAAACAGTTGAATCGAGCGAAGAAGATGACGAGGTCCACCGTTTGCTCACGAACAGAAAAGAGCGCGAAAGAAGAAATTGGCGGGAATGCGCTGGCTGCGGAGGAAATCCCTGAGCCGAATGCAGATTTCTCGATGCCATCTGCCGGCATTGCAAGAAACGAGGGCACATCGAGAAGGTCTGCAGGAACAAAAAATACTACCGCCCGACGAGACGCAGAAATTCCCCAACACGAGCTGAGCCAAAACGAGCCGAGAGAAAGTGGCAACAAGAGAAGTGAGCCAATACACACCAAACTGTCATTATACAGAGCGCTCAGACGGAAAGTGGGAAAAAAATTAAAGTCATCGTGAAAATCGAAGGAAAACACTGCAAGATGGAAGTGGACTCGGGGTCCTTCCTCTCCATGGTATCGTGGGACACAATAAAACAGCTAGTCCCAGGTATCAAACCCAAAGAATTGAAGAAGCAGCACCTAACCCTCAAGGACTATCAGGGAAACCAAATCCCTGTGGTAGGCATGGGACGATTCCGAGTCACCTACAAACATCACATCAAGGTGCTTCCGCTGACCATAGTCGACCAAGACAGACCAAGCCTCCTGGGCATCGAATGGTTCGCGCCATTGGGCACCGGGATGACCGGGGTCGATCGAGTGACTACAACCGGCTGGGAAGACGACCTCATCCGAGAATTCCAGGACGTTTTTGATGGCTCACTTGGCAAGTATCGGGGAAATCCCATTTCTTTCAATCTAAACCCCCAAATAGCTCCATGAAGAATAAAAGCCAGGCGAGTTCCTTTTGCACTAAAGGCAAAAATAGAGGAACAGCTGGACAAATTAATAGCCCAAGGGGTGTTAGAACCTGTGGACCATGCCAAGTGGGAAACGCCTATTGTCACACCAATAAAACCTGACGGGTCCATTAGAATCTGTGGTGACTATAAGGCTACCCTGAACCACGCATTACAACCAAACGCATACCCGATGCCAGTAGTCCAGCATTTGCTTCATTCCCTGGGAAAAGGCAAAGTTTTCGCGAAACTCGATTTGGCACAAGCCTATCAACAACTCCCAGTGGACCCAGAAACAGCAGAAGCACAGACTATAGTCACCCATAAGGGCGCATTCAAATGTCACCGGCTCCAATTTGGAGTAAGCGTGGCCCCTGGCGTCTTCCAGAGTCTGATGGAACGCCTTCTAATTGGCACACAAGGAGTCGTTCCCTATTTTGACGACGTCCTAATCTTGGCCAGAGATGAAACTCAATTAAGGAAAAGACTCACTGTTTGGAGAGACTTGCGTGAAGAGCCCATCGGAAGGGGCGAGCCAGGCCAGCTCGACCTGCCTGGAGGAAACAGGAGGGAGCGGCAAAACCGCCAGCCTAAGAGACTCAGGCGGTGGTAAAATGGCTGACTCACCCTTCCAGACGGTTCCAGGGAGAAGAACGGACGACACAGCAGCCCCATCCGAACCGGTCGAAGTCTTCACTAAGAATGAACCGCGCAAGTCAAGTCGAATCCGGAAAAGCCCCGCCTACCTGCGAGACAACGTCACCACATAGGACTGAACTAAGGGGGGAGGGGTGTTCTATATGTAAAGTGGGTGACTCCAAATCTGCAAACCTGATTGGTCAAATAAAATAAGCATTGGATTGGTTCACTAGGAACCAATCCAAAGAGCTGCTAAAAGGCGGCAAATTTAAACAACTGCCATTGGCTGCAAGCAGGCAAGCCAGCCTGTATAAAAGGCTGGCCTCAGCTTCAGCCAAGTGTTCCTATTTACTGACTAGTTGAAGAATAAAGTATTTGTTGTTGGAACACGGTCTACCTCGTGTGTTTTCTGAACAAAACAGATAACCCATTGTGTTGGGAAGCAGAAAATTGCACGGCACAAACTCAATTGCTTTTTTGATGGAATTGCAAAATTAGTGGTTCAAAGAGGTGTAGTGGTTTTAATGCCTTTAGATTTCAGATTTGATGGCAACTTGCAAAATCTGGATAGGTATAATTTGGACTGGCTTGGAAGTGAGCCCAGATATATGGCCTGAGTAGCATCTGTTTGGGCAAGAGGAAAAAACAGTGATGTTGGAAAATGATTTCTCATGGATGCTATGATGGCGTATATTCTGTGTCCTTCTATTTAACATCTGCATAGATGATTGCAATGTGACAGACCTCCACATGTTCATTGTCTTCTTAGCTGATATTAAACACCAAAATGGCAGAGTGGTAATCCAAAGGGACAGGAAGGTGTGAGAAATTGCATCAGAAAGGCTGTCTATTACAATACTTGTTTGAAAATAGTCAGGAAGAAAGGAGGAAAAGTATTTTGAGGTTCATTGTTTCCTAGACAGAAAAAAAGAATGTGAAGAAAAGTGATGTGGGCAGAAATGGGTACATTAACAGATCTCAGCATTGCTTTCTCTGTGTGATGTTTTGATTTCATTGGACAACTGGACTGTTGATCTTGGAATGGAGTGAAATTTGCTGAACAAATGCTATATATTAAGAAGAGAAGGGACATTCTGTAATGTTAGCATGGCATACAATGCTTGGTTTAGATTTAAAAGCCTTCTCCAGACAATCAGTTCAGCTTCCTGGCAAGAGCAGCTTGTTACTCTATTTCAACATATTTTAAGACAGGGAAGAGAGAGAGAGAGAGAGAGAGAGAGAGAGAGAGAGAGAGAGAGAGAGAGAGGGAGAGAGAGAGAGAGAGAGAGGGATGGATGAATGGAGGAAAAGGGAAAGGAGGGGGAGAAGGGAGGTAAAAAGGAAGAAAGGGAGGGAGAAAGTCAAAAAGGTGTGCGTGACAGAGATTGGGAGAAAGGGAAGGGGAAGAGAGATGGAAGGAGGGAAAGGGGGAAGGGGAAGAGGAAAGGAGAGAGAGAGAAGGAGGGAGGGAGACAGAAAGGAAGAATAGGAGTAAATATGATTCTTATTATTTGATGGCCTTGGCAACGCCTTCTTCAACCTACAAGAGATAATTCCCAAAAGAAAATGGGCTTCAAAAATAATAATAAAATAATAATAATCCCAATTCCCCTATCCTTGCTATATCTAAACAGAGCCCGAACTGGAGCAATCTCTTGGTAGAACGATTTCTGCCATGTTTTCTTTTACATTAGTATTTTCCTTCCAAAGGTTCAGAATAGCTGATGCACCATCCCAATGTAATTCTCACATTCGCTCTGCAGTGCAGTGTGCATGAGACAGAGGAAATACCAAGTGTCCCTAAGTCTTCCCAAGAAATTTCATTCCTGAGCAGAGAATTGAGCTGGAGAAGGTTTCAATAACTAACCCACTGCATTTTGCACTTTCTGATTCCCACACATATGGAAACTCTGGCCCTGTTTGTCTGAATGGGAGAACTCTAAAAGGCCATGAAAGCTCATTATACAATTCCCAAATTCAGTTGTGTAGTTCTAGACATGTTCTGCTGAACACACAGATATTAAATGATGCGGTAGCATTTTTAAATTTGCAAAGGGATTCTAGGCATTGATGGCAAAAGTTATATAAGGTCCTTAAAAACTGAATGCATGGAAGTTTAAAAGAAAACAGATTTCATGTGGGAATGTCAAGACTTGGTTCTGTCTCTGTCTCCATTTCTACATCTCTCTCTCTCTTTCTCTCCATTACAAAGCTGATAGGTTGTAACTGTATGCCTGGCAAACAACTTATAATGTAAAGAAGATAATACTTCTTGTGGGGAGACTTTTTGACCATATTTTGTATTTGAAGATCAGGAAAAAAGAGCCACACTATCTGTCAAAATGAATGAGTATTTTTGGATCAGGAATTATTTGTATGCTTATCCTAACAACAACATAATCCCCAGGGAACATCTCATTGACTAGAAGCCAAAAATGACTCAAGCTGAAAAGATGCAGTACTCCCAGATATCTAAAGCTTTTCCACTGTTTAATGGATAAGCACCACAAAGATTAAAACTGCAGTCCTGTGTAGTATCATCTAGAAGTAAGCTCTTGAATGCAGGAGGGCTTACTACTGGGATAAATTATGCTGGATTTCATTGCAAATCTTCATTTAAAAGAAACCATAGGAAAGTATAGTGAAAAATAATATGCTTTGAAAGGTAGTGAGATGTTGCTTATGTAAACAAACAAAAAAGTTTGAGTTGACTCTAAGATCAAGGAAGTTAAAAAAAAAAGGTTTGTTATGATAATAGATGCATGTTAGAAACTATCAGAAGAATGGGATTTCATGAGGAACTAGTACAGAACAAAAGGGTGGAAAGCAAAACAGCATATTTTTACAGTAAGTAGCTGCATATATTACATTGTCAAATATAAGGCTTGAAATCTAATAAAGGTTCTAGGAGGTGCTCAAGCTTGGAGTTTCATTCAAGTTAAGTTTGGATCTTGCTGGGCTCAAGGTAAAGTGATCAATCATCCTGATAAGTGCCTCTGAGTAGATGCAAGGGGGTAAAAGGAGACAGTCAAGATGGTAAAAACATGTAAATGGTGTTAAATGCCAAAATGAACTTAAATTGGTTACATAAATGAGTAGTGAGAGAGATTTCAGTGACCATCTGATCCGTTATTAGTAAAGAGTTCACTAGGTCTGAAATTAGCTGAATTTTAGAACCCTGGAGAGATCCAACTGCAATTCTATTACATCATTGTCCCCCTCCAACACGTCAGATTTAAATTAATCACTTCCCTAACCTAAAATCTTTTCAACAACCCCATGTATCATTGGGAAAGCACAGTGGAGGAGAAATTGCACAGCTCTGCAGGAAGAATCAATTCCAGGAAGATGTCTATGGAAATTCTGGTTCAAGATTCATAGTCCATGGGAGGAAAAATGAACACTTGGCCTTGGAAGTGGGGAAGGATAATTGAACAGCAAAGGGAGGAGTTTCAGAAAAGATTACTTCATCCTGAGAAAATCAAAATGGCTTGACTTTGTTCAGAACATGAAGGTATAGAGAACTTTGAAAGGTTTTCAAGCTTCTGTTAGTCCACTTTACTTCAATAAACATCCTTCCTGTAATTTCTGCACATCTTGTTTCTTGGCCATTTCTACCTCAAGTGATACACACAAGTTTTCAACATAAAGTTTAGTTTTGCATCAGACTCCTGATTTTACTTCTCAGCTGATAATATAACAATTCTTGACTCAGCTGTCTGTGGATTCCTCTCCTCTATGTTGGCTTTGTTTAGGGCAGTGGTTCACAACTTTGGTGAGTTTAAAATGTCTGGACTTCAATTCCAAGAATTCTACCCCAAACTGTTTCTGAACAAAAACATTAACCTCCCAGTGGAGTTGGTAGATAGCGTAGGCATAAAGCTGAAGAAGCTGTAAGCAACAGACAAGGATCACATTTCAAAACAAAGTGCAAATGTAACCCAAAAGCAAAGTACACCCAGTAATATCTTTGAGAAACACCAGTCTGGTCAGGAGATGTTTATATCAAGATGTTGCTTCTGCATTGTTGTATTAAAACTGAAAACGTATAAAGTCAGAGATATGCTGGCACTTAGTTCATACTCCAACTGTTAATTATGGAAAAATTCAGAACAAGCATGATTGCAAACAGATTTTACTCCTAAGGAACTGCCTACTCCTAATAGGATCTATTCTTCAAATATGCACAATGACTGGTCTCCACCCACAGAACAGCTAAGTGGAAATTCATCCAGTCTTTATCTAAGAATCTCAACATCAGAGAATGAAAGTTTCTTAGACTTTTGAGCCTCCCGTTTTTTTTTTTCAGGCAAGGGGGAATGAGAACAAAGAACATCCTGGGCTTTAGTTTCATCCTGTTGCATGACAGTCCTTGAGTTTCATTTTGTGGCTCATGGATGATACTATTTATTGGGCATTGCTTGGACATGTGTGCTGGGTTTGAAATGATTCCAACAGATAAAAGGAGAAAGGAGTGAAAGGGTGCTACATATTAGCTCTAGTAAGAAGCATTTGGGTTAGTGGGACCTGGGGAGACATGATAGCAGCATTCCAATATCTCAGGGGTTGCCACAAAGAAGAGGCAGTCAGTCTATTCTCCAAAGCACCTGAAGGCAGGACAAGAAGCAATGGGTGGAAACTAATCAAGGAGAGAAGCAATCTGGAATTAAGGAGAAATTTCCTGACAGTTAGAACAATTCATCAGTGCAATAATTTGCCTCCAGAAGTTGTGAATGCTCCAACACTGGAAGTTTTTAAGAAGAGATTGGACACCATTTGTCTGAAATAAAACAGGGTTTCCTGCTTAAGCAAGGGGTTGGACTAGAAGACCTCTAAGGTCCCTTCCAACTCTGTTATTCTAATTGAAGATCTCTCTCCCTCATCCCCTCTTTCAACACCTGGACCAAGGAAGTCTTAGTATTAACAATGAATAAGGTAGAAAAAAATTCTGGACAGCTTCTTCATCCAAGTATGAGCATTCACAGCCATGGATATTTCAAAGGAGATTTTTTATTTTATTATACAATGCCTCCTGCTGTCAAATGGGAAACATTCATTTGTAAAACTGGGGTGGGGGGAGGAATACATGGCTCAGAGAGTTGCTCTGCAAAGCCTTTATTCCTTCCACCATCACCACCACCACACACAGAAAGTTGCCAGCTGAACATAGCAATGATTGCTGGCATGATAAGGAAGCTCATTTTTAACATCTTAAGTTGCCAACTTTGACAGGTGGCTGCTATGGAAATTTGGCAGAAGTCCAAGAAGGAAGAATCAAAGTGGAGTTAGACCAAAGGAGATAGGACAACAGTTGGTTTCTGCCACATCTCCAGATTCCTTTGCTCTTTGTACAGCAGGCCGATTGACTTCCATCATGCTCTCAGGGCTATCCTGCCAGGGATTCATTACAGCTCGTATGTTAATGAAATCAAATCCAAATCTGTCAGCTCATGGACAAATTTCTTCCTAATAATTCTTATTAGGATGTTATTTGAATGTGCCCAGGCTGGATCTGTTATTGCTAGAGGTAGGATGATATGCTTAATGTTGTATGCAATGAGAAGGAAAGATACAGAGTCTTTTTAATCATGAGAAGGGAAGTCTTCATTAGCTTCTCCTGCCTGGAGCCAGGATTGCAAAGAGAGAGAAAGAGAGAGAAAGAAAGAGATGGCACTAAGTGGGAAGGAATGACTTATTTTGTTCAGCATGCTAGAGAAAGTACAGGCTGGAACCCTTCTGGGGTGTTAGACAAACTATTGTCAAGTCAACTTATTTTTCAGAGCACCAGAAAGCAGGACAGGAAACAATGGATGGAAACTAATCAAGGAGAGAAGCAACCTGGAATTGAGGAGAAATTTCCTGACAGGGAGAACAATAAACCAGTGGAACAGCTTTCCATCAGAAGTTTTGGATGCTTCATCCTGGAGGTTTTTAAGAAGAGACTGGACAGCCACTTATCTGAAATAGCATGGGTCTCCTGCTTGAGCATGGGGTTAGACTACAAGACCTCTAAGATCCCTTCTAGCTTTATTCTGATTCGATGCAAAGATATTGCCCTTGCCCTTTTCGCACTGAAAGTCTTTATAACTTGATATACCCATTTTATTTCCAATGAAAAGGAAGGTTCCTGGCCAGTGTCAAATGGAACTAAAAGAGCTTTGGGAAGTTGTTGGATCTCTTTGTGTGATTTTAGATGCTGCTGTCTTAACATATCTGGATAAAACTGGTTTAAGATGTAACAATGTGCGTGTTGATATAAATTACTCAGAGTCACTTAGGTGAGATGGACAGTGTAGAAATTTAATAAATAAACAACCATCCATTGGGATTACTGGATATTGCGGAAGAGAAAGGAAGAAAAAGAGGACTTGTGGCTTCATGAGTCTTGATAAATGGAGATTGGAAACCAGTTTATTACCAAGTCAGACTGTTGTTTCATTTATCTCTGAGTTGTCCATTCTGGTAGAAGTTAGGTGAAGGAGCTGAAGATTGGACTGGGAATGTTCTACATGCGAAACATGTGCTCCCTCACTGCACCATGGGAGAGTTATAAATAAAACAAATTATTTAAATTTAAATGCAAAGTTGGGCTCAGATTGAAACATTGGGAATGTATCATGCCAGAATTAATAAAGGAGTATATAAAACACTACAGTAATAAAATAAGCTATTTTATGAAACTTTAAGTTGGCTATTTAAACTCATGCCCTGGTAAGCCAGGTATTGGTATCCATTTGGATTTTAGCTTTGAGAAGCACAAAATCCAGCTGCGTGATTCTTCTTCTTACTAAGAGTTTTAAAATACAAAACAAAGGATAGTTTAGAAATTGGTGGAATTATAATCGATGGAGAGCTCCTTATTCTGCTTTCAAATACATTTCAAGAATTAGGTTTGCATATCTGCATCATTTCAAATCATTTTTCCCCAAGCTATGAGGATTCCCTCTCAAACTGGGTCTTTCCTTTCCAACCAAAATGAATAAATATCCATTTGTTTATTAAATATTTATGTCGCCTATCTCTCCTACAAGCAATAAGAATCAGTAAGAGAGCCAGTTTGGTCTAATGGTTAAGGCAGCAGAGTAGAAAGTAGAAGACTGTGAGTTTAAGTCCCATCTTAGACATGACATCTAGCTTGGTGACCTTGAGCCAATCACCAGGAGACAGTGAGTACTAGTCCTACCTTACCCATGAAGGCCAGTTGAAAGATTTTGAGCCAATCGTCAGGAGATGGTGAGTTCTAGTGCCGTCTTAGCCATTGGGCCAGTCACTCTCAGCCCAACTCATCTCACAGGGTTTTTGTTGTAGGAAAAATAAGAGGAGGAAGTTGTGTTGGATATGTTCACCTTCTTGAATTATTTTGCAAAAATGATAAAGGTGAGATACACAATAATAAATAAATAGAATAATAAAACAAATAAAGATGGTTGAGAAATTGAATCGATAATAGAGGTGTGCCTACAGGAATGGAGAGAAAAACCAAACATGCTTAAAACATGCTTTCTTCTTCTCCCTCTCTTTTGCTTTTCTACTCTCTGCTTATAGCTAGACAGTTTTACCATATTTGTCATGACTCCATATTCTTTCCATGTGGATGTCTTATATTAGTCATTTATAATGTCGCCCCAGCCGGGACAAAGCAAACCTGGCATTGGAATGCAGAACGCCAAATGGTAGGAAGAATTGGAAAATTGTTCCTTGTAGCTTCAAGTCTTGGCAAGTATTTTTGTTTGGATTCAGTTTTTAACCCAACTTTTTTTTAACCCCCCCACTAGCTGTGCCCAGTATTGTATAAATACATTTATCCTATAGCAGTTCAACAGAAGAACTTCCTGACATATCTGGAGGAGAGAGCAAGCAACGGAGCATCACAAACTGATAGGCAGAGGTCTCTGCTCTTGTTTTCTGTGACATAATTTTATTTATATTTTATTTGTTAAATTTATTCACTGCCTATCTCTAGGCAGCTTACAATAAAAAGGAAGAAGTGAAAAGATGGTAAACAGAACAGAAATAACAGAGCAATAGCACGGACAATGAAAAAGAGTGCAACAAGAATACATCAAAAAAAGCGGAGAAGAAGGGGGGAGAAGTGGATTCTGCCATCAGTTCAGCAGTCACCTCCAACATGGAACTCCCCCCACTTGAATCCCAGCCCAACCGGCAGAGCCTAGTCTTTAGGCTTGATCATATTTTTATTTACACTATATTTTTAACCTATGACATCATTGGTTTCCATAGCAAACATGGTAGATTAGCTATTTGACATACTTAGCAGTTTTAGGGCTGAGTAGAAAATTCCTTGAATGAGTCAACTCTCCCTATGACCCAATCTAGGTCTACTCATCTTTATAATAGCACAGGGTCCTTTGGGCCAAAGGATGGAAATTAACTGTGGAAAAGCAAGATGGGAGCTCCATTTTAAGGAGTAAGTGTCATAAGGAAAACATTATTTTAGTTAAAGCAGAGTGATATTTATATTCTCCAATCAGGGGTCCCCAATCCCTGGGCTGAGGACCAGTACTGGGTTGCAGCATCCCAGAAACTGGGCCATGCAAACAAGCAGCTTTATCTGTGGGATGCAGTCAGCACACAAAACCATGCGCCCTCCAGTCCACAGGAAAGCCTTTCTCCAAGATTGGGGGCTGCTGTATTGAGTATCTTCTCTCTCTGGATATTCTAAAAATTACAATTTTGGGAAGCTGAAGTTCAAATGGCCACCAAATGAAAAAGGAGGGCTCACTGGAAAAGACCTTGCTGTTGGGAATACTGAAGACAAAAGGAGAAGGGAACAGCAGAAGATGAGATGGTTAGAGACAGTGTGATTGATGCAATGAACTTGAATTTGGGAAAACTCTGGAGATGATGGAGGATGGGAGGCACCTGATATGCTGTGGTCCATGGGGTTGCAAAGAGTTGGACATGACTTAGTGACTGATCAACAACAAGAAAACACTTTTTTGGAGGTTTGGGGAGGGCAGAGGTGGGTGCCATCAGTGACATTCTGTGACCTCAGCATCTCATGTTTTGCACTGCAAAGAGGTAGCAAAATTGTTGAACTGTAACTCAAGGTGAATTGTCCATTTTGATAAGAAGCATCTTTTGTTTTTGTTTTTTACTGCTATGGGAGATACCATTAGAGATAGCCCCAGGCATCTAACTATCCTGAATGATCTCTGAGAGATAGTTGGAATTGTGTGTAATTTCAGGTCACCCAACTCTGCTTGAAGCTCTAGTGGGTTTGACAGTAATGAGCTGACCAGTAAACTTTCCCAGTTGAAAGACTTGGTGTGGGCATCCATCTTGCAAACAAACATGCATCTCAGTTGTTCGTGCTTAAATAAATGAGGGTAGTGACAGTAATATACTGCTCAACATCCTTTGGGTCCACTGGTGGTCATGTCAACTTCTCCATCAAGGAGTACGAAATCTTACTTTTCGTCAGAGCCTGCAGGCTATTTGCCAAACAGCAATAGTCAATCCTTCCTGTTTCTCTTGTTTGCATTAATAAAGTTGCACTCTGTGATTTTAACAGCTCTGAATGATGTGTTAAATTTTGAAACAGCACACCTCTCTGTCATAGGTTTTCATACACTAAAAAAACATATGCCTTCACTCATTATTGTTGCGAGTGAGGGATAGAAATGGATTAAGGGAAGCCAGAAATGAATCCTTACCATTAACTGCTTGATTGCTGGGTGTTCTTCACTTTCTCTGCTTGAGGCAGATTCTTTGTGAACAATCTCAACTCGGATATCATTCTTGGCTGAAACTACTCCTTTCAGATCTAAGCAAAAGAATAAAGAATTGACCATTAGGAAAAATAACAGGAATGCTCACCGATCCAGATATCTGACCAACAATTAGGGTCCGTCCCCCCCCAGGAATGCTTTATACAGAGGCACCTTGGTACTCAACTGCTTTGAAACTCATCTAATTTGGTACTCAATGCATTTTGATGTGAGAACTTTGTCCTGGTATTCATCGTTTGTTTAGTACTAAACACCCAAGCTAAAATTTGTCAGTGTTGACTGCTTGTAACCCTACTACATTATTCCTTATGAGAAAAATTTGTTTGATATTAATGGTTTCTGGTTCACATCGCATTTCCTAGAACCAATTAAGGATGAATAACAAGGTGCCACAATATATCCTTATCTTCCTGGAACCTCAGAAAGTACATGAAGGAATCTTCTAGGATATTCATTAGATGTATACAAGATACAGAGTTGCTGCTATTTATTATTTGACTTTCATTGGATAGTATTGAGAGGGTTTGAAACTTAAGCCTTCTGAAACTTAGCATTTAACTCTGCTTACAGTGATCTAGGATTGTGAGCCAGATATCCAGACATATGGAAGGTCACCATTGATACCAGAAGAGCCTTTCCATGCAACAGATGTTCTAACATAATCCTCCTTTCCTAGTCAGCAGAGTTAAAACACTGGAAATCTGTGAATTGAACATTCTCTTTGGTAAATGAACTATCACATCATCTAAGTAACCCCATGAACACACAAGTAGGTTTTTGGATCTTTTCCAAGGGATCAGCCTTAGAAGAGGAAGAGAAGGGGCTGTTTTTACACACAGTGGAGTCCAGAGAAAGGCAGTGAGATTTAGAGACCTGTTTCTTCTTCACCTCCCCACCCCAGGACCCCAAAAGTCATCTAGTAATCTTTGAAGAGACTTATTTTGAAAAATTAAACCCAAGATAACAAGTAGCAAGCTTGAGAGCAAACAGGCTTTCCTCTATGCATACCTAAGATTAAAAGACTGACAGGAAGTACGGTAAATCTAAAGAGCCACAAGCTTTGAAAAAAAAATTGAAGAAGAGGGCTGCTATTTATAATTGGCCTTTGAATAAACATATTAAAAGGCAGGTTATTTATTTATTGATTTATGTCCTGCCTTTCCAATAAATAGTCCTGGAATTAGTTTGCAATAAATAAATAAAGCTCACCCAAACAAAAATCCCCTGGTAAACCTCCCCAGTAAAGTCAAATTTGACACCTAGCAAAGATCTACCTAACATTAAAATTCATTTATTTGACCACTTGGAGCAGGTAAAAATCAAATCACTTTTTGAGGTCAAGCACAACTCTTTCCCCTACAATCATTAATCCCATGAAGTTTTGGGAGAATTTAAAACAGTTAGAATGATATAAAACCCATACAAAAGGATAGTCTTTCTGACTCTTAATGTAAGCAAGATAAATCAAATAGTGTCAGGCGTGAACAACCAGATTCACCCATAAATAATTCAATTAGCTGATTTATTGCTCATGCCTATACACATAAATCTTCTTAAAGTGATGGCTTGCACCTGGGTAAAACTAGATAAGGTTCAATGGCATTCAAGAGGGGCCAGATTTCACCTTCTTGTGCCTATATTAGGACTTCAGACTAGATCCCTGTTTGACTCCTCCCCCTGGCTCTGCCGGTCTTTCTCTAACATTGGAGATGTCCAGGAGATGTCAGAAACATATTTTTTGAAGATTAAGTGAAACACTCAAGATGTGTTTTGATTCAAGTTGGCAGTCGAGTCAGAGGAGTCAGAGGAGATGGAGGGGGTGCCTTGGTCTCCATCAGGCCTTGCAGAAGGATCTGAGGAGCAGGACGTCTCAGAACCAGATACAGAGCAGGTGGAGAGACAGCTGTTTTGGGGCCTGAGCTGAGCAAGAGGGAGGAACAGCTGGGGCCTGTCCCAGATGTGTGCATGCACAGAGAAATGTGGAGAGGAGATGAATGCAGGACTGAAGGGCAGCTATTTTGGAAAAGAAGGAGAGATTAACAAGCCCCTCCCTGGCTGGGATATAAGGAGGAGGGTTGTGGGAAGCACGGTTGTTGGAGACAAGCGTTCATGCTCCAGAAGAGTTCCCTCTGGTAGATTCCTTGCCAGGATTTCTATACCAGGTTGTTCAGGACTCTTTGTGTTGGCATTGAAGTGCTAATTGAGGCTCCCTGAGACTGCTGTGTGAATCACCTATGGATGTGTGACCTTGAGCATTGTCAGTGGATGGCATGGATTCCTGCCTTTCTAAATAAAAAGGGTTTTCTCCTCACGAGTAGGCTGTTGAGTGGGGCTCATGAAGGCTGGGTCAGAACAAGGTGCATCAGAACCAGGGGATCCTTCACATTGAATTCAATCAGATAGTCCAATAAAAGACATTTGCAGCGTTGTTCAGATGCCATTTGAAAGTTTTTATGTTTGGATTTCCATAGGGTCAATTCAGATAATGGTTGAACCACTACTTGGAGAAACCAATTGAGATAGGATCATTGTATGGATGTTACTCTTGAGGATTCCCCTCCCCCTTATACTCAAGTACTCTTGTATCTTTCAGTTCTCTGTCTTTAACATCTCTGGCTTGTACATGGTAAGTGGGAACACAGTCTTAAAGTGGAACCCAGCTGTTGTGACCACTGGCCTTGCTGTCATCACTTTGCTGATGGTTTCTTGAAGTTTTGCTTCCTTCTTTTTCAAAAGGTCCATTGCAGTAGCATTGTTCATATATTTGTAGACAAAATGCAAACTTTGGATCAAGATGGCATTGTTCTTTTATGAATCTTGCTGACCTAGGCTTTATCTGTTGATTGCAATAGCACTTAGACTTATAAACCGCTTCACAGTGCTTTCCAGCCCTCTCTAAGCAGTTTACAGAGTCAGCCTATTAGCCCCAACAATCTGGGTCCTCACTTTACCTACCTTGGAAGGATGGAAGGCTGACTCAACCCTGAGCCAGTGAGAATCAAATTCCTGGCAGTGGGCAGAGTTAGCCTCCAATACTGTATTCTAACTACTGCACCACCATAGAAGGAAGGAAGGAAGGAAGGAAGGAAGGAAGGAAGGAAGGAAGGAA